>JAHBCN010000219.1:0-238149 GCA_019359885.1 Listronotus oregonensis
AGCCTAACGGTAAGTAGGAAAAGGTATATCCCCCCTAAAAGAAAGTTAAAAACTCAACAAACTTCGTTTAAAAAATGGCCAACAAAAAAGCGAGATTTTCGGTTTTTTACTACGTAAGCAAAAAATAATAATCGAAATTTTTTAACGTCAAATAAGTACTGGCAAAGAAATACTATATAAATATACGTAGTAGTATTATCTTTTCCCAAAACTCAATGATAGCATATTTAGACCGGGAAAAATTTCCCCAAAAAATAAATCGATTTTGTCAAAAAACTCGGAGGGGGGGGGGATTTTTGACATCTTACTCGGAAAGCACCAGAAATTCATTGTACATTTGGGGGGGAGCTGGTCCCCCAAAGTCATCTCGGGTGCATAAAGTGCACCCCGAAATCGCATAATTCTTTCAAAAATATGCAAAGTCGATTAAATAATGTAAAATAACGTAAAAATTACCCCGGGGGTTTTGGGGGCGCTGATTCCGAATCTGACCTCGAAACACTCCTATAACCCCGGTTTAATTCATACGATATACTATTACTCAGAGCACCGGCAATAGAGGTTGCTCTGATAAATATAGATTGTAGTGACGAATCCCCCAATTTTCCTTTTAAAAATTTACACACCCCGGGCGGTTAAAAAATTTTATAAAAATGCTGTAAACATTTTTTATTAAAAATATGTCCAATCCAAATTCTTTGGATGGGTACTTAAAAGGTATTTAAATGGGGTTTTTTATTGCCTGTATAAAATCCTGAAGATTTTTTTTTAATGTCTAAACTATTATAAATTATTGTATTGATACAATACCGCTTTCCTTCCCCTTAAATTTTATAAAAAAAAAAAGCAAGCATAATAACGTTTTGACAGATAAGTACACATCACAAGGGAATTTCAGAGTACGTGGGGGAAATTTTGGGGTTCTCAAATGTAGGTTGTATCACAGTTGTATATTTGAAATTCTTAGAATTAAAGTGGAAACCAAACCGTTTTTTTATTTAATCTTTTAATTATTACAAAAAAATACACTTTTATAAATACGTGATGAAAATAAACTCTATATTAAATAAAACAACATTAAGCAAAAAACGGGCTTTTTATATAAAATAAAATTATGAAGATAAAACAGAATAAAAAAAAATACCTTTTGTGAGTTTCACATCTATTAACAAGGACCGCTTCCTTGGATCTTGAGGCTTTGCGTTTTTATTAAGATTTTCATTTTTGGGGGCCTTTAGGCCGAACCCTTTTTAACCAGACTGAACTTTAAATTTTTTTTCCCCCAAAAATTTTTTTTAAACAAATGCGTAATAGTTCTTGGAGTTTAATTTTTTCAAACATTTATTTAGTCGAACGATAATGTTTGTTGAGTCTGGTGATATGTTATTTTAACCATTTCAATAATATTTAAAAAATTTTGGTAAGTGCTTCTCGGTTCTTTTTTTTTTTTGGGTTTTTGCTTCGGGGGGAAAATGTTAAATTGTAACTATGCCGTTTCTTAAAAAAAAACTTTAAAATTTTCACAGTTAGATGGTTCTTTGGTGCCCTCATTAATAGACGAAACATGTCATCAAAAACATTTAATAAATATTATCCCCCATCGCTAATTTGGCCAAATTTTTATCATTAGCGGATAATAGAGGACTGCATATTATATCTAAAAATTAAAATTCTTCTTACGGCCCATATGCTTACAAAGCGCCCTCCTTGTCCAGCAATACAATTACACATTCCGATAGCCTTATCTACCGTATAAAGTTTATCATCACTTTTGAGGTAACTAAGTATTAATTAACTTTTAGATATTTTATTTGACCACAATTTTTTTTGGTTTGATTTTTATTTTAGTTATGATAACGATGGACGTGATAGATAGGGTATAAAAAGTTTTAAAAAACAATAAATAATAATATTATTAAGAGTTCATAATAATCCCAAAACATTTTCACACTATTAAAACATCATAATAGCATTTTACATAACATTTTTAAACCGCTTTGGGCCGTATTTTTAAACGAAAATTTCACGTATTGGTCACTACAATCTATCTGCGATTCGGAGCAACTTCTGTCGCCGTTGCTCCGAGTAATAGTATATAAGTATTTACGCACCCGGGGTTTGGGTAGTGAAATTTTAAAAAATTTGCAATTTCGGGTGCACTTTATGCACTCGAGATGCACTTTGGGTCGACCACTCCTCATATGTGCAATGAAATTTCCCGATGCTTTCCCAGTAATATTCAAAAAACCCCATCGATCCGAGTTGTCTAGCAAAATAGATTTATTTTGGCCTAAACTGCTCTAGTTTTGTGGTCTAATTATGGTTTTTATATTATTTTGATTTTAAGCAAAAAAAAAACAAAGTTTATTTTTTGACTTATGTCACTTTTTCTGAAAATAAATTAACACAAACAAGCTACTTCTAAGTGTCGTTTTTTTTTTCTATTAATTATGGGTTAGTTGTAATAAAAAAAGCAGTCACAACAACAAGAGTTACTTTCTTAAATTTGTCTTAAGTAAATATATGCCTTTTTCGGGGGGATGACAATAGAATCTCATTTTTTGATCTGATAAGATTATTTGATGTAACAATTAAAACTACAAAAGTTATTGTTTTTTTCTCACACAACAGTTTTTGTAAAAATAAAAAATAATTAAATTTCAAAACAACTGCAATGTTAAGAAAATAACAAAAAAAGGAAGAAAAACTCCAGTTAGTGTCATCCAGGTCAACAGACTTAAATACCTTAAAGTCATTAAATTATAATACAAAACTACTTTAAGTCATTGTTTTTTTGATAAAACATTTGTTTTTTAGGTAAAAACACAAATATCTTCTTATTTTGGGTGTTGGTTTGGCCTACTAATGATTTTGTGAAAAAAAAAATTAATAGACTCACAGAGAGGCAAGTTTTCGTTAAGTCTTTTTTTGCGTTACATTTGTCCACAATTCGTAGCCACTGGCAGGAATTAGAAGTTTTAAAATTTTATCGTAGGTTTTTTTTGTCCATTAAATATTACATAGTTATAAAATTAAAATAAAAAACGATATTTTTAAACTGCAGTAATTAATACATAATGTTATGCATATTCCGATTATATAAACAAAAAACTCAAGAGATGACTTTGGTGTAAATTCTACAGTTAAATTAAATCTAGGGTGTTACCGCCATCCCGCCACTGGCAAAATGGCACAAACAATTTGTTAGTTTTGTTATTTGGGAAAATTTTTTTTTTTAATTGGTTATATATTTGGAAAAAAAAAATATTTTTTATTTTAAACAAAAAAAGGAAAATAAAAAATACATTTAATAATAAAATGTATTTATTCTGTTTGCTAAGTCCAACAATAAACGATTTTTTATTAGTTATTACATCACATGTTATCACGGTTATTCGATACAATTAATTTAAAAAAAAGAGTAACTATAACATCTTTTGGTGTACATTTCACCCATATTATCATTAAGGTTATAACATATAAGACTTTAGATATTTGATTTTTTAGGATCAACCTACCTGTAAGTTCGGGGTTGAAGCCAACGGTTCTTGAACTGCATCTTCTTCCTTTGTTTATGGTTAACTAATTTAATGGCAAGCATTCCAAATGATCCTATTGCTGGATTTAAACCAGCCAATATAAATGGTAATGTGTAACTGTTTTGGGAATCATGGATTAAGCCAGCAATATACGGCCCCAATGTAAGAGGTATGCTACAAACTCCTAAGAGGAAGCCAATAGCTTGTGTTCCACCATCTCTTCCACAAAGCTTAAACGCTATAGGGCCTAGAAGACTTATAAAACAGCCATCCGTTATTCCCATTCCTAGACATATAACCAGAAGCAAAGGAAACATACCAACAGAAAATGGAAGAAGTATTGTAAGGATCCCTAAGGTCAAAAATGCAAGTTGCTGAAACACTATTTCGTTGCCTTTGGTTCGGTCTACAATATATCCAAATACTAATCTGCTAACACCCGACATTATACCAATACATATTACTGGAAGATTTGCATCTACGTCTTTGGGAAAGTTTGTTTTAACAAAGTTTATCATATAAACATATGGAACGAAATATCCGCAAAGGCAAAAGCCAATGACCGTTGTCCAAATAATATATTTTACATTTTTTAATACCGACATATTAAAAATGTCTTTAACAGATACTTTTTTCTTTAGCGCTGTTTTTCTTACAGGTTTAAACAATATTCCACAACCATTATTAAACTAGCTAGGAGGGTTAGTGCTCTTAATGTCCACACAAGACCCAAGTTTTTTAGAAGGGCATTGAGAACATAGGGCATTATAATTGTAAATGCAGAACTGCCGGTAGTTACGACACCATTTACTATTCCCAAATAATTTCTAAAGTAGTGACCCAATACGGCAAGTGAGGGTGTGTAAGCTAAAGCTCCTCCAAGCCCATACATAATTCCATAAGTAAAACATAAAGCTGTAAGGTTGTGAGTGCAGAAAGATGATAAAAATATCCCGGCGGATGCGATTAGACCTCCAATGAATGTAGTTTTTCTTATACCTATGTAGTCAGTCAGAACACCGGAAACCGGAGATATAAAAAAAGTCATTCCCATCGCCAAAGCTCCAGGTAGTGCTGAAACAAAGAAAAAATATATTTTAATAAGGTTGGCAAATCAATACTTATTATAGAAAAATTAGCAATATACTATTTTATGTAAAGTCAGTCAAATATATTGATTATATATATATATATATATATATATATATATATATATATATATATATATATATATATATATATATATATATATATATATATATATATATATATATATATATATATATATATGAATTATTTTCATTCCGGGAGTATATCCGTTTGTCATTTGTATTCCTTCGGAAGTTTGCAGACGTTTCGCCAAGATCGACTTGGCATTTTCAATGCTGTCTAACTGGTGTCAGAAGATTGTCAATCTTCAAGGAATACAAATGACAAAACGGATATGCTACTCCACGGAATAAAAATAATAATATTATATATTATATATATATATATATATATATATATATATATATATATATATATATATATATATATATATATATATATATATATATATATATATATATATATATATATATATATATATACAGCGTGGTCCATTAAGTATGCAACAAATGGGAAACTTTTTTATTTGCAATTTGTCAGAAAATTTTATTCTTCATAAAAGTTGAAAGGTATACAAGGTAAGTCAAAAAAATTGAAAACTGCTTTAAAGTAAAGTACCCTTATTTTAAAAAATATAACAAAATGTTATAAGGAAAAGTTGTTTAGAATTTAAATTTATACCCAAATACCAAGTCATGGCCCTCTATTCAAATTTTTAGTTTTTTTTGGAAATTTTTGAATTTCTGCATGTTTATATTGTTCTAATTTTATATTTGTTTAAAGAACCCAAAACTAACTTACTTTTCTTAAATTAAAACATATTTGTAAAATTAAACTAAATTTATATTTTTTTGCCATTCGCCAACTTCAGGTTTGTTGCAAGGATATGTAATAGAACTTTAAAACTCTCTAAATATATTTTTAAGCAAGGCAAGTACTTTATTTTTAATAATATGCCATATTAAGAAAGCTTAAAAATTTTTTTACACTATTTTATATATATATATATATATATATATATATATATATATATATATATATATATATATATATATATATATATATATATATATATATATATATATATATATATATATATATATATATATATATATATATATATATATATATATATATATATATATATATATATCAAAATGTCAAGTTGAACTTATATTGAAGCGAAGCAAATAGCAGGGAGCCATGAAAAACCAAATGACTGACAAGAAAATATATCTCTAGTTTGACAGTTTTTAGCTTTTTTAAACTTTTTCATAAGACGTTTGTTTCATAGTAACTGTTTTCTTTTTAATTACAAATGCCTCCTCGAGTATTCTTAACGTTAACTGAAAAGGCAGAACTAGTTTTAATTTGTGGAGATGGTTATAAAAATATTCGCGAAGCTGCAGATATTTTTAACGAACAGCATCCAGAAAAACAAATTCATTATTCAACTGTAAGTAGAATTCTAAACCATTTTAAGGCGACAGGATCAATGTCATATAAGTACCATGAAGAACGAATAAAAACTGTCTGTACGGAAGAAAACCAATTAAACGTACTTCAGACAGTTATTGAAAGGCCCAAAACGTCCACAAAACAGATTTCTGAATATACTGGTATTAAAAAACCCTCTGTAAAGCGAATCCTTAAAAAAAACAAATATTACCCATACAAACCGAAATTTATTTGTACATTACAAGAAAGGGATTATGATTTAAGATACGATTTTTCAATATGGGTTCAAATAGAAGAACAAAGAGATTTTCATCGCCATATTGTATTCGGAGATGAGTCGACTTTTACCACAAATGGTGTACTATCGTCCCAAAATTGTAGATGGTGGTCTGATGAAAATCCAAATTTTGTTATCGACAACGAAAATCAATATTACCAAAAAACTAATGCTTGGTGTGGTATCGTAAATGATAAACTAATAGGTCCCTTCTTTTTCCCAGTAATCCTAAATGGGAATAGTTATCTAAATTTTTTGGAAAATGAACTGGACAATTTTTTAGATCAGATGTCGTTACAAGAACGGCAAAATTTGTGGTTTATACATGATGGATGTCCTGCTCATTCTACCAGAGATGTTGCTCAGTGGCTGAATAGAAAATTTGGCAATAAATGGTTAGGACGAAATACAGATCCACGGTGGCCTCCTCGTTCGCCAGACCTGACACCGGTGGATTTTTTCTTGTGGGGATATTTGAAACAATAGGTTTATAAAGATAGACCGTTTAATAATGTTCAAGAACTACAAACTTCAATAAGATTTCATTGTAAAAATATTCCTGCTAGGGTGTTGGCATCTACATTAAGGGAATTTAACGCGAGAACAATAAGGTGCATTGAAAGGGATGGTAGTCATAGAGAGACCTTACGATAGTTCTTGTTTTAAGCAGTTTTAATTTGTTTTTTTATTTTTTTTATTCTTGCAATAGTCTTCGGACATTTTTTTAAATATTTTTCCATATTATTAAAAATATTAGAATTAAAAAAGTTGTACTTTAATAAAAAAAAATCTTAGAACTCAGTTGTTTTTTTTTCATAGCGATCTACTATTTTTTTGTTTTAGTATTAGCTCAACTTGTAACATTTTGATATGAAATTAATATAAAAATATTATACTTTCTTTGAAAGTTTTTTACACACATATTATTAAAAATAAAGTATTTGCCTTTACTGCGCAATTAAGTGTGTAACACAATATCCGACAAATGTCAACCGCAGCTTTGCTCTTTTGACGAAATTATTAATAACATTTTCATTTAATTGTGGACAAATTTCTACAATGACGCGTCGAGTTTCGTTCTTCAAGTCAGGATTTGCAGCTGGTTTATTGGCATAAACACGAACTTTTAGAAAAACCCCAGTAGTGGAGTAAAATTTGGATGAAAAGTCGCTTAGTTATCGAGAAAAAAAACCGGCGTAGAACCAAACCAGACTTAGTGGGATTCTTTAATAAGGTAATCGTGTACACGAAATCACTTTTTACGACATTTTTTAGTGGTCGAGAGTTTTTTTATTTCGAAAAAACCCAAAAAAAATCGGTTTTCAATAAAACACGTATTTTAACTTCTCCACTGCTCTATCTTTAATAATATTCATGCTATCAAGTTAATTTTTTTTTTAGATTAAAGTAGACACAATTCCGCTTCAAACAACGTCCCACTTGAAGCTGATATTATTTTGTTAAATTTTTAAAATAGTACGAAACTCAAAATTGTTATTTTTAGTAGCGTAATTTTAGGCAATCGAGAAAAAAGTTTATTAATGAAAATTTATACATACATGCTGCTACAAATTGTAGCTAATGTTTAAAAAAGTTTTTAAAACAAAAAATTTTTAGATTCCTTTTATAGTATTGAGTCAGTAATATTTTTAACGGCCAAAGTCATATTTTTGCGCGCTTAGCTTGCGAGCCGGCCGACTACAAAGATCTTACGGTCCGGTGGAAGTGTAGTAGGTAGTTAAAGTTGTATCAACAGGTTTAAACGCAGATCTAAGGGCTGCTTAAGTTGTTTAGAAAAGAAAAAAATTTAAATATCCCAAAACAGGTGGGTAGATTTTTAAACCCATACAAAAATATCAATCGTTGTTATTAATTACCCACCTAATAAGTAGGTTTATTTAACTTTTTTTATTGGTTGCTGGTAAAGAAAACCACCCACGGAATTCGTTATTTTTTGATTATTCATTCAAAACTTCATTATTTTTAAACATTTTTAGCAACAAAAAATTGCGGATGCTTTGTGTCTTTTAATAAAATTTGAGAAATATAGTACATACATTAAATATAAACTAGGGCTTCGTTAAAGGTCTTTTTAAACAGGAATATTAAATTATTTTTTCCATATAAAGAGATGATACGAAGCTATTCTTTGACATGTCTGAATGCTGCTTGAATAAGCAATGTTGCCAGACTTTTTGTAATAATTTGGTATTATTGAAGGTTGTTTTTATATAAAAAACTAACCAGAACTAACAAACAACAACTTTCAAACTATGATCTAGTTCTGGTTAGTTCCGGTTAGGTTTTCCTCGTTAAATTGTAAATTTTTTTTTTATTATAAATGCGCCGTTCTGGTCGGTCATGATTAGTGCTGGTTAGTAAAAGCGGCTTTTTATTTTCCCTAATTATATTTGTAACTGGCTTGAAATTCAAATATTTTTGATTTAATGAAAATTATCCTTTTGGTAACGCCAAAGTTTTTTATTATAAATTAATAATATTTCCGTTTAGCAACACTATAAACGTCTTGAAGCGATGCATGAATTTATTACATGTAAATGGTAAATAGTTAAAATAAAATGTCAAATAATGACCAATTTTTAGGATTTTTATTGCGCTTTTTTGGTGAAAACTACATCATCCGCATTTTTGCCTTAAATAATAATACTTAAAGAATATTTTACATTGCAAATTTAAAAATCGTCCAATTCCGTGGGTGATTTTTTTACAGACAAAAATGTAATATGTAAGTAGTTATTTAGGCGCTTCATTAGTAGCATTTAACGTAAATTTAATCCATTTCTGCCTTAAAATCTTTAATAATGATATTGCAGGAACGAAATTTACACTCCTTACAACATTTTAGTTCTTCTTTCACACAAGTACATGTTGGAAATTCAATTTTGGGTTGACATAAAGCCATTGCACTACGTATTATGGCAGCAGCTCTTAATAAAGTTTAAATTTTGGACATTTCTCTGGGAAGTAAAAGATCTATCTGAACATCACTACCAATACTCGCAGAAAAGGTAGATATTGTCGAACTATTTTCGTGTAGGTTCGGAAACCGTTTTCCTATTTTTGTGCGATTTTATGTTTCTTTCAGAGATGTAGTGGCTGTAACATAATTTATGATATTTCTCATCAAACGCAAATAAATCTTTATAGCAACGTAATTTAGATATCATATTAATGTCGTTTCTATTCCTGGCAGCTTTGTTACTTTTTTGATAGGTAGCTTTTCTACTACCTAAAAAGATTCAGTACTATGTAAAAAAATAAATACCCTAAACAGGATTTATAAGAATAAAATTGAAATTCGTATTTTGTTTCAGTACAAAATATAAACTAATATAAAGGTACCAACTATACTATGAAGGTACCTAATAATATTTAAATTACTTGTTTAAACATATTTTTTATATAACTTTTCTTCTTTTTATTTTTACTATTGCTGCAAAAAAACACATTTTTCTAATATTAAAACTAGCGCATTTAAGTTAAGTGTCACAATAATTTGAAGGACCGGCGCGGCGCCACTGTCTGATTGCAAATTATGATAATAGTTTTGAGAATCTGTGTAAGTTTTACGACAGTCTTTATGATATTTTATTTTAATTTTGCCATTTAAAATATCATTTTTTTGACAGAATTTTTTTTGCTAGATTGTCCTGCCTTTTTTCAGCACTTAATAGTAATGATAACAACCCTTGTATTCTAGGTCAGCGTTTTTCAACCTTTTTTGGCCCGCGGACCAAAATTTAGTTATTATTATATTTTTTTTAATAAGTAAATTTTTTTCGCGGATCGAAAATTGTCGGCGGACTAGTAAAATTTCTCCGCGGACCACTTGTGCCATGGTGGTCGCCCGACCAGCGGTTGAGAATAGCTGTTCTAGGTCTTTGTAAAACAGATTTGTATCCATCATACACAATTTTCTTACAAATAATTCGCTTCATTGTTTTAAAATTTTAAATACATTCAGCACACTCTAAATTTCGACAACCACCACTACTAATGTATTACCAAAGACAATTGTAGTTATCACTATAACTACAATTGTCTTTGGTATTACTTAACTACGCACGCTATCCGCATTCGGGGCTATTGGGTCCCGATAATACTTTTTTACGTCTGAAAAAAAAATCGCTGTTGCCAAACGATACGCTCTAGGAAAAAATTTTTTTCAAAAACTTTTGTTATTATTTGGCTATATTTTCTTCGCTGCATGTATGAAAATATTTTCAAAAATAAAAAAGTTTATCGATTGGTGAAAATTTCAATACCAAAAATATTTATTTTTAGTTTATATGATTTTTAGAGGAATGGAAGTGCGAATTGTGTCCAAACTGTTTATAAGGTTAAAAGCGCTACAGTGTAGGCTTTAATTTGACACAAAAAAAATTTCGGTATCTTTGATAGTTTTAAAGTTATGGCGGTGGAAACAAAAAAAAATCAATTTTTTTATAAGTTAAAAAAAATCACTTTTTATTAATTTAAAAAGTTCGAGACCACAAAAAAATGTCGTAAAATACGATTTCATGTGCCCGGTGACATACTCAGAGAAACCTAACAGGTTTGATCTGGTTCTACGCCAAAAAAAAAAAAACGACACGATAGACTTACGGAATCGCTCCGCCACAGAGAAAAAAATCGCACGGTGCTATATGGCAGGATCGTAGTGGTAAATTCTGATCACCATTGCGAGATATGACCCGACCAGGAAATTTCAGTCGTAACAAGTCCATTGTTTCACGCGCAGTATTACAGGTCGGGACTGTTGAAACCATAAGTTTTTCACATAAATTCGGTCTAATTCGGGCCACAGAAAGTCTTCTAACATTGCACGACTACGTTCGCCATTCACTGTCACTGCAGTTTCAGCATTGTCTTCAAAGAAGTATGGTTTGCATTTGTTTTTTTGTGAATATCACGAGGATTTTCTTTCACTTAAATTTGACAATTCTGCTTATTGACGTTTCCATTTCTGTAAAAATGTGCCTCATCACTAAACAGCTTTTTTTTTTTAACAATCTGCCTCGTTTTCCAGAATCCAATAAACAAATTTACAATCCTTGGGTCAATTGGATTTTATAGGCATGCAAATGCAAATTTTTTGTAAGAATTCGCTGCATACTGCTTTTGGAAATGTTCACTTGTTGTGACAGATGGCGAATCGACGTGCATGGATTCTCAACAACACTTTTCGATACTGCTGCAATATTTTTAATAGATCGAGGAGTACGCGGCCACCCTGTTGATTTTATGTTTCCAGCTGAACTTTGCCTAAATTCTTAATCAATCTTTGCACTGTCGTATTTTAGTATGGGAACTAAACGGCGCTAAAAACCATTTACAGATTGTCACTTCAGCGCCGTCAAGTGCCTAATCTAGACAACTTTGTACTAACATAGGTTTGCTTAACTAGGCTAATTTTGGTCTAAAAAATATGTAATAAGCTTTTTTTAAAGACCTTTCAGGGACATTTAATTTTTTGGTAAAAACTAGTGTAAATTTTTAAAATGCAAAATTCTCGAAAAGCATTCGACGAATCGAGTTTTATTGAGAGTACCTTTTTTGTGGCAAATAAGTTGGTTAATCTACATTTTGTATCTAAACCCCTTCTATTCCATTGGCGTAGAAATTGAAACAGGTATTAAATAAAAAACCCAGGTGGTCAGGCCTATGGACTGATATTAATCATAATTTTGAGATTGGTTTTTTTTGCCCCATAAAGCCAACGTACCAAATTTCGGCAAAATAGTATAAGCAGTTTTTAAATTATTTTACAAAAACTATTTTAAAGTTGTTACTTCAGAGCTGCTTCAGATTACTTAAATCGGCTAATTTTGGTCTGAACAATATGTGTTAGGTTTTTGTAAAGACCTTTTACAGACACCCTGTATATATTTATATATATATATATATATATATATATATATATATATATATATATATATATATATATATATATATATATATATATATATATATATATATATATATATATATATATATATATATATATATATATATATATATATATATATATATATATATATATATATATATATATATATATATATATACATAGGCGTGCGCACAGTGGGTGCCGTGGCACCCCCACTAGTCTGAAAAAGATTACTGTATTTAAAATATGCAAATTATTATTTGATAAGGTTCGATTTAAAAATACATGCGAACGCACCCTCTCACAAATGAGTATGGTAAAATCAAAATTAAGATCCACAATGCGCCAAGACCGTTCAGAAAATCTCCTGGTTCCATTTGTGGAACAGGAATTAGCCGCAAATATTGATATAAGTACTGTGATAAACAAATTTAAAAAAATGTACCTTATGAAAGAAGAATGATTTTATAATAAATAATGTATAACGTACTCGGTTTGTTATTATTTCATAAATATTTACCAAACATTCTTAAGAATTTATTCTTATTAATTTATTATTAATTAATTTCATTAATAACAATGTATTAATATCGATATATTGTTATTCATAGTTTTATTCACTTTATTATTATTATTATTATTATTATCTCGGCACCCACACCAGCTATACCCTGCGCACGCCTATGTATATATATATATATATATATATATATATATATATATATATATATATATATATATATATATATATATATATATATATATATACATATAAATTTACACAGTAGAATCACAAAGGGATCCCCCAGAAATTATCTAAATAGACGGAGCAGTAAAGATGTTAAGTGCTTAGTTCTAACTATTTTATTTCCAATATCTAGCTTTCGCCTACGGTTGTAAGCTTCATCAGGATAGCTAAAAATAATAATAGAAAAACAAGAACATTCAAACAACGAATCAAACACACAATTAGATTTTTACTTACAAAATATGTAGTTACTCCTCTACGGGGCCAAGAAGACACTGGAGCGGTGGATCGTATAAGTAATATACGAGAACAAACTTTTTAAGGAAAGTGTAGCAGTTTTTCAAATTTTATCAACATTTAGAACATTACATTTTCTTATCGCCTTGGTTGCGTAGTAACGTTAAGAGCCTTGTTTAGTAAAGTGTCACTATACTGTCATTGTAAAATTCATTTTTTTTTTAAGTTTTTCGTTTAAAAAAAAACCAGAAGTTGTTGTAGAATGATGTTGCATAAAATGACGATGGCCGCAATATACGTTAGATATCATAGGCAAAGCGAAGTACTGTACAGGGTGTCCTATTTTCGTGTGTTTTACGGGGTTTCTCGCTTATGAGTGAAGTTACAAAGATGCGGTTTTCGCGACACCGTGCTACTTTTTTTTGTCAAACGAAAGATGCCGCAAACAGATTTGTCCTAGCCCCCTTAGTTTCTTAGCTACAGGGTGATTTTAAAAAAGTTGTATTTTCGGTTACCCCTCGTATCTCAGGTATCTGATAACTTATCGAAAAGATAAAAACGGGCCCTTATAGAACTTTTAACGCAGAATACAGTGGCGTACTTGAAATTTTTCTCGGATTTACTTTCTTTGAGATATTAAATAAAGTTGCACTTTTTTAAATGGAACACCCCGTATATTTTTTCGTCATATTATTTGCCATACTGAGAGCTTTCTAAAAATATAATATAGTCGAAACTTATTTTTATAAACAGCATGAACACATGCAATTATTTACTTTTTAACATAGGCGGCTTTGGTTTAAATTAATGACAGTCAAATTTATCAACGTCAAATGATTGCTATTTAATTTTTTAATGCTAGTTCCTAGATTATCGTTATCATTTATCTAAAAAATATGGCACAAAATCAAAATTTTGAACATTTTGAAAAGTATGATATGAATAGATGTTTCATATTATCCAACGAAGACGTCGATGAGGCGGCGGAGCTTTATCTAAATAGGTACGTTAGAAGAACGAATAATATTTTTTTCAAATTTGACTTTTTTCTAGATTTCTATATAGATATCCTGAAAGAAGACAGCCTGATAGGCGCATATTTCGTAAAATACAAAACAATCTAATTCAATATGGGTCATTTAATAAACCTAGGCCGAAAAATTATAGTAAAGATAATGAAGTAGCTGAAATAAATGTTTTGGCATCAGTTGAAAATACCACAGGGACATCTTGCAGGCAAATAGAAGAAAATATCGGAGTATCCAAAACAAAAGTCGAAAAAATATTGAAACGACATAAATTCAAACCTTACAAGTATAAACTTGTGCACAATCTTCATCCTGGCGATCCTGAGCGGAGAGTGGAGTTTTGTAACTGGTTTCTCAATATGTGTGAAAGGCAGAATAATTTTGAAAGGAAGATCATTTGGTAGGACGAAATCCATTTTACCAGTGCGGATATCCTTAATAGGAATAACTTAAGGTTTTGGAGCCAGGAAAATGAACACGTTATTTTTCCCAGGGAACGCCAGGGAAGGTTTGGATTCAATGTTTCTTCAGTAACACTAAAATCTTGGACTTCCATTGTCTTTATTTGTTAATTGATACACAACGTTTCGGTTTGTGATGTATCTCCAACCGTTTTCAAGTGATAACTTTTCTTAACGATTCAGCAACGGCAGCCAGAATATCTGGCTGCCGTTGCTGAACCGTGACAAGTCGGTAAAGCTTCGGTGAACAACGGATAGTATACAAGGTCGTAGCTTTTAGGAATAGTTTTAGTTATCACTTGAAAACGGTTGGAGATACATCACTAACCGAAACGTTGTGTATCAATTAACAAATAAAGACAATGGAAGTCCACGATTTTAGTGTTACTGAAACCATAACATTGTCTAATACTTTTAAAGTCAATGTTTCTTGTTTCATTTTGGGAAGAAGAATTGAATATTGTATTTACCAAGGAAATTTGAATTCTGATAGATACATACAAATCCTTCAAGAGAAAGCAATGACTATTATGGAAGATATTCCCTTGGTTCAAGTAAATGACATCTATTTCCAACAAGATGGAGCTCCGGCTCACAACTCTCACGTGATACAACACTGGTTGGAACAGCACTTTCCTGGTCGATTTATAGCCACGCACGGACCTATTCGATGGCCACCACGGTCTCCGGACCTATCAGTTTTAGATTATTTTTTGTGGGGATATTTAGAAGGTAAAATATACTCGAGGAGGTATGAAACAATTGAGGAATTAAGAGAGGCCACGGAAAATGCCTTTAGAGAGTTGCAAGCCTCGCTCTTTTCATTTTTAAAATGCTTTAAGAAGACTACAGACGCTATGCCAACAATGCATAAGACATCATGGTCACCAATTCGAACAGTATTTATAAAATTAGTAGTTAAGTTTGTCTTTTAAGGCTAAGAACAATTCTAGCGTTAAATTGTTATTTTTATCCATTAGGTTGTCTTGTTAATAAATGTTTATATTACTAGATTATTTTTTGGTGCGAGAAGGCATTTGACGTTGATTAATTTGACTGTCATTAATTTAAACCAAAGCCGCCTATGTTAAAAAGTAATTGCATGTTTTCACGCTGTTTATAAAAAAAGTTTCGAATATATTATATTTTTAGAAAGCTCTCAGTGTGGAAAATAATATGACGAAAAAATATACGGGGTGTTCCATTTAAAAAAGTGCAACTTTGGCTAATATCTCAAAGAAAGTAAATCCGAGAAAAATTTCAATTACGCCACTGTATTCTGTGTAAAAAGTTCTATAAGGGCCCGTTTTTATCTTTTCGATAAGTTATCAGATACCTGAGATACGAGGGGTAACCGAAAATACAAGTTTTTAAAATCACCCTGTAGCGAAGAAACTAAGGTGGCTAGGACAAATCTGTTTGCGGCATCTTTCGTTTGACAAAAAAGTAGCACGGTGTCGCGAAAACCGCATCTTTGTAACTTCACTCATAAACGAGAAACCCCGTAAAACACACGAAAATAGGACACCCTGTACAAGATGCCAGCAGTCGGTTTCGGCAGATTGGGTATACATGACGTCGAGGATCAGAGATACCACGTGTCGGCGTGATAAATATTTCATAAATCTAATTGCATTAGGAGATCGTAGTAAACCTTTTACCGTTATTTGCCGTACACTTCAAAATGTTCCTGGCCAATAGCCTCTGCACGAATCATCAAGCGGAGGTTACCAGAAGGGGGATTGATGTCCAGAACACCAGTTGCATGCCCTCTTTTACTTCCAGTTCACCGTACAGGACGAATAAAATTTTGCTCGTTGACAAAGAAACTGGGGAGCAGAAGAGTAGGCGCGCGTATTGTTCACGAATAAATCGCGCTTTTGTCTGCGCTCACCTGACGGACGTGAATGTGTATGGAGGAGACCGGACATATCGGTGATGGAGAATTGTTCTTTAACCGATATCCGTTATATCCAACATGGTTTAGCTGATCACGTGATAGACTTTGCCTAGTTTGTTGGACAAGACTTTCTTTTCATGCAAGACAATGCTGGGCCCCACGTTGCTCGGGTTGTAAGAGAATATTTAGAAGAGGTAAAGATTCAGCGATTGGAGTGGCTACCGCGTTGTCCAGATTTAAATGCAACTGAACATGTCAGGGATATGTTAGGAAGATAATGTTCGAAATCGATAGCCAAACACATTTGCCCTCTTTGCGACCAATGAAAACATTTTTCAGAAAGCAATTCAAAACTACATTGAAATCATGCTACGCCGTATGGTAGAAGTGATACGAACATGAGGTAGAAATACGCGCTATTGATTTTTGGAAGTTTGTTAACGCTACTCGATAAAATAATTTTATGTTCTGATTTGTTAATAAAATTGAAAAACTGCAACACTTTCTTTGAAAATTTGTATGTTCTCTTAAAAAGCAGACATTGACGAGAAACAAAAAACATTTTGTCATACTTCAAAACAAAACATAATGAATCGAAATTTTACGGCTTAATTTTTTAACGGGACGTTAGGTATTTAGGGGTAATAAAGTAACTTTTGTTTCCCCCTGTATGATGATCAAGCCATCAGTATTTTTTGAGAACTAAAATGCAGGATAACATTTCCAAATACATGTGTATACCCTGCTAAAACTTTTACCAAAATCGGAGAATAATTTAAAAAGTTACATACTACCAAAATGACTAAAATTATTATTGTATACTATTGTCGATGGAAACAACTCGCCTTAAATATTATTAAGTTGGTGGCACTTCCGGTTATACCGGAGGTAGGTGTCAACTTGCTGTTTTTAAATAAAATACCCTACATGTTATTTCATTTTTTAAATTTTACACAAGATTTCAAGCAGATTTTATGTATCATGTCCTATATAGCCCAGTCAATATACATAAAGTTTTCTCAAAATGTAGAATTTACCCGTTAGGAATTATAATTTTGGATTTAGATATCCGCAATTTTTTAATTATAATAATTAGATGAATTTATTTCGGAAATACGGAATAAATAAATAAAACTCAGGGTTTTTTTATTTTGGAAAATTAACATACTTTTTACATAATTGTACATTAATTAATAAAATGGAGACAATTTAAAAAATAATTTAAAAAAAAAATTATTATCGGTACGGTATAACTGAAATATGTATTAAACATAATTCAAAACCATAATGATTTTTTATCATGCGTTATCTTCGTTTTGAATGACGTCTTGAAAGACCTTGTTTTCCGCCTCATTTTCTACATCATCGTCTTCTATATCTTGAGATATTTCCAATATTTCGCAATTAGTACAGTTTCCAGTTTGACAATATCCACATGCATTAGAACATGACAGCTTTTTTGCAACTGCAATTGGTATTACTTTTTCATCCCGCTTTGCAGTTACAAAAAATCATATCCAAAATTTCTGATGAAGCCCCTTCTTGCGTCATCTGTACAGGTACTAAAATCCCATTTTCTTTTTTTCCAATCCCAGCCATAAGGAGACATTTTCTTCGATAACCAAAGCTGCATTTGATAATATACTTTGAAAAAATGCTTCTGTGCAGCATTTAATGTTGGAGGAATATTAACCAAATTAACGGGATTCGGTTTGACAACTACCTTAAAAAACATGATGTATTTTTTTGAAAATACTTAAATAAACTTTTTTTACCATTATTTAAGAAATACGATGTTGTGTCACATCCCCTGTATGCATGTAAAATTAAGATATACTTCTTACAAAAAGGATAATTTGTAAAACTATTAGATGAGTACACAGTGTTTTCCTGGCCTTACCTTCCTAATTTTAAAAAATACAGAGTTTTATTTATGGGAGTTAACGTTAACAAGTGCTGTTTGAACAATTAGCAAGTCTGCATCATGTTCAGCTTGCTTTAGAATAATATTATTTATTTAAAGAGTTTGAGATAAGTACTTGATAAATCTCATTTTATTTTTAATATTTCCAAGCAACTTGTTTTGTTGAACTCTTATAGTCATGTTTTCCGTAAAAAGAATCTCAGTACTTGAAGAACTGGTTGACTTTCTCAAACGTTCAGCAGATTTTGTACTAGTAGCGTTAAAGGAATACCCATCAAGTACAACTATAATGTCGGTTCTAAAATTGTTTTTTAAATACAAAAATACTTATCTATTATGGCTTACAGGAATTTATTTTGAGACCAACGAACTCGGTGCAGTAGAGATCGAACGCTGTTAGAACAACACCGATACGTCACGGTTTTATACAAGGAAGTTTTAAACGTTTTAAACTTCCTTGGTTTTATACGGGTTTTCCATATGAGACCGTGACGTATCGGTGTTGTTCTTACAGCGTTCGATCTCTAACCAGTAACATTCCACCGTCTATGATGAATGCAAATTCAGAGACTAAGTCATACTTTTTAAATATTTTGTGGTTCGCGAAAGGTTAGCAAACGCCAACCAAGAATATGTAGACTTGTTATATAAAATTCATGCAAATAAAAAAGTTTTAAAAATATTTAAAATTAATATTATTTTTTCTAATAATTTTTGTTAAAAAATAAACTTTATTGTTATTTTTTTTTATTTATAGTTTTATTTTTTAAAACTTTTTTTAAAGTTTCTTAATGTAGTTGAAAAATACGTAAAAATAAATAAAAATTTATTTGGAAAAATTAATATAATATATATATATATATATATATATATATATATATATATATATATATATATATATATATATATATATATATATATATATATATATATATATATATATATATATATATATATATATATATATATATATATATATATATATATATATATATATATATATATATATATATATATATATATATATATATATATATATATATATATATATATATATATATATAATAAAACTTTTAAATTTAGTTACAAATTTGGTTCTGGTTAGTTTTTCTTGATACAATTTCTTTAAACGTGTAAATAAAAAAATATAAAAAAAATCAAATTTTTTCCATGACCTATTAAATAATTATTGATACTCTATTTATATCATGCAAAATTTCTTGTAGCTTTTATAGTTTTTGAGCTACTGACGTTTTAAATTTAAAAGAATATCGTTAATATCTCGAAAACTATAATAACTACAAAAAATTTTATATAACATACAATGAAGGTATTTAAATTGTCTACATAAAAAGTTAAATAAATAATTTTGATAAGATAAATAATAAAGGAGATATAAACAAAAATGTGATCTTAACCAAAAATTTCAGTCCAAATTAATATATTATAACTATTGCTATTTTTGAAAACCCCAGGTCACATCTCTTGGAGAAAATTTTTTGATATGATAGATTAATGTTTTTAACAATCTAAATGCAGAATTTTATCGCCCAACGGTTTAATTCCGACACTAATGTGTAGATTGACTGAGCTAATACCTAAATCTAAGCGTTTTTGATATATTCAAGTTTATACTTTAAAAATGATGTTTGCAGGTCCTAAAATAATTAGCAATTTTTGCTATAAAAAAAGGTTTATTATTTAATCTGAGTTGGATTTATTGATAAATAGGACCTACTTTAACAGATTTTTTACAATAGTTTGATTAGTTATAACACTTTAAAATATAAGATTAAAAACGAAATTGGGAAAATTGACAAAAACTTTTTTTTTTAAATCGAATCCTAATACTTCTTTTCTTTATCAAAAATATTACTCTTACTTGTCCTAATTATTCAAAACTTTTTTAAACAAAAATTAACAATCATTCGTGGTAAAATCATCCCTAAAATATGAAAAAAAAAATCAAAAATTACTTCAAAAATCTAGGAAAACTACTAAAATAGTCTAAATTATAAGAAATTTAAATCGTGTACTTCCCACAGGTGTCGATAAAAAAAAAACACCCCTGTAACGAAGGGGTGAACTCCTCCCGAACGTGATAGCATACGAAAATATTATAGCGATATAAGAAAACTTAAATATTTTATGATAGTTCTTACTTTTTTGATCAGAAAGATTACGCTGACTTGTCCTAATTATCCAGAACCTTTTTTTAATAAAAATCAACTCTTATAAGGGGTGAAATCATCCCTGAAAAATAAAAAAAAATAACTTAAAAAATCTAGGAAAAACTATTAAGATATTCTAAATAATTAGAAATTCAAATCGAACGTGATAACAAAAATATCATAGCTATATAAGAAAACTCAAATATTTTATAATAGATCTTAGCTTTTTTTTCAGATAGATTAAGCTGACTTGATCTAATTATTCCAAACTTCTTTTTTCTAAAAACCGACCCTCTTTGGAATAATTAGATTTAGTCGTTAGCGTTATCCATCTAAACAGAAAGCTAAGACCTGTTATAAAATATTCGAGTTTTCTTATAGTGCTATGATATTTTCGTATGTTATTACGTTCGGGGGTAGTTCACCCCTTAGTTATAGGGGTGGTTTTTTTTATAGATACTGGTGAGAAGGACTTTATTTGAATTTCTAATAATTTAGAATATCTTAGTAGCTTTTCCTAATTTTTTTCAAGTGATTTTTGATTTTTTTTTTCATATTTAGCGATGATTTTACACCCAAAGAGGGTAAAAGTTTGAAATAATTAAATAAGGCCAGCTTATGCTTTCTGATGAGAAATGTAAGATCTATTATAAAGTATTCGACAGTTTTCTTATATTGCTGTGATATTTTCGTATGTTATTAGGTTCGGGGGTAGTTTACCCCTCGTTTCAGGGGTGGTTTCCTTAAATAGATACTGGTGGAGGTACACGATTTGAATTTCTAATAATTTAGAATAATCTAGTAGTTTTTCCTATATTTTTTAAGATTTTTTATTTCATATTTAGGAGATGATTTAACCCATTTAGCAAGTTTAAGGGTGGACTTTTAACTATATTACACCCTCATGAATATAAAATAAACTATTTTTTATTCTCAAGATTTGTATTCGTTATCCTTATCTTGAGATCATAGATACTATCGTAGCGATTTTCATTAAATTATTGTTTTACACCGCCTCACAAGATGAGTAACAAACAAAATAATACGTTTAGCACGTAGTTTTATAATAAGTTAAATAACAAATATAGCAACCGATATGTCTTATTTTGTTCAATTTTAGATTTCATGGCCAACTTGACAAAAAAGTGAAAAAGGCGCATAATTCCGTTATCTTTGGTTTTGGGATAAAATTCAGAATAACCTGTTATGTTCAGGAAAGTGTTAGATAAGAATCGATTATTGATAGAAATATAATAAAGAGTGACGTGTATAAAAAAATACATTTTTTGAAATAAATCAAAAACGCGATGCTCAATTGTTAGCACCACGTTAGTTGAAAAAATTACTACTAATTATGTAATTTAGCCGATCTCGTATCTTTAATTATATATAATTTAGAAATAGTGTCGACTTGCTCCAAAAAATCTAAACAATTATCTACGTTTCGGTGGCCGAGTTTTCAGAATAAAAATAAACTATGAAAACTTAGCTAAAAATTAAATAATAAATAAAATTAAAATTGTTAATATTTTGGTAAAAATTAAAGGTATTCTGAGATCGTTTTTTGAATTTTTGACGTAATGTCATAGATGTCATTAATTTGTTGTAACTGGTATATTTATTATTTTCCAAAAATAAAAAAAAATAAGCTTTGTTAACTGATTTCAAGTTTTCCTGAAATGACTTTAGCATTAAGTAAAGGTAACCACGTATTATTTAAATTAACTGATCTTGATACTACACTATTTTCTTTATTTAATAATATACATGAACTCATTTTTATTTTGCGTTTTTTTGAACAAATATCCTTTGCTAAAAGACTGAAAGCATTCCCGTTTATTATGTGATTGTTATCGAATGCGTGTTGACAGATTTTTAATTTGTGGATTTCTATGTTTTGAATGTAGGCTTGATGTTTTTTTTATGCGTTTGGCTAATAGTCTGGAAGTTTCAACTATATAAAATTTATTACATTCACAAGGGATCTTATATAAAAAAAATATTTGTATTTTCGCTGATATTGTATTACTTGACCTGACAGACGCTGTTCTATCTTAACCATGAATATTATGAGTACTGAATTCGAATTGGTATAATTAATTTAAAAAAATAAAAAACATAGTGTTTATTATTCTAATGCTTTATGGTACACAATATTCTATCTATCTATCTATCTATCTGTCTGTTTGTCTGCCTGTTTGTCTTGGTTAGTTCGTGGCCAATAGCCTCTGCACGGACCATCAAGAGTAGGTTATCCTGCCTGTCTGTCTGGTTGTCTGCCTGTCTGTCCTTCTGTCATTCCATCCATTTATCCGTCCATCCGTCCATTCGTCCATCCTTTCATCCGTCGATCCGTCCATCCGCGCATTTATCCATCCATCCATCCATCCATCCATCCAACCATTCATAATAATAATAATGGTATTTCTTATACACCATTCATGTTGCTTGTAGTTGTGACTGGATTTTAAATAGCTATCACCTACTTGCAAATATAAGGTAGGATTCTTTTATATTTTATGTATCCTATCACCTATGTTTGAAAGTGAAAAAATTATAATTGAATGTGCAAAAATAGGATGTAATGCTAAAAAAGTGGGGTGGTCCAATTTACCGGACCCTTTAAAATACTAGCTTTATGAAAATCTATAAAACATTATTTATAGTTGTAATTTAGTAGTTTAATAAACTTTAAACAAGTATTTCTTCTTTATAACTTGTTGTAGTCTAATGTCTAAAAACGGCCATAAATGCATTTCATTGTTATCGTAAAATATGATGTAACTTTCTGATACTATTGCGTATTTCATTTTACTTTATATAATAAAATGTCTACAATAATAATTTATCTATTTATGTTACACAATAAAATAAAAAAGTTTTTTACACATTATATACGGTTTTCCTATCTGGGTGTTATTTGATTCATTGATAAAAATGACACAATAAAATGATTCACAAATTTTTTCAGTAAAATGATCTTCTTGCAATT
Organism: Listronotus oregonensis; assembly: GCA_019359885.1. NCBI lineage: Eukaryota > Metazoa > Arthropoda > Insecta > Coleoptera > Curculionidae > Listronotus > Listronotus oregonensis. The sequence goes on from JAHBCN010000219.1 coordinate 23,757, forward strand.
CAATTTCACGCGTACGCCTATAAAATACCCACTGAAAAAAATAAAGGTTAAAATCTCTAAAAAAATTGATTTTTATTTATTTGTTTTAAACATTTTTTTAATAATAAATAATCCTATTGTAATCCAAATAAGTTCATGTTGTTGGATTTTGAGAATCATTTGTTTGACTTTTGTAAGCATTGTATCAAATAAAAAAAGCTTTCGTTGTAATAAATAAAAAAACTATTTTGATGCATTTGAAGTAAATACCATTTGTTTGATTCTAATAATTAAGGGATTAAAATAAATAATGTCATATAATTTTTCATAAAAATTAACAGTTAGATGAAACAAATTATGACAACAGTCAACCACTACGCATTTTATATGAAACAAAAAATATTGAAATTAAAAACTTATTTTTTCATATTCTCTGCATCATCTCTTCCTGTGTAACCACAGTAGGTAAGTCCGGACAGTCTTCGGAATTCGGCTAAGTTTTTATATTTATTATTGGGTGTGCGTTTGTATCTGAGCGTTTTCCATGGAAAAGTTTTTAGAAAGAAATTATTTTAAAGGTAACTAATTTTTGTAGAATAGATTGGATAAAATTTGTATAGGTTTTCAAAAGAATTTTGAATGTCATTGCTTATAATTTTTGAAATTATGTACCCAATAAAAGGAGTGTTGAAAATATCTATCTACCCTTAAACAAATATGAATTCTTAATAGTATTAATTTTTTGTAAAATATTTATTATTTTATATATAATATGGCTTCGGTTGCGAATACTAAACATGTACTTCTAAATGATAAAAGTAGAAGGATGAGACTTGACAAAAAATGGCGCATGTCGCCAGGTTAAGAAAAATAAAACTATTTTTTTTTGTAAAGTCAAAATAGTTTTGAAACAATTATTTATCTACGTTTAAATTGTATGCAAACATTAAAAAAGCAAGCATTTTTCATTTAGTTGGCCAAAAAATTGTGTAGGTTTACTTATTCATTTCATCCAACTTTTTATTACTTCAGCGATTTTTTTATCCTGATATTTGTTTCTACTTATACACTTTTTAACAAAACTCCAGCTTTATCAACAGACCAGTACATGTAAACTTATGTAAGTCTTAGGTAGCTACAAATTTAGGAAATTTCGAGGATTTTAGGGTCCCATTCTTAAGAGCACTGGATGCGCGTTCTTTGGCAGTGAAATTTATCAGGATCTTCTTATTCTTCACGTCTAGTGCAATGTTTATAATCTCCTGAGCAAGGTCTTCTTGACAGAGCGTCAGCATTTTTATAGTTTAATTTTCTTCGATGTTCAATTTTAATATCGTATTCTTGAACACGTTGTAACCATTCTGGCCTTCAGGATTCTTGAACTGAAGCAACCATCTGAATGGCGCATGGTCCGTCCCCAGGTGAAATTTCTAGCCATAAAGGTATTTATGAAAGTGCTTCAGTAATTTGACAAAAGCTAAAAGTTCTTTTCTAGTCCATCTTGCACCTGTGATAAAATTCCACCAATAGAAGAATTGCTTTTTCTTAAATGAAAAATTTCGCTTGTTATTTTTTTTAGCATATTTTGTAATAAATTTTAAAAAATGGAAGATTTTTTCGCCAATTTATTTTTAATATTTTTCTTCATCTGGTGATAGGTAGTTATCTGAGCAGAGGTAATTTTATGTGAGATATGGATTAAGGTCAAAGAAAAAAATTGTATTTCAAGTATACATAAAAATTCAATTCTTGTATCGACTGTTTGTTGGATTATCAAGGGACTTTCCCCTCTTTTTATGTATTTCCATACGCTGAATCTAAATCCGAAGTCTGTTTGGCTGTACACCCTTCAAATTTTAAGTAAATTGCAAAAAAAAACGCTAAAAAATGGCTAAAAACTGCATTGCAGTTATAAAAACGATTTTTTTTTATTGGACTCGATCAAGTATGTTTCTTATGTAATTTACTTAAAATTTTAAGGGTGTACAGCCAAACGTACTTTGGATTTAGATTCAGCGTATCGAAATACATAAGAAACATATTTGATCGAGTTCAATAAAAAAAATCGTTTTTATTGAACTCGATCAAATATGTTTCTTATGTATTTCGATACGCTGCGCTGAATCTAAATCCAAAGTACAAAATCGTTTTTATTGAACTCAACTGAAATTTTTAACCCTTTTTAGCAGTTTTTCGCAATTTACTCAAAATGTTGAGGGTGTATGGGCCAACCAGACCTCGGATTTGGATTTAGCGCTTTAAAATACATATGGATGGATGGGTCTGGTCAAATGCCCTTTTTTTGTGTGCCGGTGCTTTCGTAAGTATACATTAAAAAACTATATACTTTTATATATAAAGAAGAATGTACGCATTTTTAGAAAATGAGCCGTATTTCTTTAAATGACCTACAGTAAGTTGGGAATAAAAGCTACAAAAAAACCTTTAAAAACTACTTTAATTTAATGTGAAAAAATGAATACCCTTCTACTAAACTTATCACTGTCATTCAAAAAAATTCAACAGGGGAAATATCTGTAGATAGGATACACACCCATAATGCATAGAGAAGCTGTATCTTCAACAGGACAGATTTCAGAGTTAATTATCTTGTCAAAATTTAACAGTTATGATGGTCTTCATTTAAAACTTTATCTAGAAGTTAAAAATGGCAACTAAATATATAAGTCGGCTAATTTTTATTTTTTGGGCACTGTTCTTTTTTGTTTTTTTTTTGTTGTGTTTCCATTATTTTAAACCATTTTTCGGACGGTAACTCGAAAATACTGAATGCATGGGACCTTGGCTTCGCATTTACAATCTTAGATAACTGGAAAACAAAGCAGAATATTGACTTACGAAACTAATCTATCTATTCCTCCAAAATAAATATAGAATATAATTGAACACTCATGGGACATCATGTACTACAGAAATACCTATCCGTGATATAGATAAGGAATAGTAATTTTTTAGAGGGACTTTTAACTGGCTTACTACAAAACCTTGAAACAAAAAAATCTAGATGACCCACTTTTTTGGTGTCAGCGTTTTCTAATTGGCTGTAAAATTAAACTATTTTACTTAAAACCCATTTTAAACCAAAACTTCTTAGCAAGTTAGTGAATGGCGACATCATTGCTCCTTAATCCAAATCACGAATGCACGTATAATACGCAGGAGTTATACAATAATTATTTAAATATTACTATAATACTATATTTATATATAAACTATAATAAAAAATACTATTAATTTAATACTAACGTTCTGTAATAATATAGTATTTATAATTATCACTATTTGATAAAAATTGTTTATACAATAGCTGGTCATTTTAAATTAAAAAATAAACCTAATGTTAGTGATAACAAAATATAACAACAATATTTAGATAAATAAAAAGTATTTCTTTAACAAAATGTAAAATTTTCTTTAAAACTAAAAGCAGAAATTCAAGTATATCTTTCCTTCCACTGTGTTAAATAGGATATGGATACATTATTAGACATAATGGGAATATTTTTAATTGCTGTTAAACTTATAATTTTATTTAAATTTGGGGGACACAACAAAATATCGGATAAAACCACCAGTTAAAAGTGAAAGTATTTGGCCTGTTTAGAAACAAATATTTAATATTATCAATTATCACCATCACTGGTGTTTGTATTTTTTTATATTTCTTTTTTTTTCTTCTTTGTTTCCTTTTCTTCTAGCCTTTGAAGACATCAAGTAAATATAGTACCAACAAACTGGCTAAATCCAAAAACATAATAAAAACACACGTTTATTAAAAATAAAATATTAAACAATAAATAAGTTTAGTGATTTGGGGACCTATTCGAATGAACACAGACGACTTTAAATACCGATGGATGACTGGCAAAGAAAGCTCGTAGATTATGTCTTTTAATCAGGAGTAATGTTTTAGTATTATCTGTAAAAAAAAACAAGAGTTGTTGGAGGCACAAGGAGGTAGGCATGTCTTTGCTGAAAACCCTTAAGAAAGATGTGTATAACAAGAATCGAGATATGCTCCCTCTAAGAAAGGTCCGAAACATTTGTTGAATGGACAAAATGTTAACAAAAGCGAAAAAAAATCTTAAATCGTACATAACTTTGTGTTGGTCCTAGAAAAAAAATGTTACCAGAACTAATTAAATTTCCCACAAGACAGAATTGGTCATAAATCGCAAAATATATTACGCTTGTGGCAAAATAGCAATAATTGTAGTGGCAAAACAAATGTATTATTAGAAAATATTTTTTTAAATATTTTTTAAACTGTTTAGCGGCAAGGAGTTTGGTTAATAAGGGAATTTAAAGAGCTACTACTTAAATATTAAAAAATCAAAGATGGTCGCCATATAAAAATCGAAAGTTTTTGTTAGTTGTGGTTAGTTGACGATAGAAGGAAAATATATGTGGCAAAATGTTCGTTGTCAAAAAAAAATCTTATAATGTCATAGTTTAAGACGTCAAAATTAAAGCAAATGAAGCACAAGCAAAAATTAGAATCGACGATTTTCACTTTTTTGCTAATATCTTTAAAAATAAACTTTCACGAAAAAAATTATGCTGTTTAAACAATTTTTGTTTATACAAATGTTTAAGGCCTTTTTTTGCTCTGAAATTATTCCATTTGTAAAATATTAATAAAAAATAGATGATTTTTCCATATAAACCATGTGCAAGAAGTTGATATTTATTATTTTTTTATAGATTCGCTGTAAACGCCGATTAACTTTGGCAGCCGATATCTTGGCAACCAATCGACTGAATGGCGATTTCGCGAAGCGTCTGCATTAGTACTTTCAAACCATATTTTTAATAAAATTTTTCATCGAAAATTCGTGGGTATGGTCAATTTGTTAGCATTTTTTAAACCTTTTTCCGATTTTCATTAAAAAAAAAAACTGAAAGTTTAAGATTTCTAGTAAATGTAAAAAGAAATATGTTTGTGTATTCAATTTGCAAAATGGTATTTTTTTAACGAAATTGGATGAAAAAGTTATTATGCAAAACCTATCAAGCCAAAGTCAACGAAATTTAACGTAATGTTTCATCATATGATGTTTTTTGGTCGAATATGGTGCTCCTCAGAAAATTCTAAGAAATAAAAAAACGCATAACTTCCACAACTACTATTTTTTTGTTTATTATTATTTTGCAACAAGCGTAATCCATTTTGCGATTTCTAACCAATGTTATCTTATAGGAAATGTAATAAAGACAATTTTTTCTTTCTACAATTTTTCTCTCCCACCAATACATCAACAAAGGTATAAGCGATTAGAGTAGAGAACATTATTTTTTAAAATTTTGTATATTTAGCAAATTTTTCGGACTTTTCTGAGAGAGAGCATATCTCGATTCTTGTTGCATACATTTTTCCAAGTTTCCAGCAAAAATATGCCTGCTACCTCGTACATCCAACTAAAAACAGATATTGGTCTAAGTTGCTGTTAAAAACTCTTCTTCTTTAATTTATAAATTAAATTACTGAACTTATTAATACTGCCTGGCATACTTAATGTCTATTGCAATAACTGTTTCTATATAAAACATACTAAAAATTAAACTTTAATACTGCAAACTATAGCGAATACCATTCACTATGGTTAACTTAAAATTAGGATTTTTTAACATTTAGCAAACAAAAACATTCAGTATTATTTATTTAAATTGGGATTTACAAACATTTTATATATAATAAAGCAAGTGCTGGGTCAGGTTATATATGGTCAGGGTAACATTTTATATATAATAAAGCAAGTGCTGGGTCAGGTTATATATGGTCAGGGTTAATTTGAGCAAAGGATCAGTGGAAAGAGTGCTTAAAAAATGAATACCGATCCTACAAACTAAGAAAAACCCATGAAATTTTCCTTGATGGTCATTTTAGACGAATGCAATTTTGTGAAACTGTAAAGAAAAATAACAATGAAAATTTCATAAGAAACATTGCTTTTCATGGTCTCACCCAACGATTTTTTTCTGGGGTCGTGTAAAATCACAAATTTATGGTTTCCAGGAGAATAGGGCTAATAATCTACAAGAATTGCAATTACAAATTGAGAATTCTTTTACGATTATTACCCTTAACATTCTAGCAAATGTCAGAATGCGTTTTTATGACAATCTTGCTTATTGTTTGGCTCAGGAAGGTGGTTTATTTGAGCATCTTCGATAACTTGAAAGATTTCTTTTTGTTAATTTTATGAATGCACATTAATTTATTTTTTTAAAAATATCTTCTACGTCTATTCCATTATTTATTTGAGAAAATTCCTTTAAATTGGGATTTACAAACATTTTATATATAATAAAGCAAGTGCTTCTAGGGTAAGCCAAAAAACATAATTAATTATTGGTAAGATCATTTTATGTAATACACAAAAAGAAAAAGTTATAATTATAAGTAACCACTGCCATATTAATTTTAGATGTATAAACACTGATGAAGGCTTTTGCAAACGGTAATTATATATTAAAATAACCCCTTTAATTTTCAAAATAAATGTGAACCAAAACTCAAGAAATTAAATTGGTATATATATATATATATATATATATATATATATATATATATATATATATATATATATATATATATATATATATATATATATATATATACTTCAGGTACAGCCAGGGTCCAAAAATAAACATACAAGCCTTACAAATATGGGTCGCCAAGGCCTTTGTTTTTGAAATACAGGGTGTTATATTTTACTATTTCTTAAATAAAATCTATGATAATGTAAATATTGGAGTAAAAATTGTTACCCAGGGGTTTTTGGTTTGACGGATTTGAATCTTGTAATCTTATTATGGTTCAATTGTAGCTTGTTTAATTCCATTAACCAAGAACTATTAGTATTTTTATTCATTTTTAAATTCAGTGGCGCAAAACAGTTTTTTTTTAATATTTTATTTTTTTTTTCTCTGAAATCACTGAACCGATGTTGATAAAATTTTAAAGGAAGATAGATGACCACAAGAGGTACGTAAATAAACAAAAAACACAGAGCATTCCATTTAAAAAAATGCACCACCGTGACGTCACACTTTTTTGTGACACCCTGTATAACCAAAATTATTTTCCTGAAATGCACCGTGGGTTAAAGGTAACGTTTGCAACATATGAAAATTTTACATTGAATAATAAATGAGCTACTATACAAAGTGTTAAAATTTTTGTTTAATTTTACTATTTCTTGAATAAAATCTATGATAATGTAAATATTGGAGTAAAAATTGTTACCCGGGGGTTTTTTGGTATGACGGATTCGAATCTAATTATCTTATCATGGCTCTTACTTGTAGGAGGAGCCACCTACACGTCTTTTTACTATTTTGAACAATTACAAAATTTTAATACGGCCCTGTATTACATTTTTAAGTAAATTAAATAATTGTTTTGTTATTTCTACGTCAAAAAGGTATATCTGTTAAAAGTTGATATGAGCAAACGTTTTCGAGATATTTAGATTTAAAAAATTACGACGCATCTGGATTTTATTATAGCAAAATTTAAAAAATATAAAACAAAAAAGTATAATTAAACAATATGTATTTTAATTTTTAATAAAATTATTGGGAAAGTGCTCTTAAATTATGTTCTAAGCAAAACATAAGGTTTTATAATTTTAAAAAATTCCACCATTTACTTTTAAGCACATGTCAACTCTATATATATATATATATATATATATATATATATATATATATATATATATATATATATATATATATATATATATATATATATATATATATATGAATGGTTGTTAAGATCTCAGCGTAAGCTGATCGGAACTTCACTGGTAAGCAGAATCGCATCTTATTATACATCCGACCACAGGTTTAAACCTGTGGATACGGAAAGGAAGTCCGGGACCATTGTGTGACATAAGACATCGTCAACGTCAGCCAAGGCGAATCTGAGGACCAAGATAACGGACAAACGCGCGCACACACTCTCAATTCTTTTTAAGAGAGTCGTGGAATCGATAACCCTGGAAGAGAAGAATCTAGACAGACCCGATACACGTCAACCGCAGCGGTTGCTATATTACTATCCGTGTACCGGAGCGTCAGGTCACCCCACTCGCTGGGGGATCACGTCGTCTATAGTAGCTTGGCACACCTCGGACTTGCAACCGGGTCGTGGGGTTAATGGATCTTGTCCGCTCCCCGCAGTGCCAAACTTCTGTCTGTTCTCCTCTTCCACCAATCATCGACCGTTTGGTCTTCAGTTCGCTTGGCTTTGACGACGTTGACGATGTCTTATGTCATATATATATATATATATATATATATATATATATATATATATATATATATATATATATATATATATATATATATATATATATATATATATATATATATATATATATATATATATATATATATATATATATATATATATATATATATATATATATATATATATATATATATATATATGTACAGTATGTCCACGGGAAAGGTGTTGCAGAGAAAAAACTTTTTTATTTTTGATTTTATTGAAAAAAGCTTACTCTTGATAAAAAATTTTGCTACTTCTAAGAGTAAGATTGGGATAGAAACATTTAACATATTTTATACTCGGTGTTCAGAAAATTTAAAAAACTTATGTATATATATATATATATATATATATATATATATATATATATATATATATATATATATATATATATATATATATATATATATGTATATATGGGTGACAACGAAATCACTACCCAGCCCTTTATTTTCTTGAATAAAAAAACATATAGGCTTTCAGATTTTAGGGAATGACATATTATATTAAAAGATGCCGATTTTGGATATTATGAAATGTGTCTATGACTTCCGGTTTAACCGGAAACGACTTCAACTTTAATCTCCTTAATGGGACAGCCTGTCGTTTTTTCAAAAATTTGGTTTCTAAGGATCATTCCTGATATAAAATCTAAATTATATTCTATACCTATCTCTGCTAGTTTTTAAGAAAATGGCGATTAAAGATGTCCACCTCCCCGCACATTATGTACTTTTTTTATGGAAAACAAATAAATGATATAAAAAATTATTATGTCTAATTAATTTTTTTTTGCAGACTCTATTTGTGGAGGTCATAATAAAACTACTTCCTGCTTTTACCGGAAGTGCTGCAAAAATTCAATTTTCTAATAATGTTATTTCAAAATTTAAATGCTACACCGTATATTTTTAAATTTGTAATTTTACAATATGTTCTGATATAAAAAAATCTGTATAATATAACTTTACCTATCTTTTGTTAGTTTTTGAGAAAATGGCGATTGAAAATCTCCAAACGACCGCATATTATGCAGTTATAGAGGAAAACAAATAAATGTTAGAAAATTAATGAGCCTAAAATAATCTGGTAGGCCGTCTCTTTGAGTAAAATTTGTTATTTTAATATTAGTTTTTTATTTAAGTAGTTAATAAAAAAATAATTTAAAATAAAATTAAAAAATATTAAATGTTTCTAACGTTTATTTGTTTCCCCTATAAGTGCATAATATGCGGTCGTTTGGACATCTTTAATCGCCATTTTTTCAAAAACTAACAAAGATAGGTATAGGATATTATACAGATTTTATATCAGGAATGACCCATAGAATCCAAATTTAAAAAAATATACAGGGTGTTGCATTTAAATTTTTGAAGTAATATTATTGGAAAAGTCAATTTTCGCAGCACTTCCGGTAAAGCCGGAAGTAGTTTTATTATGACCTCCACAGATAGAGTCTTCAGAAAAAATTAAATTAAACATAATAATTTTTTATATTATTTATTTGTTTTCCCATAAAACTGCATAATGTGCGGTAGTTTGAACATCTTTAATCGCCATTTTCTCAAAAACTAGCAGAGATAGGTATAGGACATAATATACATTTTATATCAGAACTGATTCGTAAACTCCAAATTAAAAAAAAAACAGGGTATTCCATTGAAAAAATCAAAGTTGATGTCGTTTCCGGTTGAACCGGAAGTGATAGAGACATATTATAATATCCAAAATCAGCATCTTATGATATATTATAGCATCCTAAAATTTAAAAGCAATATGTTTTTATTCAAGATAATAAAAGGCTGGGTAGTGATTTCGTTGTCAGTATATATATATATATATATATATATATATATATATATATATATATATATATATATATATATATATATATATATATATATATATATATATATATATATATATATATATATATATATATATATATATATATATATATATATATATTTATATATATATATATATATATATATATATATTTATATATATATATATATATATATATATATATATATATATATATATATATATATATATATATATATATATATATATATATATATATATATATATATATATATATATATATATATATATATATATATATATATATATATATATATATATATATATATATATATATATATATATATATATATATATATATATATATATATATATATATATATATATATATATATATACAGGGTCCGCTCACCTCGCGTCTTAAGTAGCTCATTTATTATTCAATGTAAAATTTTCATATTACCTTTAAGCCACGGTGCATTTCAGGAAAATAATTTTGGTTATACAGGGTGTCACATAAAAGTGTGACGTCACGGTGGTGCATTTTTTTAAATGGAATGCTCTGTATTTTTTGTTTATTTACGTACCTCTTGTGGTCATCTATCTTCCTCCAATATTTTGTCAACATCGGTTCAGTGATTTCAGAGAAAAAAATAAAATATTAAAAAAAAAACTGTTTTGCGCCACTGAATTTAAAAATGAATAAAAATACTAATAGTGCTTGGTTAATGGAATAAAACAAGTAACTTATTAATCCTCCTACAATTAAGAACCATAATAAGATTAGATTCAAATCCGTCATACCAAAAAACCCCTGGGTAATAATTTTTACTCCAATATTTACATTATCATAGATTTTATTTAAGAAATAGTAAAATTAAACAAAATTTTTAACACCCTGTATATATATATATATATATATATATATATATATATATATATATATATATATATATATATATATATATATATATATATATATATATATATATATATATATATATATATATATATATATATATATATATATATATATATATATATATATATATATATCTATATATATATATATATATATATATATATATATATATATATATATATATATATATATATATATATATATATATAATAAAAGGAGTGGATAGTCTTGACTTGACTAGTTAGAAACCAAAGACTGGGGGTTTCGGGTTTACGCCGGGATTATTTTATAAGTAAAAACTCTTTGTTATTACCGATCGTATCGAGAATTTATTGATCCCTTCATCGAAGCTGCTGAAAATACAGAGAAAAGCGTTAAAATTAAGATCTTAAATATAAAGAACAAATGGATTACCTTTGGGTACAACGTGAGTATTAATTGAAGTATTGCTTACATTAATCAAGAACATCAGAACCCATATTAATTAACTATACATAACGATTAATTAGCTACATGCCGATTACAATTCACCATGTGTTTAACCTATACCATAACCTCACTTGTTACCGGCATGGTTTTTTTACAGAACAATGGAGCGACAAGAGAATAAAATTCTTTTTGCAGGTTACTGCATGAAGAGATTCGTGGTTCTCGCGAAAGAAATCTGCGGATCACTACGCGGAACTGATATTAGATGTCGCTAGCTGTGGGTGTCGTCGCCCCCCTCCAGTTCTTTATATTTAAGATCTTAATTTTAACGCTTTTCTCTGTATTTTTCATCTCCGATGAAGGGAACAATAAATTCTCGAAAGCTCGGTAGTAATAACAAAGAGTTTTACTTTATAAATAAAGCCTAATCTGACTTAAACCCCAAAAAACCACAATCTTGGTATATATATATATATATATATATATATATATATATATATATATATATATATATATATATATATATATATATATATATATATATATATATATATATATATATATACAGTAAAGCGCACCGTACTGCGAACATAGGAGGCTCTTGGGTGATTTTGGATGTACCCAATTTTAAAATACCAATAATAATTTTGTGGCTTGCATTTCAATTTCTGTCTCGTTTCCTCACGTGGCTCATTTTTGGTTGGGACTGGTGGGGAGTACGGTGATAAATTCGGAAGAGTTATCTGCTCAGTTTAGTTGTGTACTACGTTTTTATTTTCAGCGTAAGAATATGCAGTGTTTATAGGCAAGTAGCAAGGGAGTGCTAGCTTAGCATCAACCGTCTTCGATAGGATTTCTTATCAGCCATAAAATTTAAAATTAGTTTGTTACGAGACAGCAACGTTTGCTATGGTTTTAAGAACCAAAACAGTTTTTCCTAATAAAATAAAAAAGAATTTTCTCAAATAAATAATGGAACGTAGAAGATATTAAAAAAATAAATAAATTAATGTGCATTCATAGAATAAAAAGAGAAAAATCTTTTTATTATCGATAATGCTCAAATATACCACCTTCCTGAGCCAAACAATAACCAAGATTGTCATTAAAAAGCCTTTTGACATTTGCTAGAATGTTAAGGGTAATAATCCTAAAAGAATTCTCAATTTGTAATTGCAATTCTTGTAGATTATTAGCCCTATTCTCCTGGAAACCATAAATTTGTGATTCTACGTCACCCCATGCAGAGAAAAAAATCGTTGGGTGAGACTATAAAGAACAATATTTCTTAAAAAATTTTCATTGTTATTTTTCATTTCCATTACAGTTTCACAAAATTGCATTCGTCTAAAATGATCATCAGGGAAAATTTCATGGGTTTTTCTTACTTTGTAGGATCGGTATCCATTTTCAGGATTTCCACGGTGATACCATTTAATAATTTTAATTTTTTCTTCCAGTTCGTGAACATCCATTATAAATAATTATTATTTAAAAAAAACAAACTTGTTAGTCGCAAATAATCGACACCGTACAACTATAGCTGTCAAGGGTTCGATAGTAAAGAATTATTTCAGGGAATAACGCGTATTGAATTGATCGCTTGGCCGACCGGACGCGCGTCTTCTTATAAATTATTGTTTGCCGAAAATTATTGATCGAAATGCAAGGCGTGCGGCATTTTTAGGTACATCCAAAATCGTCCAGGATCGTCCTATGTTCTGTGCTCCTCTGCGCTTTACTGTATAATAAAGCAAGTGCTGGGTCAGGTTATATATGGTCAGGGTAAGCTTTTCAAAACAAAACTGTTTTACCGCTACACATATAAGGTAAATCACGAAATCACCGTGTGACACGGTTACTTTTTAAAACATTTATAAATAGTTATTAGAAAAAACAGTATAAATAGATAAACGTATCGCGAATCGGGGAGTCCGAGGGTTGTCAGATCACTTACTCTGCTGTATTACGAGTATTATAGGGGTCTTTAACAACAGCTTTAATAACGTTTAACCGATTTTCTTTATTTACCACGAGCTTTACTTTGCCATGTTTTTCGTACTTAACTACTCCAGTCCTGTCCAATCTATCCATCAATCTTTAAAATGATCTTGCATCTGAATGTCTTCAATGATGAAACCCCTTGCCCTACACTCTAGATGCCAGAAGACAATTTTTTAACCAGTCTCTGAAGATATTATCAGTTGATTCTTGGATCGTATAATTTATTTTTATTACATAACTGTAAAAAAATAGTATGCCCATGATGCCAACAAATCTCACAGAATTATGCAAATAATGATTAACATTCTCATACCTACGATAGCTCTATTTTTTCACAGCCCCTAGGTATTTTGTTAATATTGACTGTGGAATGCAAACTAATTATTTTTTTTATAAATAGCTAGAAAACCGTCAAGGATTTAAAATTTATTGCTATTATACAAAAAAGTGTGAGAAAAATTGGTTTAAAAATGTAATTTTTTTGACCCCAATTTTGAAAAACCCATTTATATTTATAAAATAAAAATGGGTTAACAGTATCTCTAGGCCTTTTTCGACTTACTTCACACCTTACCGAAAGTAAAAAAATCATACTTCGAATTTTATTTATTTTTTCTAGATCGCAATTTTTTTAAATTTATTTATCCTAAAACCCTTATGAAGTAAAATTTAAAGAACTAATAAAGTGCAGATGAATTGAAATGCTCGAGTAATCCCAGCAAGCGAGCGTTCAAACCCAGTACCATAAATTTAGCATTGTTTTGTGTGTCTATGGTGAAAACTTTAATTGTCCTTGGTTTTGAGAATAAAAATGAACCCAAATGGCAGTATAGAGAAATATACAGCTAGATTGATAGTACAATAATTAAATTAGCATCAGGGTACTAACTACAGCCAAACTTTTTCAGTCCAGGTCAGTAATTAAGTTAGGAACCATCTGTTCCATTCTAAGCATTGCAGCAAGTGACAAAATACCTTGCACAATTTGGTGTATCTACCGCATTTTTGTATGGAAAGCTAGATAAAACCATTTAGTCAAAAGAATTTTATGAAGGTATAAATAAAATTTGGAAGCTAAAAAGAAGTCAATGGTTTAAAGCAGGCGCCAAGATATTGGTATAAGCGTTTTGGATGTTTTCTAATAAACTTAAGGTTTAAAGTGAGTAACGCCGTTCCGTGTTAAAACATTTGTGAAAGAAATAAAAAAAAACACATTAGTTTTATACGTTGATGATGAATTGACAGTGGCAACCAATCAGCAGGACTTAAGAGATTTTACAGAAGACCTAGAAATAAAGTTTAAGATTTAAAAAGTCGACAGAGTATTATCTACGAAAATTGATCAGAGGAAGGATGGAAGTAGTATTGAAATGAATGAGAATAAACATGCAAGGAAGATTTAAAAAAGATTTAACTTTTTTTGGTTGCAAGCCAGTTTCCACAATATTGTTAATAAGTTTAAAAGTCCTAACATCTGGGAAAGAAAGTAAAAAAACAAATACTTTTATTTAGCTTTTGGTGTAGGATATTTGTCATGATCACTGTAGAATCTAACTATAGAAGATGTAGCAAGAGTAAAACGAGTGTTTCGATATATTGCAGGCACTCTTGATTTGGGTACAGTCTATAGTTCCAATTTTTATTAGGATACTCTTGAATGCTTCAGTGATGCAGATTTTTTTAGATCAACAACAACATGTCGATCAAATTCGGGAATTGTTGTGTTTTATGCATGTGGTGCAATTAAATGGCTGAGCTACAGACATCTACCACAGAGGCTAAGATTGTAGCAGCAGAGAAAGTGTTAAAGTAAAGTTATTTATGGTTCATAGTTTTTAATTCCTCGTATATAAAACCTAGTTTTAAAGTTGTCAGGTTAACAATAAAAAGTATTCTGATATTTTTTATACATTTCACAAAAGTACTTTTAAACTTGTAATTTTGATTCATTTTTCTTGTATTCATTAGAGTTTATTTACAATAAGTCGACTTTTAATTAACAAGCCTAACAGATTTGTAGTAACTGCTATATATATTTTTTTTATTTTGGGACAGTCCACGAAAGCTAAAGCCTAGGTACTAACGTACCGTGGGTGTCTGAAGTGTTACGCTACATTTAATTGCACCACCTGCATAAAACACAACTACTCTCGAAGTTGATCGACCTGTTGTTGTGGATCCACCAAAATCTGCATCACTGAAGCATTCAAGAGTACCCCAATAAAAAATGGGACTACAGGCTATATCCATATCAAGAGTGCCTGCAATATATGAAAACACTCGTTTTACTCTTGCGACATCTTCTGTAGCATTTCAAGCATTACATATACAACGTACCAACTGCTTGCCTGTATGAAAAATTAATTGTCTTTTTACTATCTTTTTCTGATTTTAGGACTTCTGATCTTTTTAACATTGTTGTGAAAACTGGCTTGCAACCAAAAAGTTAAATCTTTTTTAAACCTTCCATGCGTGTGTAATCTGACTGATTTTGATACTTCCATTCTTTCTTTGATCAATTTCCAATCCTAGATAATACTCTGCCGACTTTTTTAAGAATTTAAACTGTAATTCTAGGTCATCTAAAAAACTTTCAAGTCCTGCTGATTGGTTGCCACTGTTAATCCATCATCAACGAATAAAGCTTATGTTTTCTTTGCCATTTTTTTCATTCATGTATAAAGATGGATCGGCGTAACTCACTTTAAACCTTAAATTTATTAGAAAAGATCCAAAACGCTTATACCAACATCCTGGCGCCTGCTTAAAGTATTGAGACCAGTTTTTAACTTACAAATTTTATTTGTACCATCATTAAACTCTTCTGAGTGACTCATGAAAATTTTTATCTAGCTTTCTATACAAAAATGCAGTAGATACATCAATTTGTAAAAAATGCATTCTTTCACTTTTCGCAGTGCTTAGAATAGAACGAATGGTTCCTAATTTAGCTACTGGCCTGGACTGGAAAAGTTTGGCTGTGGTCAGTACCCTGATGCTGACTGAATTCTTTTACTATCAATCTAGCTGTGTATTTCTCTATGCTACCATCTGGGTTCATTTTTCTTCGCAAAACCAAAGGCAATTATAGTTTTGGTAAGTTTTGGTTAGTTTTGGTAAACAATGCTAAATTTTTGGTAATGAGCTTGGACGCTTTCTTGCTGTTATTATTTGAGCGCACGTTACTGCATAAACGAAAATGGTTGACAAAGCTACAAAAGTGATAACAGAAAGCAGGAGTTATTTCTGTCGAAAATAGGCTTGCAATTTATATTTGTTATAAAGTTGTTAATTTTATTTATTGATTTTTATCACCTAACTTTTTCTCATGGTTAAAAATGATGTTTAAAATAATTAGAATATTTATTATTTTTTAAAACGTATAGACACGTCAATACCGTTTTTCAAAAGAAAGGACAATACATAAATAAGCGCTGATCTGTCGATTAGGTTAGAAATTTCATTTGTATGGGTACCTATACTATTTGTAAAAGTCATTATTAGAAAAATGTTTTCGGGTTTACAAGGTGGCCCAAATAAGCCTGACGATATTAAATTATTTTTTTAAATTAAACACCCTGTACATTTATGCGTATTTCAACTCATCTTACTTTATTAAATCTCAAATTTTTTTGATTTTTTTGGTAGAAATCTCAATAGGGATATTTTTTAAGGTTTTTTAATGCACATTTTGATAACACAATCCCACAAAAAAAGTTAAAGGTTTGAAAGACTTGACCATGGTATCTTAATGTTTTTGAGGTCGCTGAATACGAATCTGCGGTCAGTTTGACCCCACCGGGTCATAGTCAAAAGCATTTTAAGGCTAAACTTGTAAAATTAATAAAATCAAAATTAAAGGTCCGAAATGCTTGACCATGGCGTCTTAATGTTTTTGGGGTCGCTGATTTCGAATCCGGGGTCAGTTTGACTCCATCAAATCAGGGTCAGGGACATTTCAAGGTCAAATCTGCAGACTACGTATATATTACTGCTAGATAGTTTATTAAAAATATAAGCTAGAAGTGTGCTAGGGAAGGTAGTTAATCTTTTGGTTGTGTAAAGCAAAGCTTAAAAAGTTCTGACTATTGCTTTTATTGTCATGGGCAAACATGCGAGATATAGGTTGATGTTGCAGAAACTGTTAATAATAAAGGTATACATAAAAAAAACAGATGATGTTGACAACACGGTTGATGTCGACAACACCGATAATGTTGACATACCAGTACAAATAGAGAATGCTTTTGAGATAAAAGACGAAGCTGATGATGTACCATAAAAGCCACAACAAACAAAAAAGACGATTACAATAATCACCTGTACCATATCTTTTCCATGTATTATGATTAAATTCCTTAAAAATAAATTATTTATTTAGTGTAAAATTGTAAACCTGTTGAAAATTATATGAAATTAGTATTTAATAAATACATAATTTGTATTCTCAAGTTAAAATAATTTCATTTTTTTATTGTGAAAATATCGACTTTTTTATATAGTATACATAACCTTTTTAGATATCATAGTCAGGTTATGCTACTCTATAAAATTTTTAGATATATTTTTTAATTTGTTAAAATAAAATTATTGTTTACACATTTTCAGCATTGTTTATAACATATTCATATTTGGCTAGTAAAAATACACAAACCTATGTAATTTTGAATCATAATTTTTCATTATTGGGAAAAAATTGTAAATGTTTATAACGTGTGTTACGTGGTGACCTTAGTTTATAACAAATTGTATGCATAATTGAAAGTTCTCTTTGCGATATTTGGAGTTTATGGCCGATGTAAAAAAAGTGATCCAAATTGGTTTATTAGAAGCTAACATTTCGATATTTTTTAAGCGTGTCACTAATTTTAACTCTTGAAATCAGTTTTTTTCAGTGAGCGTGCGAGGCTACACCATCTCCTCTTTTAATGAATTTTATGATAACTAAACAATTGTCTTTCGTTATTTTATCTGTAATTTTATTTATAAAGTAATTTAACAAAAAATCTGGAAAGTACTCGAAAAGTCATTGATGTTAAAATGGGCACCTTATTTATTGTTAAACAAGTAGAATGTGCGTAAAAAGTCGAATCGTGAAATCCAATTAAAGGCAAAAAAATATGTGCAAATTTTAAACAGCTGGACTTTTGATGTTTTGTGTTTCAAGCTTTATAAATTAAGTCACCAACTGAGGATGTTATCATTGTCTTTGCGCAACTATTTGCCTTACACTACAGATCAGATCTCTCATTATATTTTTGATCTAAGCTAACAATGACTTGACCTATGCTAGCTTGCCATCAATAGCATCCAACGTTCCTTTAGACTATCAGTTAGTAGATTCCTAATTTTTCTTTTCCACAAAGGCCAGTTAAGTTTAAATATACTTTTGTGAGACATATAAAAAATACAAGCATACTTTTTATTGTTAACTTGACAACTTTAAAACTATGCTTTTATATACGAGGCTATAAAAACTATAAATGATAAATAACTTTAACATATTGCTAACTTTAACAAGCTTAACCATAAACAATAAAAAAGGG
Organism: Listronotus oregonensis; assembly: GCA_019359885.1. Classification (NCBI taxonomy): domain Eukaryota; kingdom Metazoa; phylum Arthropoda; class Insecta; order Coleoptera; family Curculionidae; genus Listronotus; species Listronotus oregonensis. The sequence goes on from JAHBCN010000219.1 coordinate 42,784, forward strand.
GCTCCAGAGTATAAGTTGGCCGGTAGATAAAACATACATATAGCTAATTTTCATTTTTAATTTTGAAAATAGGCTGAAAACTTGACACGGCACCGGGCAGTAACATAAACCAATGACATAACACCACTGCTATTAAAAAAAAACAAAAAGTATCATTAAACTGGACGGGTATTAACCGCGACATAATATACAGAAGGGCATGACTTAGTTTGCTTCAGACTGATCAGATTCCCTAATACAAATCCAATCCGGAGCCTGTTCTTCAAAATAATATATATACGCTTTAGTAGAGCGTACGTGCTAAGTGATATAAACACAACGTGAAAATTGCAAAAAGCAGAGATCTGAAAGCTCAAGTAAGAACACATTGAAGAGTGCAAAAGATTAGCAAGGCTTCTATACTTTTACCGTCTACAGCTGTCATGTCAAAAACTTTTTAAGAGAATACCAAACAAATGAATCTTAGTGAACACTTATACAAAGCCATACAGAAATCAGTACTTTTAGTAATAGCATGAAGTGTCCGAACGGTTACAGGAGATGCTTAAGAATTTCAGATAACCTAGTACCCAATAACATGGTATAGACTCGACAGAGCTCAATCCTTTTGATATGCTATTATCTGGGATAAGTACATCCCTTTAAGATAGTGCAAGCCGTACGGCAATAATTAAAACAATAGGGTTGATGTATTCATTTACCATAATTACATTACGGAAGGTTAATATAGGTAATTAATACAATACGAACCGAAAATAGAGAAATATGCATTGTTTAATAAGGATATTGCCTGGCTTTATTTATGCAGGTTTTAGTGCCTTATTTTGGTTTTAGCAGTGTCTTATTTTAAGTTCTAAACTGTTTGTCTAACCGAACCGATGACGAACACAATCGTCCTGATTTTCTCCAACTAATATAACTGGTTTTAAAATATGTTCAATCATAAAGAAGTTATTATAAAAATAATAATTGAAAAAAACAAACAAACAAAATTTCTTTCTTCATTTTTATGATTAATACTAGTGTAAAAAAGATGTGGACAATAACTCTATTTAGTGTCATATTTAAGGACAGGCACTATTTAAATAAGGTTAGTATAAATAGTACCCGACACTAATAAGGCAACTTGCAATAATTATCTAATATTGTAGATTATACAAAGGTTGAATACAGCGATGGTTTAGCAGGATAGGGAACCTTGCAGTCGAAATTAGTACTTCATGGCAAATTTTGTCTGTAAACTCTATTTTGTTCTGCCATGATTTTTCGATTTCTCGACGTAACTCTTCACAACAGTCAAATATATGAGTATATTTGACTGTTGTCATCTTCAAATTGATTTAAAAAAAATAATAATAGACGAGGGATAAAGATTTAAAGATAATGAATGCATCCGGATTTTCGATATAATCGATAGTGATATTAAATAATTATTTTTTCTATTTTATGACACACCTAGTATTACTGCTACGTAAAAATCTATTAAGGTATTAATTGTATGTTAATGCTCACTTTAAAAAATATTCATTTAAATGTATCTTTTAAATCTAGATATTTTCTTATTATCCTTATTATCCGCTGGATTTTTTGGCCCATAAAATGACTGGTTCTCACAACCAAATACGCCAAAACTTTTTTTTCTTTAAATCACTTTTTAAAAATCTTGGCGGTATTTGGATATTCATGTTGAGCATCCAATATCCCATGCTTGCTCTTCATCTAGGTTATTATCTTCTACATTATTAATTGGTTTTAAAATACTTCTCATCTTTAAAAAGCTCTCAAAAGTAATGGGCATCTGACAACAACGTGACATATTTTAAAAGACGACTATAAAACAAACCAGGGTAACAAGTTTTTTAAAAAAACAAGTCTGTGTGCCAGTAAACTGTCTTTGCCGTCCTTGATACTTAATATACTACAACGGTACTTGCATACTTCAGTAGAGAGGAAAGGCCAAAACTCAGCTCCCCCTCCCAGGGGGATTTGTTTAACTACCCAGATGTGCGACATGTTACTTGTCCTTTATCTTGACTTTAATATTGGAGGTGTTTGGTAAGTGTTTGACTTTGGCCTTGACAGCGCAGTTGTGTAAATAATGTTTGACCTTGACTTTGAGTGTGTAAACACACCTGTTTATATAAATTGGACCTTGACTTTGATAAGGCAGGTGTGTGAAAAGTGTTTGGCATTGCCTTTGGCATGTATTTGTATTAGTGGGGGTGTTAGGGATTCTAATATAAGCAGGTATTTAGTAATAGGAATGACATTATATGCCCAGCATTTGTGTTGATATAAAAATTTTTGTCTGTTATGTGATTTGTGCCACTTTTTGTTTAAGGTATTATTTTTTGATAATTTTTATAATATAATTAATAAAGAAAATGAAATTTTTGATCGTAAAAAAATAACCGATTTAACTGCTGGGGTGGCTTACATTATTAAAAAATAGTTGCTATGAATTCTCAATTTTTTGAAAACGGTTCTTGTTACGCTATTGATCAAGTTAATAGATAAATTCTCTTTTTGGTCAGCATAAGTCGGGTTATCAGTGCAATGTTGGTTTGTGTTGTTGGAGTTTTCTGATGTTTTGCGTCCGAAATTTTCGCCCTATGTGCGACTTCTTTAACTTTCTTAGATCAACTAAATACTAGGGTTTTTAATGGGGTAGATTCCCAGTATTATTTTGATTTAGTACCATTATTCATAAAAAATGTAACTATTGACTGCAGAACGAAAACATGAACTACCTGTTATTTTAACAATTACCAAATAAAAACAACTAAAATTTTTATAACATCATGTATTTCCTTTACCCCATTGCAGGAATGTTAAAATGGAAGTGGAGGAATGTCATTCGTCTGGTTCCAAAAAAAAATCGCTTCACATCTTAACCTCCTCGTATCATTATCTTAGCCGACATTTTTTTTGGCTTCAGTTGAAAGTAAAGTTGCACCAAATTGTTGATATATGTCGGAGAATGGGGTAATATTATCGGTAGACATGTCTTGGCAATATAAATAATACTCGGCAATCCGTCAAACACACAACTAATTATTATTTTGACTAAATAAACGATTAAAACACAGATTACACAAAACAACACTAATTAACATGTAAACTACAGTCTATAGATAAAAACAATGCAAAAGTACTGTTACGAATCAAAAATAAAATAAATGAACTAGCGATCCGAAGCCGGTGTCTCTACGTTCAGTTCTCTCTAAAAACTATCTATCGAATTCCTTCTCAAAGTATTCATTCCCGGCTTCGTTTCACTCTCCTCGATATCTAAACAAATATCGAGTCATGTCCTTTATTTTATTTCTAAACAAACTTAAAATCAACATTAACCCAGACTCATAAAGAATAATTAATGGACGGCCGAACCGTCGCTCGTTACCAAAAACTCAACACTAAGCTCATTTCTAATAAAAACAAATTCTTATCTTAATGTTCTTTTTAAAAAATACGTAATGCCGACACGGCCATACTGACATGTCGCACGTCCTCGTGCGCTAAGCCATTGTTCCACCTGGAACAACCGAAACGACCAACAAAAAACACAACCACTCGTCCATCCTGACAAGTCAAAAACATATAAGTAAACAAACAATATTTAGCATATTATCTTTTTTACATTCCAAATATTCTTTTCTCAACTTTCATTCCCTTATACCCGGCCACCATAATAGCACACACAACAAATCACCGCAGCGATCACTGAAACATGATGTGACGATCATGAATCATGACAGATGAAGAAGATTACCGCAGTAAAACTTCTTCAACACAGCATGCATTCCAATAAAGCAACAAAACTTCACATTTAATCCAACTACCGCAGTAATTTCAAAGTAACAGATAACCACAGAGCTATCTTTACTATATACAACCTCATACTTAACCTAGCTACCGCAGATAGCTAACTAAGCTCCAGACAACCGCAGCCGTCTTTACACTTTACATCTAGCTACCTCAGCAGCTATTTTCAGTAACAGATAGCCGCAACTATCTTTACTAGTTCCACACTTGACCTAGCTATCGCAACAGCTATCAAGTATCAAATAACCGCAGTTATTTTTGCTTCTCTCAGACAACCGCAGCCGTCTTTAAACTTCACATCTAGCTACATCAGCAGCTAATTTCAGTAACAGATAGCCGCAACTATCTTTACTAGTTCCACACTTGACCCAGCTATCGCAACAGCCTTCAAGTATCAAATAACCACAGTTATTTTTGCTTAGACAACCGCAGCCGTCTTCAAACTTTACATCTAGCTACCTCAGCAGCTAATTTCAGTAACAGATAGCCGCAACTATCTTTACTAGTTCCACACTTGACCCAGCTATCGCAACAGCTATCAAGTATCAAATAACCGCAGCTATTTGCTTCTCTTAATTAGCTAATATTATCCCGCAGTGTAATATTAGCCCCACACTTTTTTTTTCTTATACCCACTATTGCTACTGTCTTTAACCTATTTATTCTTACTCATTAGCCGACACTGGCTCATCCACGCATTGTTCAGCATCATCACTCTCAAAGTCAAATATCTCTTGTCCTTAACCAGTCGGCACAAGCCGCAACCACAAAAAAATTTACTTAGCCCTCCTTTACCATTTACTTTTTCTACTTCATATCTATCATTCGATAACACTCTTTTTATCCTGTATTGTCCCCTAAACTTACAATCTAATTTTCACATTCGCTCTTTACATTTAGGCTAAACAAAATCATCTTTTATGCCTTTATTCGCATTAAACCGTTCCATATCTAATTTTGCACATTTACTGTTTTACGCGACAAAATTAAACCTTCTCTCTCTCTCTACCCAATAAAACATCAAAAGAAATGCATTCATCGGGGACTACACATAAAACAACAAGTTCGAGATAAATATCTTGAATTTCAACCAATACTATAATTTGTAAATTACACAATATAGCATTCCCACCTTAACCTTTCAGAGATAACATGCAGTCTTTATATTTTCCGTTTAACAAAACTGAAACACTATATTTAATCAAAGAACAGTCAGACCCTGAATAAAACAGAAAAGGAACAATCTTACCATTTTTGGTTTTCATTTGTCCTTGCGGCAATACCTACACTTTCCTGCCTTTCTTCATATCTCGGTTTGCTTGTAGAAGCTCGCTTTCCTTTATTAGGACAACTGGCTCAAAAAAAATCTGGTTTTCCACAACCAAAACACATAAAAGACCTTACGATTTTGCCATCGTGCACTACCCGCTTATTCACAGATGCAACATTCAATCGGCACTGGTAAGCCTTATGTCCAATTTTGCCACAAACACAACACTTGCCCATAAATGGTTGTTCCTTTTTGTCTGGCTGAGTAAGGGCTCGACGCTTCGAACTAATATGATGATCAGTTGGAAATAGCGCCGGCCGTTTACCTGTAGAGCCTCTTAATGCAACGCAAAAACTCTTCAAATCTTTTGGTATGTCCGCTTGCAATCGCTTACGCACCGATTCGGATCTATTTGCAACAACATGACAGGCAAACAATGTTGCTAAGGCCTCCTTGTTTTCACAAGCCTTTATTAGGTGCATTGCTAGTCGTAAAACGTGCAATCCTTCGTCTAAAAGCGTTGTGTTGCTAGGAATATTCTGACGTCCAAGAACAGCTTCCTCGAACATCTCCATAAAGTCAACAGGTTTTGAAAACGTTGATAAAAATTATGTGCGATTATCCTCCCAGGTTTTGCCCAATGGCCTAGAGCGAATAAGCCAATCCGCTGCTTCCCCTTTTAGTGCAGATGATAAACTAGTCACCAACATAATACCCGATAACTTTTGCATTTTAACAAACTCGTCAACCAAACAGCACCAGCCTTCCGGATCTGCAATTTTTGATTTTGGGTCGAAACTTGGAAGATGAATTTGAGATGCAGAGCTTGTCGATGCTGTAGAGTTTTGCATTTCAATCATTTTTTTTGAGCAACAACTCCCCTTGGCTACCTGGAACATTTGCTTCTGTTTCAGTTTCATTTGTCAGGATATTTTCAGCCAATTGTGGACAGGCTAATCCCACTTCTGATGTCGGAGAATGGGGTAATATTATCGGTAGACATGTCTTGGCAATATAAATAATACTCGGCAATCCGTCAAACACACAACTAATTATTATTTTGACTAAATAAACGATTAAAACACAGATTACACAAAACAACACTAATTAACATGTAAACTACAGTCTATAGATAAAAACAATGCAAAAGTACTGTTACGAATCAAAAATAAAATAAATGAACTAGCGATCCGAAGCCGGTGTCTCTACGTTCAGTTCTCTCTAAAAACTATCTATCGAATTCCTTCTCAAAGTATTCATTCCCGGCTTCGTTTCACTCTCCTCGATATCTAAACAAATATCGAGTCATGTCCTTTATTTTATAATAAAGTATCTTATCAGTTAGTATCAGGTTTAATACGCTAAAATAGTAAAAAATATTTTTTATAGCTTAAATAAATCTTATGTTGACATATATTACGAATATATATATATATATATATATATATATATATATATATATATATAAAAATATATATATATATATATATATATATATATATATATATATATATATATATATATATATATATATATATATATATATATATATATATATATATATATATATATATATATATATATATATATATATATTCAATAAAAATATAATAAATAAAGTACTTAAAATTAAAAGGCTAGTACCGAAAAGTCTGTCAGAGTTGGACGAAAAAAATTTTTAACTTGGCTTCGGTCCAAATAAATATATAATATACCGGGTTTGTTAAAGCTAGTCACAGACAGCGTTAAATAATTTGGGCTGCACTGTATAACATATGCCTAAATATTAAAAAAATATATTAAGCGTAAAAAGCATTGCTTGTATTATCTTTTAAGATGAATACATTTTGTTTTTGCCTAACTTTCACAATCTTTTGATTCTGATCTTTTATTTCTAAGTACTTTATTTAACATATTTTTATTGAATGACAGCCACTAATACAGAAATCGTGCCTATTGTGATTTAGTTATTTTATCCATTTACAAAACTGCAGATACATTGAACAATAACATTGAAAAACAGAGCAGTCTAGACAGTTTCTGTACATAAAAATATGCTTCAACACTTAAATATTTTTTGGTTAAACGTAAGGTTAAAAGCAATTAAAAGAATATCCTAATTAAATAACACTTAAACACACAAACACACTTAAATTCATTCAGATTGCTCTGACAGGTGTTTTGGTCTTACGACCATTGCGACTATTTTTACCAGGTACCGAAACTTACTGCCACATTAATTATGGAGGGGGAACCCATAATCTGTTTTTCCTAATAATATTTTTATTGGCTATTGACTTCTTAATATCAAAAATCTTTAAGTAATTAATGTGTTTTCCTTTGAAACCATTGTGCACAAGTTTAACTTTGTTATTACTAAATAGGTGGTTATTGTCAATGAAGTATTCAGCTCAGTTTGTAACCTTCATAAGTATGATCTAATTAAAAGTATAGGAACTTGTTTAAAACAAAATTATTTTATATTTCAGAAAAAATATTTAAACAAACCAACCGTTTATCAACGGAAAGTCCACTTTTAGCTGAAATATATACTTCTATACACACAATATACACTTTGAAAACATTTTATTCCAAAACGTAGATTCAGATATTCTTACCAAGTATGTATATTTATGAATATGTTGACGATATTTTCTGCATACAGAACGGCACCAATAGGCGATTATCTCAAATTAAACAATATAAATACCTAGATTTGATTTACCATAGAAACAAAAGTAGACAACACACTTAATTATTTAGATTTAAAGCTTTCTCATAACTATTAAAATAGGTTTTGATATATTTAAAAAACCAACCACCACGGATATTGTTATACAATACATGCTAAATCAAATCAACTTTTTATGCCTTATCCACAGAATATTAAGTATTCCATTAAATATAGAAATTTCTAAAAAAGAACTCACAATAATTTTAAAAAAACAACAGTTACGACCACCGTCTCATAGATAAACTAATAAAAAATAAAGATATACTTAAATAGTTTCATACATCAGATAATAAAAAAATGGTATGCTATTAACCATGTCAATTGTACTAGCAATAATATTAAAAAAATAGGTATTGACTGTATATCCATCAATAAAGATAATTTGAAAAAACAGTTAGTGAATAACAAAGAAAAAAAACTCTTTACACAAGAAATCAGGTGTGTTCGATATTAATGGCAATTATACTTTAATTAAGAAGGACCATCTTGTTTTAAAGGTACAAGCAACCTTCACAAAAATTAGCAAAGTAATTTTCTCACAAATGATAAAATGGCACTTACCAATGGCACCAGAATCGTGTCTTCCTTATCGGTCTGGAGGACGTCTCTTGCCGCCGGCTTGTTGTGGATTTTCGGCGCCAAGGCGCGAATGCGGAAACTGGCTTAGTAACTGGCTCGCATCAAAAGGGAAAACCCGCACATAACAGTCCCAACACACACAAAAAAAGGGACGAAAATTGGAGAGAATTGTTTGGACCTCTGCACAAGTCGAGGTGTATGATTCAAGTGTCTGGTACTCGCGCACTTGACCCTAGTCCAGTGCCGTACCAATTGTGAGAACTAAACTAACAAATTCACTAGATTCAAAATTTAAGGTTTTGGCGCGATGCCAACGTTTAATATCGAACATTCCGCCCACCAAAAATAATTCATTTATTTTTCTGTACATCAAACACCCAAAAATTACACATTTAAAAAAAATAAAAAATAAAATAAAATTTCTATTTATTGCACAAATATCAACAGCACAGTTTATGTTTAAGTCGAATTATTGGTTTGGTAACGGACAGAGTTTGACCAACGGTCTATAAGTAAGATCCTTTGCGGTTCGGATTTGAGCGACCCGCACTGTCTGATCGGGGCTCTGATATAAATTTACAATTCGTCCCAGCAACCACCGTATGGGTGGCGTATGGGAATCCTTCACGACAATCAAAGTACCCACTACCGGAGGAGTTTGAGGACAGTTCCACTTGGCCCTTATTTGTAGAGTATGGAGATACTATATATGCCATCTTTTCCAAAAATGTTGGTGTAGTTGCTGAATCAACTGCCACCGGGTTAATCGATTTGGGTTAACGTTAGATAATTCCTCGTCGGGAGGGGACATCAATGGTTCAGTAGTCAGAAAATGACCAGGTGTTAGGCTAGTCAGGTCATTCGTATCTGGACTAAGGGCACACAAAGGCCTTGAGTTTAAAACAGCCTCAACTTGGGCTAAAAGGGTTATTAGCTCTTCGAAAGTAAGAATTTGACATCCAATGACGCGCTATAAATGCGTTTTCACAGATCGCACAGCGCTTTCCCAAATACCACCCCAGTGGGGAGATGCAGGGGGGTTGGAATGCCATTTTATTGCCAACTGTTCGGACGAAGCTTGACAGTAAGACAATAACAAATTGTTTGCACCAATAAAATTTGTTCCTCGATCGCTATACATGTCGGTACATCGACCACGTCTGGCAACAAATCTGCGAAATGCTGCAAGAAAGGCTTCTGATGAGAGATCAGAAACAGCCTCAAGATGCACAGCCTTGGTTCCAAGGCAAATAAAAACACAAATGTATGCTTTATGGCCACGAATACCACGATGCCTGCCTAAAACAATGGACAGGGGTCCAGCGAAATCTACACCAGTATGACTAAAGGCCTTGACCTGTGAAACACGAGCCAATGGTAAATCGCTCATATAGGGACTCAATGGAGACGGATTCGTGCGAAAGCAACGATAACACTTGGACAGCACATGACGAATGGCTCGACGGGCTGATAAAATCCAAAATTGTTGAGTGATCAAGTATTGAAGAGCTCGGGGACCCGGATGTAGATTTTGGTTATGAAAATGTTGAATTATCAAGTCAGTTATGGGATGGCTTCTTGGAAGAAGCATGGGATGCTTAGCATCAAACACCATGTCGGCGTGTTTTAAGCGTCCACCAACTCTGATGATTCCAGATGAGTCCAAAAATGGAGCAAGCTGTCTTATAGATTTGGAACACGGTAAATTCTGTTGAATTTTAACACCTCGGCACTAAATACCTGTTGTTGCACCATTTTAACAATAACCATTAAGGCCTGCTGAAGGTCCTGCTGGCACAAGGCATCGCTTCTGCGGGCAACCTTAGAGACACGCACGTTAGTCATAAAACGAATACAATATGCCACTACTCTTTGAATTTTTTGCAACGAAGAATATTTTTCAAGAAGTTCATCTAGAAATGGTTTGCCATGGGTAGTGACACACACAAGTTTTCGCTCCTCAAGAGCGGCCTCTGCAGTTATTTCCTGGATCGACGTTGACGGCCAATCAATTTTAGACTGTCGAAGCCAAGAGGGCCCCGCCCACCATAGCGGGTGTGAAATAAGCTGCTCTGGGAGGATTCCCCGTGATGCACAATCAGCGGGATTGGACTTTCCTGCCACGTGACGCCAACATTCAGGAGGCGCTCTTTCCTGAATTTGTGACACTCGATTGGCAATAAAGGTTTTCCATTTGTGGGGAGGAGCCTTTATCCAAGATAAAGCTACATTTGAATCTGACCAGGCAAAAACTTTGCTTATCTTTACATGGGACAGACTAGAAATTACAAATTCAAAACAATCAGTAAGCAACACTGCAGCACACAACTCTAAGCGCGGCAAGGAAATCCGCTTCAATGGGGCCACACGATTTTTTGCACATACCAAGGAGATCACAACACTGTCGTTCACTAAAACTTGTCGCAGGTATAATACTGCGGCGTAGCCGACTTCAGAGGCGTCACAGAATCCATGGAGTTCAACATCACGCGTTTCATCACTTATGAAACGGCGAGGTATGGAAAGGGATGATAAACAAGAAAGTTGAGATCGATAGAGTTCCCACTGTCGAGTTATATCGTCAGACGGAATAGCGTCCCAATCCAAACCTTGAAGCCACAACTTTTGTATCAAAGTCTTGGCCACCAGAATGGTGGGTGACAAAAAGCCTAACGGATCATATATCCGCGCAATTTCCGACAAAATATTTCGTTTTGTGCACTTTCTAGATATAGGTTCCACTGAGTATGAAAAGGCAATCAGATACTGGTGACCACTGCAAACCCAGCACTTTCATCCCAGAGTCATCCTTGTCACTAAAGCAGATTGTTTGCTGATGAGCAGTTGGTACAGCTTCTAATAAAGCTGGATTGTTGCTAGACCACTTTCGAAGTTCGAAACCTCCAAGAGATAACAAATCAATGAGCTGCCTCTGTACTTCCAATGCATCGGAAACTGAGAAGGAACCCGCCATGATATCGTCAACGTAGGTGCTGCGTCTTAGGACGTGTGCAGCTAATGGGTATTTGCCTTCATAATCTGTCGCCAACTGTAGTAGGCTTCGGATGGCAAGATAAGCACTTGAAGAAACACCGTACGTTACAGTATTCAATTGAAACTCTTGAATCGGCTCAATAGGAGAGAAACGCCACAAAATGCGCTGAAAATCACGATGCTCAGGGGCTACAAGGACCTGACGATACATCTGCCGCACATCGGCAGTAAACACAACGCTGAAAATACGAAAATGTAATAAAATAGAGGTTATCTCATTTTGGAGTTTAGGACCAGTGAATAAGCAATCATTTAACGAAGATCCATTGGAGGACCTTGCACTGGCGTCAAACACAACACGAATTTTTTTCTCATCCCGTTTCCTTTAACCACACAATGATGTGGAATGAAGTAGCCATCACTTGGGGAGGCAAGGGATTCAACGGCAGTCATATGATTCTGGTCAAGATAATCTCGCATGAACTGTAAATACATATTTTTTAAATCGACATTCTTTTCCAATCTATTTTCTAACAACTTGAGTCGACGCATTGCTTGTGCTCTAGAATCGCCCAAGGAAGGAGGGAAAACTCGGAACGGAAGTTGGACCACATAACGTCCATTTGCTTCACGTTCGCAGGTTTTATTAAACAAATTTTCACAAGCGATATCATCAGAGGACATAGCTGTCGACTGCGGAACATGCTCTATCTCCCAAAATCTTTTTAAAGATTCATCTAACTCGGTACTAAGAGCCGTAAAACAACTTAATGTTTTAGCAGGCGGCAATGAATCCACGGATCCGAACAATATCCAACCGAGCGTAGTATTCATGGCACAGGGACCACCATTTTCGCTCCTGTGAAAACCGGGTAAAATAATTTGGGAAAACATATCCACACCTAATAATATGTCCACATCAGTAGAACTGTTAAACTCAGGATCCGCCAAGTTTAAGCTCTGCAAGTATTTCCACTTTTGAATATGAAAGGCGGCTAAAGGAATAGCGTCACAAATTTGAGGTAGAACCACTGTATCCACATTATACACATGACTACTATCACCAACTGGAGAAATCTTCAAGGCTACATTCCCTAGAGTCGTACACATAGACATCTGATTGAGGCCTTGAATAGAAATAGATGACTTTGATGGTTGAATACCTAATCGTTTTAAACATGCTTCACTAATGAAGTTTGCTTGACTAGCGGAATCCAGCAAAGCTCTACAGCGCACGGGCTTGTCACAATGATCAAATACAAGTACCGATGCGGTTGCAAATAACATACACCTTTGAGAGGGTATTCTGCTAGAATATACCCGTAACTTATCGTCACCACTGGATCCTTTAGGAACTTCTTTATGACCTGAAAGGACTTTATCACTATCGGAATTTACTGATTTGGAAGGAAAGTGTAGAAGCGTATGATGTCTGAGTTGACATACTCGACATGTTAAAGAGCTTTCGCATTTGTTGAGAGAATGACCGAAGGACAAACAATTGAAACAGAAGTGTTTGTTCTTCACGAAGGAATGACGTTCACCAACGTCAGCACATAGAAATTTATCACATTTAATCAAAGAATGGGCACTCTCCTTGCAAAAATTACACTTTGAATAATTTACGTTAGACATAAAATTATGTATATTTCCATTACCGCTGGGTTTACTATGACCGCTTGGTGAACCATGACCGTTTGACCTAAAATGACCAACCTTATTTGACCTATCACTATGATTTGCCTTATAAGAAACACTACTGCCCTCAGGCTTTGGAATTAATTGACTATTTTCTAATGCTCTACAATGTTTTTCCAAAAATGTGTAAAGATCGTTATATTCAGGAAAATTTTTATTACTGTGTTCAAATTCAAACATTGTTTTTAAGGAATGATCCATTTTTTGAAAAAGTAAATTGAATTTTGTAAAGTCCCACAAATCTAATTTGAATAAATCTAGAGCTGATAAATTTTCAGAAAAAATTGACAATAACTTTCTAAGTTCTGCAGCTGATTTTGTTTTTACTGCGGGAGCTTGGTAAACTGAAAGCCAATAATCTGTTATTAACACTCTTTCGTTTTGATAACGTTTCACTAAAGCATCATAAGCTGTATTATAATTTACATCCGTAATAGGAATGTTTTTTATAACTGCGGCTGCGATCCTTTTCTAAATAAGACACTAGGAACTGAAAACGTTCAATATTAGTAAGTGAAGTGCATTCGTGAATCAATGATTTATACATGTCAAGAAAGGTCGGCCACTTTTTAAAGTCGCCATCAAATTTAGGAATTTCGATTTTTGGCAATCTAACTCTGTCACACCTATCACTTTTAACACTGGTTTGATTATTAGACAAGTTATTATTTGGTTTTATTTGTGTTTGGGTTTCAAATAAATCTCTATACATTGATTTAATTGCAAACTGCATCTCATTAAAGGCATCTTGCACTATATCCTGTTCTTCCATCTGAGCATCATCCTCAATGAGACCTACTATATCTAAATGTAATGATTCAAACTTTGCAATATCATCGAACAAGCTGTCATATCGTACGCAAAAATCGTTTTTTATTTTCTCTGAAGCACTCTCTAAAGTTGCGTCAGTAGCAACACTATATAATTTTTTAACCTTCTTTTCAATTGAGGTGCGTTTTTTAATTAAAGCTTTTACGTCACTCATTTTTTTTGTAATTAAAGGAGAACAGAGGAAAAAATTAATTAATTAACTTGATTAATGAATGAATTAAATAGTTGCTATTCCACAAAAAAAAACTAACTTTCTCAAACAAAACTGTTTGATGTGGCGACACTGCAAATAAATACAACAATTTAATTTTCTGCAAATAAAATTTTGTAAAAAATGAAAACAATAATTTATTTTATTTGCATTTCCAACCTACAATAGGCTGTGATTATCAATCTATAAAACCAAATAATAATTTTACTTTATTTTATTCAATCACCAGAAAATAAATAAAACTTTCAACTAATGCGAGCTGTCAATATAACACTTTGGAATGTTGAATCAGTAAAATTATATTTTCAAAACAATGTTCACAAATTTTTTTGTTCAATATAAATGTGACACTAAATGCCGGTCAAGAAATAACTAGAGGTTACAAACTTCCCCTTAAACCGATTTCTTTATCGCGAACAAGATTGCTGGGATTTTAGCACCTACAAAAAAAAACTGTTGATACCTATCAAATGCCGTTGCCTGATGCACAAAAAAGAAATGTATAAATTTAGCAAATTTAACACGATATCAAGTAAACACTTTTAACAATTTCACTAATTAAAATATAATTTGATGTATTCCATAGGGCTTTTTTTTTATAATCCGGTTTCGAAGACCAATAAATGTTCGATATTAATGGCAATTATACTTTAATTAAGAAGGACCATCTTGTTTTAAAGGTACAAGCAACTTTCACAAAAATTAGCAAAGTAATTTTCTCACAAATGATAAAATGGCACTTACCAATGGCACCAAAATCGTGTCTTCCTTATCGGTCGGGAGGACGTCTCTTGCCGGCCGGCTTGTTGTGGATTTTCGGCGCCAAGGCGCGAATGCGGAAACTGGCTTAGTAACTGGCTCGCATCAAAAGGGAAAACCCGCACATAACAGTCCCAACACACACAAAAAAAGAGACGAAAATTGGAGAGAATTGTTTGGACCTCTGCACAAGTCGAGGTGTATGATTCAAGTGTCTGGTACTCGCGCACTTGACCCTAGTCCAGTGCCGTACCAATTGTGAGAACTAAACTAACAAATTCACTAGATTCAAAATTTAAGGTTTTGGCGCGATGCCAACGTTTAATATCGAACAAGGTGCATACAAAATTATTTGTGAAGACCGTGAAGAAATAATTTATATAAGACAAAGGGACCGATGTCTTCAAAAAGAAAATTGGGGTTTTCTAAACACTACATTGAAAATAACCACCTCTTTAGTAATAAAAAAGTTAAACTTGTGTATAGTGTTTTAAAAGAGAAACACATGTATTACCTAAAAATTCTTGCCATCAAGTCAATATTTAATAAAAATAAAATATTATTACTAACACACAAACAGACTATAGGTTCACTCCCCTAATTAATGCGGCAGTAAGTTTAGGTATCTAATTCTCTCTTTTAGTACAATAATAACACTTAAAGATAAAAAATAAACCTTAACTATTACGAGATGCTAAATTAGTCGTATTTCTAAGTTTAATTTTGTTGAAAAGCTCTTTGAAAATGGTCGTAAGAACGAAACACTCGGTAAAATAAAATTGTTTTCTTTGTTTAAATACACTGGTGGCAAAAATTAGAGGATATCATGGAATTTTATATTAACAACCACCCGAGTTTTTTAAAACTATTACGGTTATAGAGATTACCGTTTTGCACAAATGAAAACACATAATTTCATAGGGGGGGAAAAAGCGTTTATTAAAAAAATCAAATATTATCCTCAAAATGCAAATTTCTATATCATGCTGAATCATTTAAATAATGTTAGTAATGTGTATGACCTCCGTGGACCTCGAAAACTTCATGAAGGCGTCTTGGCATGCTGAAAATCAAATTGTCCAGCTGGTCTTGGGGTAGGTTGTCCCATAATTGAGGAAGTATTCCTATTAGGTCCCGTCTGTTATTAGGCGGGGGTTGGTGGTTATCCAAAGCTCTTTGAAGCATATCCCATGCATGTTCAATTGGGTTCAGATCTGGTGAAAGTGCGGGTAGCCTGAGATGGGTGATACCTAAATTCTGCAGTGTAGTTCGTACTTCCAAAGTGCGATGCGGGGGCGCATTATCGTCCAAAAAAATGAAATGTTCCCCGATTGCTTCACCAATTGGTTCGACGATACCTCTAATGATGTCACGAGCATAAAGCGTCCCTGTCATATTGTTTTCGCAAACATACAGATGCGTACGGCGTCCTAGAGCGATTCCTCCCCAGACCATAACTGTGCCACCTCTGAAAGGATACACTTCTTGTACATAGCTACGATGTCTAGGTGTTTCACGACTTCTCCACACTCTTATACGCCTTGAGTCACTATGTAAACCAAAACGAGATTCGTCGGTGAAAAGAACGGAATTCCATTCTACCCTCCAATTTCGTCGTTCACGTGCCCACTCTAAACGCTGTGCTCTATGTCTTTGTGTAAGTGGCACACCTCGAAATGCTCTACGAGCAGATAATCCGATCTCATATAATCGATTTCTCACTATTCTTACAGAGATAGGGACTCCTAATTGGTTTTGAAGCTGACGGCGTAAATGTGTTGCAGGGAGAATGGGGTTCCGTCTAATACTAAGGGTTATGTACCGGTCTTGTTGCTGCGTAGTACACCCCCTACGACCCTGTCCGTGCCTTCTGGAGGTTGTTCCAGTTTCCCTGTAACGATTCCACAGCCTACTTATAACACTTTGTGATGTTTCCAGCTCACGAGCAACATCCACTTGTCGCAACCCCGCTTGAAGCATTCCAACCGCTCTGTTTGCTTCCGCGGATGTTAAATGTCTTAAAGGCATTGCAAAAAAATCAACACCCAATTACTGTTGTATTTAATCGTATAAAACGACTTCTGAAACTAAAACGAGAGAATCTTTCGAATTCGACCTGACAAAAAATATTGTTTACTTGATATTGTGATAACAAAAAATCCTGAATTTTTTTTTACGGCAACAAGATTAACACTAGATTCCAACCAAAACATCAGAATTGTCGGTACTAATTTGAATTATGGTATATAGCAATATCACCTAATTTTTGCCGCCAGTGTAATTCATAGCAGTAGGCTTTTAATTAATAAAAATTTTACTAAGATGTAAAAAAAACAATAGGATCGAAAACGGAAACGTAAAAAGTGAATCGTGTACTATTATATTGTGCAATATTAAAAAAAACACTAGTTTATTATGAGTAGGTAGTCATACCTTTTTTGAAAATATTTTGTGCTCTTTACCAAATTTACTTTTACTATTATTTAAAAGCGTATTTGGTAAATATTATTGGTTTTTTTACTTTGTAATAATGATAAAAAATCTAAAGTATATTTCTTTCCAAAATTGGGTTGTGGGAGAGCAAGTAATGTTTTTGTTGAATGAACAGCAAAGCAAAAGATGGCATATCCTACAAAGCATAAAAATATAGCTTGCACAACCAAATGGGAATATTATAAAGTATTAAAGTATACTTTTTTAGAAAAAAAAACATAATAAACAAAAATATTGAATTGAGGTGTCTGTTACTTTGTGATAGTTCATTTTTAACTAGTAAATGAGAACACAGTTTTTACTTTGTTTACTATCACTATATTAATTAATTTATAAAACAGTTACTGCAGTTTCGTAGTACTACTACATTATCAAACTGAAAGCTTTAAACTACAATCTAAACAAACCCAACTTATATATCTTAAATTACTATAATAAAGCGGCATAGAGTGGGAAATTCCGAAGATCGGTATGGTCATTTAATAAGTTTATTGAAGGGTTTTTATGGTACTTAAATATTTCAATCGATTCTAAAATATTGAGTTTTTTGCTTTTTGGCGCGTAATGTAATATTTTTAATTTACTTTCATCTGGAAAAGAGTGTCCTGATTCTATAAAATGGTTTGCAAAATTTGAATTATGTTTCTTTAATAAAAATGATGACCTATGTTCCTTGTATCTAGTTATAAAGTTTCTGCCAGTTTGTCCAATATATAGGCTATTATATTCATCACAATTTAGTCTATAAACTCCTGATTTTTTAAGCGGAGGGGTTTTTTCTTTTACATTAAAAAATCATTGGGATAGTTTATATGATGGTCTAAAGGCAACTTGAATATTGTTTCTTGTTAATATATGGGCTATTTTATCTGAAATTGTTCCAAAATATGTTAATGTAGTGTATTTTTTATCTTGTTTTGTTTTTAAGAGTGGATACATTTGATGTGTTTTGTTTACGTTTTTTATTCACTAGTCTGTCAATCAGTTCAGAACTATAACCGTTGTTTTTTGCAATTTGTTTAATTGTATTAATTTCTTTCCTGAGACTGTTATAATCTAAGGGGATGGAGAATGCTCTATGTATCATAGATCTGTAGGCGGCAAGTTTATGTGAAAATGGATGTGATGAATTATTTGGTATGGTTGTATCGGTGTATGTTGGTTTTCTAAAAATATCAAAGGTGTATCTATTGTTGTCTTTTGAAATAGAAATATCTAGAAAATTTATTCGGTTATTTACTTCTTTTTCATTGTAAATTTTACTTTACTATGTAGGTTGTTCAGTTGATTTAATGTATCTTTTAAATCATTATCGTTACCCGTAAAACAGACAAGTATATCATCTACATATCTATACCAAAATTGTATATTATCTGCGTATTTAGTTTTCAGAAAAGACTCTTCTAGATTAGACATAAAAATTTCGGCAAGAAGGGGACTAAGTGGAGAGCCCATAGCTAACCCATCTTCTTGTTTATAAAATTTGTTGTCATACTGGAAATAGTTTTTTGAAATACGTAGTTCAAAAAGGGATAAAATTTCATCTTTTATAACCGGATTGACATTTATGTTTGACAGTGAATTTTCTATTATTTTTAAACATTTTTTATTTGGAATATTCGGGAACATGTTAACTACGTCAAAAGACACTAGAAAACTATTTTTAGGAATGCTAAAATCTTTAAGTTTTTGAGTTAGTTCTACCGAATTTTTAACTGTATTTTTTGGGCTGAACATTGTATAATCTTTGTAAATATGATTTAATTTGAATGCTAATTTACTTACGGGGCTGTTTATATAGAAGACAACAGGACGTATAGGATTATTTTCTTTATGAATTTTAATTAAGCCATATAATTTTGGGGGTGTGGGATTCATATTGATTATAGAAAATTTTTCTCTTTCTGAGAGTATAGCGTTAACATCTTTTAAGGTATCTTTTAATTTTGTTTGAATTTTTAAGGTAGGGTCATTTTTTAGAATAACTGAATTTTCTTTTTGTAAGAAGTTGGAAATTTTCTTATCATATTCATTTCTTGGTAACACAACAATAGAATTCCCTTTGTCCGCCCTTGTCATAATTAAATTATTTTCTTTAATTTTTGATTGGATGGATTTAACTGTGTTTTTGATGTGGTTTGGTAAGTAGGTAGGGGTGTTTTTAATAATCTGATTGATTCTTTCTTTGGGGAAATTATTGTTTGGTATATTTTCTAAAGACAGTTCAACTTCACAGACTAGTGTTTCACGTACTTTACTATTATTTATACCGGGGTTAAATTTTGGACCATTGTTAAGCAATTTAGTTTCGGGTTCTGAGAAATTTGTGTCTGATAAATTAATAAATTAGTTCTGAATTTTGTTACATTGTTTTATATACCTTTTGTGGATAATTATTGATATCGTTTCCCTAGTGTGGTCATTTAATAAAACCTTTACATGAAGAAATAGATTATCCCGTACACTAAACCATCTTCTTGCTTCTTGTTTTAGCCAGGTGGTTTTGCATGTCTGCACTGCTCTTCTCGCTGATAGGGTTTTGGAGTAACACTTTAGATGCACAACCATGCATTTTGACTTGCTGTACGTTGTTTAAGACGTAGTTTAAAGTATAAAGTAGACTGTTCTGCAGTGTCTACTTTATACTTTAAACTACGTCTTAAACAACGTACAGCAAGTCAAAATGCATGGTTCGTCCAACAGTGCCTTAAAAACAAAGTATACCCAAAGTTTGTGCATCTAAAGTGTTACTCCAAAACCCTATCAGCGAGAAGAGCAGTGCAGACATGCAAAACCACCTGGCTAAAACAAGAAGCAAGAAGATGGTTTAGTGTACGGGATAATCTATTTCTTCATGTAAAGGTATTACATTCAGAACTGTCCTATAAACTCCACCCCATAGAATTTGATTTATTAAATGACCACACTAGGGAAACGATATCAATAATTATCCACAAAAAGTATATAAAACAATGTAACAAAATTTAGAACTTGATTAACATTCAAAATGCAAATAAAATAACGGATGAATCTCTTGCACCTATAAATTTTTATGAAAGATTTATTAATTTATCAGACACAAATTTCTCAGAACCCGAAACTAAATTGCTTAACAATGGTCCAAAATTTAACCCCGGTATAAATAATAGTAAAGTACGTAAAACACTAGTCTGTGAAGTTGAACTGGCTTTAGAAAATATACCAAACAATAATTTCCCCAAAGAAAGAATCAATCAGATTATTTAAAACACCCCTACCTACTTACCAAACCACATCAAAAACACAGTTAAATCCATCCAATAAAAAATTAAAGAAAATAATTTAATTATGACAAGGGCGGACAAAGGGAATTCGATTGTTGTGTTACCAAGAAATGAATATGATAAGAAAATTTCCAACTTCTTACAAAAAGAAAATCCAGTTATTCTAAAAAATGACCCTACCTTAAAAATTCAAACAAAATTAAAAGATACCTTAAAAGATGTTAACGCTATACTCTCAGAAAGAGAAAAATTTTCTATAATCAATATGAATCCCACACCCCCAAAATTATATGGCTTAATTAAAATTCATAAAGAAAATAATCCTATACGTCCTGTTGTCTTCTATATAAACAGCCCCTTAAGTAAATTAGCATTCAAATTAAATCATATTTACAAAGATTATACAATGTTCAGCCCAAAAAATACAGTTAAAAATTCGGTAGAACTAACTCAAAAACTTAAAGATTTTAGCATTCCTAAAAATAGTTTTCTAGTGTCTTTTGGCGTAGTTAACATGTTCCCGAATATTCCAAATAAAGAATGTTCAAAAATAATAGAAAATTCACTGTCAAACATAAATGTCAATCCGGTTATAAAAGATGAAATTTTATCCCTTTTTGAACTATGTATTTCAGAAAACTATTTCCAGTATGACAACAAATTTTATAAACAAGAAGATGGGTTAGCTAGGGCTCTCCACTTAGTCCCCTTCTTGCCGAAATTTTTATGTCTAATCTGGAAGAGTCTTTTCTGAAAACTAAATACGCAGATAATATACAATTTTGGTATAGATATACTTGTCTGTTTTACGGGTAACGATAATGATTTAAAAGATACATTAAATCAACTGAACAACCTACATAGTAAAGTAAAATTTACAATGGAAAAAGAAGTAAATAACCGAATAAATTTTCTAGATATTTCCATTTCAAAAGACAACAATTGATACACCTTTGATATTTTTAGAAAACCAACATACACCGATACAACCATACCAAATAATTCATCACATACATTTTCACATAAACTTGCCGCCTACAGATCTATGATACATAGAGCATTCTCCATCCCCTTAGATTATAACAGTCTCAGGAAAGAAATTAATATAATTAAACAAATTGCAAAAAACAACGGTTATAGTTCTGAACTGATTGACATACTAGTGAATAAAAAACGTAAACAAAACACAACACATCAAATATACCCACTCTTAAAAACAA
Organism: Listronotus oregonensis; assembly: GCA_019359885.1. Lineage (NCBI taxonomy): Eukaryota > Metazoa > Arthropoda > Insecta > Coleoptera > Curculionidae > Listronotus > Listronotus oregonensis. Next base: position 64,661 of record JAHBCN010000219.1, read on the forward strand.
AACAAGATAAAAAATACACTACATTAACATATTTTGGAACAATTTCAGATAAAATAGCCCATATATTAACAAGAAACAATATTCAAGTTGCCTTTAGACCATCATATAAACTATCCCAATTATTTTTTAATGTAAAAGAAAAACCCCTCCGCTTAAAAAATCAGGAGTTTATAGATTAAATTGTGATGAATGTAATAGCCTATATATTGGACAAACTGGCAGAAACTTTATAACTAGATATAAGGAACATAGGTCATCATTTTATTAAAGAAACATAATTCAAATTTTGCAAACCATTTTATAGAATCAGGACATCTTTTCCAGATGAAAGTAAATTAAAAATATTACATTACGCGCAAAAGCAAAAACTCAATATTTTAGAATCGATTGAAATATTTAAGTACCATAAAACCCTTCAATAAACTTATTAAATGACCATACCGATCTTCGGAATTCCCCACTCTATGCCGCTTTATTATAGTAATTGAAGATATATAAGTTGGGTTTGTTTAGATTGTAGTTTAAAGCTTTCAGTTTGATAATGTAGTAGTACTACGAAACTGGGTTGTGGCTGTGTGCACGTAAGAATTTAGGGTTTTAAAAACTCATCACATTATTACACAAAATAAAATAAAAGTCAAACAACATTAATATATGTTACATTTTCCCTAATTAAAGGGTGAATTTTTAAAAACTATACCATTTTGTGGACATGTTCGTCTTTCCACAAAATGGTATAGTTTTTAAAAATTCACCCTTTAATTAGGGAAAATGTAACATATATTAATGTTGTTTGACTTTTATTTTATTTTGTGTAATAATGTGATAGTTTTTAAAGCCCTCTACATGTTTTGTTGGCTCAAATTGCTACTGCTCCAGCTTGACGAATAACACTGATGATGGTTTTACCGAAAGCGCTCTGCAAGGATTTTTAAATAAAAAATTCGCACGAAATACAAAGTCTCTTCATTCCCTATAAAAATTTAAAACATGATGGTCACAGAGCCTTAAAATATATCATGCACAATGTTTTAGAAAGGTTTGATTATCGAGCAATATGGGTGTGGTTCTGGTGGCTTACTTTAGGGCGACAGAATCACAAAGTCAAAAAAATAAATAATTACCAAATAATGAAATCAACAATAATAAAACTGGGTATTCCAAAGAGTCAAGAGTGGTTTAATGATGACGTACTTAAAACACAGGAAAAAATATAACGTGTAGTAAAAACTTTGACCTTCTTAAAAAACGAAGAGCAAAAAAAAAATAAAATACTGTACTTAAATAGCCCAAAAAAAGCGGTAAAGCAATATAATAAAATATTTCCAACATTCTTCTATGCTACCTGTAAAAACAGTACAAATTAAACCATGCTAGAATTTTTATTAGAAAAATTTTGAAGACTGGTAACTTCAACTATCGTTTTCTTTAAAAACCAAAAGAAAAATATGGTGTTTATATAGTCTAAAGCGAGCCAAAAAAATGTGGCATGAATATTATTTTAGAAATGTTTTGTTTGGAAAATACCAATATGGTTTTGCTGGCTCAAACTTAATCTACTAGAACCACAAAGTTAAAAAATACATATTTACCAAATAAGACAATCAACAAATGACTTAGGTATATTTTTTTCTTCAAAATTGGGATGTGGCTTTCCACGATTTACAAAGAGCAAGCAAAGAAAAGCAAAAATGATTATTTTTTTGTAACTACAAAAGTGACTAAAAATATTAAATTACCATTATTTTTGAAATGATTTGTTTATGAATAAGATCGATGTAGTTCTGCTAGCTTAATGTAAAGCTTTAAAAACCACAAAGTTAATAATATAAAAATATACTAAATAAAATCATCTATATCGAAAATAGTTATATCAAAGCCTAAATAGCGTACTTAAAACATAAAATAACATAAAGGGTTTTTTGCTTTTTTTCTATATACTATAAACAACAAATAAATAAATACAATGTGGTAGTAATAAACTCTAAAATAAGCCTAAAGATTTGAGACGCATATTGTTAAAGAAATCTAATCTTGTTAATTTGGGAATATCGATATGATTCTGTTGGCGTAACCTTAGGCTAGCAAAATCATAAATACCCAAATAAGTTAATAGGATATACTAAGACGCCTAAAAAATGATGCTAAATAAAAAACACTTTTAAATTGTTTTTACTCATAATAATAAGAGCATAGTTTATAAAATTGTGGCATATAAGATCCAAAATTTAGGTATAGTTCTGTTAGCCCAATAACCCAGGTCTTATTTAAAAATTTGTAGTGAAAAAAATGTAATGTTTATTTAAAACCTATATTAGGTACATTAAAAATGCAACGGAAAATTATAATCCTAATAAAATAATAAATTTTCCACATTAAAAATACATTTTTCTTTATGATTTTTAAAATAGTTTTTTCATAAAAATACCTATTTTATTGGACCCAGTTATAACTCACTTAATGAGGTTTGGATCTTATGTTTATATCCGAGATTTTCATAAAAGCGCTAAAAACAGTTTTTTTGTATAAGTGTACCCTTAATATATATTTACGCTTTGAAAAATTCTTACAAATATCTTGCGAGAATTTTTCTTTACCTATTTAACACTAACTATATTACTTTTTTTATTTTTAGCAATAACATTTTAATTATGTGATATTAAAGGTTGAATAATCAAGTCATATTAGGTATAGTGTATGATAACCCAGTACATTTAATTTTCACAACTAAAGGAAAAATGCAGTCAATTTATTTTTGATATAAGTTTAATAAGCCTTTTAATTTCTGTGTAAAATATTTAAAGGTCTTAATGAATAAAAACTTACCTGCATTTCCAGAGGTATTTGATAAACCTTCTTTTTTCATTGTTTTAGAAAATTCTTCATATAGAATTCCATAGGAATTTATAACACCAAATAAAATACCATTGATAAAGAAAGACCCAATCATAATCAACCAAGCTCGAGTACCCCCATCTGCCGGGGGGTGTTCTTGTAGATTTTGCTTGGTAGATAATAAAACAGTTCCATTTTTAGCATTCGCTTTTAAAAAAAATGTGTTTTGATCAATATCACTTTGCTGATCCTGTCCTTCAGATTTCATCATAATTTTCTTAAATTTTGTTATGGGCTTGTTTAGGTTAAAACACTTTACACATTACTAGGTTAAAAAACTGATCTCCACGTGGATATCAGCTGGTCGCAGCACCAAAACGAGGCCGCGGTTTGCTTTGGTGCGTTCGGTGCCGGAATATTATGTTTCATTTGTTGGGGCCTTGGCCAACTACGATAGATAGCATGCAATGTTTGAATTTGTAAACTATGAACGCTTGCGCATCAATAATTCGATCTATACTGTACACGCTTCTTGTGCTTTGTAGTATTCTAAATTTGTAAAATTAAGTTTTATTTAGTCATACGGTCAATAAAATATATTTTTTTATGTCATATAGATTAAAAAGTGTGGTTTCGGTGAACTTTAGCTCCATTTTTAAACAGCAATATTTTGATATAATTTTTTTTTTCACTTATTTGTTACACCATCATAAAACACAAGGGCCTGAAAAAACTAATTTTTCACTCGTATTAACACAAAATAAAATAATTTCTTTATTTCCCATATAAAATATACTAAAGTAATATGGCTGACCAACACGAAAAAAGTGAGAAAGAATACCTACAAAAAGAGATGATACGATGTCATTTTGTTTACGATTTCCTCCTTAAAAAGGCAATGTTGCCAGATGTTTTCTAATAATTTGTTATTATTGAAGGTCGTTTTTTTTTCCCATTTACCAGAAATGAAGTTTTTTTATAGAAACAACAAATCATAACTAACCAACAACAACTTTCATACTATTACTTAGTTTTGGTTAGTTTTTGGTTAGTTGTCGTTAGGTTTTCCTCATTAAATTGTAAAATTTCTTTATCATAAATGCGCCGTCGAACAATTTTTTTTTGATCCGACAACGTCGCAAATTCTGGCCTTTTACTTAACCTAAAAACAGGGTATTTTTTCGACTTTTAATTTCATTTTTCTCTGCAAAAATGCATTTTTTCGGATTTTTTCTTTTGGAAATATACTAAACAAAATGTGTTCTTTTTATCTGTAATATTTATTTTTTTCAAATCGACTGGAGCTAAACGACACCGGACCCCGGAAACTATAGAAGATAGAAACACAATAATTAATGGGAAAAAGTCGTACATTTAGGCCCTTCGTACACTGGGCTACGCAAGTATCCGATACCTAAGTTGCGAACTCACGTCGCAAGCAACTCGATACGGATAGCTCGTACACATCGCTACTGAAATAGCAAGATCCGCGTCGCTACCAACCTAAACCGGGGTCGTCACACGTTGACAAAATGTCTGACACAAGTGATGATGATATCATGTTTGCTTATTATTATCTTTACCGAAGGAGAAATCGCCGTACCAGAAAATACTGGGTGCATCCCTATATAGCAAGGAATATAAACTGCAGACTGTTTGTTGCAGCAAAGGAATTACAGCAAACAGACACTAAATTCTTAGCCTGTTATAGAATGTCCAAAGAGAGTTACACATATTTAGTGAATTTACTCACTCCTTACATACACCAGAGATACACATCTAAGGAATGTGTCAGTGTTGAGGAAGGATTTTAATTACTTTGAGTCTCGACGACTTGGTACACTACCTGCGCCGGCTGGTCGCGGAAGACTAGCGTCGTCGACGAATGTCGGCTACACATGATGTGTACGAAATTCAATTATAATGTATGGCGGAAGTCGCCACGATACTTAAGTCGTTGAGTATCGGATACTTGTGTAGCCCAGTGTACGAAGGGCCTTAGAGATCGAACGCTGTTAGAATAACACCGATACGTCACGGTTTTATACGGGTTTGCCATATGAGACCGTGACGTATCGGTGTTGTTCTTACAGCTTTTGATCTCTATATATGGGGATGACGTATGTTAAAAATTTCGTTTAGAAAATTCGTTTGTAAAATTATATACTACATCCGGGGTTATTTGTGTCTCCATTTTTTAAAATTTTTCAGGTGAAGTTTAGTTTTTAGGTATCCCCAAAGAAAATGTTCCAAAGGATTGAGGTCCGACGATTTTGGCAGTCATTCAACTATACACCTGTTTCCTACCTAGTAATTCTTCTAAAACCATATTTGATCGTCATGAAGAAATGTAACTGCATGATGAGAAAATAAAGGTGTCATAGCCGGACTAAGATCTCCTTGCAAAAATTCCAGATATGTGTGGCCATTTAAGCCATCTTTAAAGAATTATCAAAATTTAAAATTATCTGCCCAAACATCAAACTTTTGCGTACGCTGACCGCGTGTTTCGTGCATCCAATAAAAGTTTTTTTTCTGGACTAATATCAACAGTTCTGTTTAACGACTTTACCATTCAGTACAAAATATGTTACACTTATCAGTGAAAAGAGTGTGGTCTAAATCCACTAAATGCTGATCATTACTTTACAAAACTGAATTAGCGATTCGAATCATTATCAGTAACTCTTGTACTATGCATTTTTAAGGTACAACTAATTTTAGTATTAACTAATATGGAATAGGCTTATGTTATTTTTCTTGCAGCTAGCAAACCACACCTTTATATTTGAATTTAATTTAGGCGCTTCTCGGATATATATATATATATATATATATATATATATATATATATATATATATATATAATATATATATATATATATATATATATATATATATATATATATATATATATATATATATATATATATATATATATATGTAAATTTATTGGGGATTATTTTTAGTTCATTTTATTTGTATTTATACACACCACTCAGAAACTCAATAAGTTGTAAGTATTATAATCCTTACGACCTTACCTATAATAATTAACAGATGATATTGTTTTAAAGTAACCCTGATGTTGGGAATAAATATTTCAGCTTGGAAAAAACTTAAAAAGTATTCTTTCATTTGCTGCATCCCCAATAAATTTACTAGTTTGTATTCTAACAAGTCAGAACTACTACTACTACAACGACCTCTTGTATATATATATATATATATATATATATATATATATATATATATATATATATATATATATATATATATATATATATATATATATATATATATATATATACAGAGAGGGTCGTTGTAGTGGTAGTAGTTCGACTGCTAAATACAAACTAGTAAATTTATTGGGGATGCAGCAAATAAAGAATACTCTTTTAAGTTTTCAAGCTGAAATATTTATTCCCAACATCAGGATTACTAAAAATAATATCATCTGTTAATTATCTACAGGTAATCAAGGTATTATAATAATACTACTTACAACTTAGTTGAGGTTTTTGTATAAATACTTAAAAAGAGACATGAAAAATAACCCATAAATTACCATATAATTATATATATATATATATATATATATATATATATATATATATATATATATATATATATATATATATATATATATATATATATTATATATATATATATATATATATATCCGAGAAGCGCCTAAATTAAATTCAAAATATAAAGGTGTGGTTCTGCTAGCTGCAAGAAAAAATAACATAAGCCTATTCCTGTATTAGTTAATACTAAAATTATGTTGTGCGTCCTTATAAAATGCTAATAGTACAAGAGTTACTGGATAATGATTCGAATCGCCGACTTCAGTTTTGTAAAGTAATGATCAGCATTTAGTGGATTTAGACCGCACTCTTTTCACTGATAAGTGTAACATATTTTGTACTGAATGGTAAAGTCGTTAAACAGAACTGTTGATATTAGTCCAGAAAAAAAACTTTTATTGGATGCACGAAACACCGTCACGTACAAAAGTTTGATTTTGGGCAGATAATTTTAAATTTTGATAATTCTTTAAAGATGGCTTAAATGGCCACACATATCTGGAATTTTTGCAAGGAGATCTTAGTCCGGCTATGACACCTTTATTTTCTCATCATGCAGTTACATTTCTTCATGACGATCAAATATGGTTTTAGAAGAATTACTAGGTAGGAAACAGGTGTATAGTTGAATGACTGCCAAAATCGTCGGACCTCAATCCTTTGGAACATTTTCTTTCGGGATACCTAAAAACTAAACTTCACCTGAAAAATTTTAAAAAATGGAGACACTTGGGCAAATAACCCCGGATGTAGTATATAATTTTACAAACGAATTTTCTAAACGGCATATTGTTAGTCATACGTCATACCTACATATATGTAGAGATCAAACGCTGTAAGAACAACACCGATACGTCACGGTCTCATATGGCAAACCCGTATAAAACCGTGACGTATCGGTGTTATTCTAACAGCGTTCGATCTCTAAATGTACGACTTTTTCCCATTAATTATTGTGTTTCTATCTTCTATAGTTTCCGGGGTCCGGTGTCGTTTAGCTCCATTCGATTTGAAAAAAATAAATATTACAGATAAAAAGAACACATTTTGTTTAGTATATTTCCAAAAGAAAAAATCGAAAAATGCATTTTTGCAGAGAAAAATGAAATTAAAAGTCGAAAAAATACCCTGTTTTTAGGTTAAGTAAAAGGCCAGAATTTGCGACGTTGTCGGATCAAAAAAAAATTGTTCGACGGCGCATTTATGATAAAGAAATTTTACAATTTAATGAGGAAAACCTAACGACAACTAACCAAAAACTAACCAAAACTAAGTAATAGTATGAAAGTTGTTGTTGGTTAGTTATGATTTGTTGTTTCTATAAAAAAACTTCATTTCTGGTAAATGGGAAAAAAAACAACCTTCAATAATAACAAATTATTAGAAAACATCTGGCAACATTGCCTTTTTAAGGAGGAAATCGTAAACAAAATGACATCGTATCATCTCTTTTTGTAGGTATTCTTTCTCACTTTTTTCGTGTTGGTCAGCCATATTACTTTAGTATATTTTATATGGGAAATAAAGAAATTATTTTATTTTGTGTTAATACGAGTGAAAAATTAGTTTTTTCAGGCCCTTGTGTTTTATGATGGTGTAACAAATAAGTGAAAAAAAAAATTATATCAAAATATTGCTGTTTAAAATATACACAGGATGGCCCACCACATTCGCCTCGGTTTTTCTACGAAAAATGAAACAAGTTGGGGAAAAACTTTTAGTGCGGTCATATGTGGGTCCATGAGGAGCATATTTTAAAATTATTTTGAAATATACAGGGTGACCCAAAAAGAAAGTACATATCAAAGTTATATTTTTTCTTATGGAACACCCCATATTTTTTTATGTTTTTAGACACTATAGACCAAATAACCAAATAAAGGTGAGTTATTGTTATATTTCCTATACCTAAAACTAACCGTTTCTGAGAAATTCAGAGAAATTTCAAAATACAGACCATAATTTAAAAATTGTTTACACCCTGTAACATATAACGAGCTGCTCGTAATTAAATTTATTGTTTAGCTCAAGGTTTAAGTTAACTATCACATAAAAGTTTTACCTTAATATTATACAGAGTATTGAAAAAAATTGCCTCTAAGTTTGGACACACATTTTATTAAATAACTTCCTTAAGTTAAATGGAACACCCTGTATTTAGTGGCTTATTTTGACGCGGAACTAAATTTCCCCTAAAACCATATTGGGGTTTTCTATACCTATCTCTTCTGCTTTTTATGCAAAAGGCATTTTTATATTTGACTTATCATTTATCTTAAAAATGGAACACCCTGTATTGTAATTAAAAATCTTTTTATTAGGGATCACGTAGATTCGCTAAAAGCACAAGTTTAAATTTTTAAAAATAAGATATATCTCAAGTAAAATGCAGGTAAAAGTAATAACTCCAATTTATTGTCATTTCCAAAATATTAAAGCATTCTTAAAAATGAGGATCGAAATATAGTAGAAGGCCCACCCGTCCTAATTGTTGAGACGAAATATGGTAAATTGCCCTTGTTTCTTAGCAAATGTATCAGACTTAATTTTTTCATTACAACGGATTATTTAACAGACATATCTTTTACTACTACAGTGACGAAAATCCTAATATTTTTAGAACCCTTGATCACCAGCACAAACGGCCTGTTAACGTGGGGAGGAATAATTGGAATACGAGTAGTTTTATTTTACCATAAAGTCTGATACATTTGCTAAGAAACAAGAGCAATTTATCATATTTCGTCTCAACAATTGGGACAGGTGTGCCTTGTACTATATTTCGATCCTCAATTTTAAGAATGCTTAAATATTTTGGAAATGACAATAAAGTGGAGTTATTACTTTTGCCTGCATTTTGCTTGAGATACATCTTATTGTTAACAATTTAAACTTGTGCTTTTAGCGAATCTACGTGATCCTTAATAAAAAGATTTTTAATTACAATACAGGGTGTTCCATTTTTAAGATAAATGATAAGTCAAATATAAAAATGCCTTTTGCATAAAAAGCGGAAGAGATAGGTATAGGAAACCCTTATATGGTTTTAAAGGGAATTTAGTTCCGCGTCAAAATAACCCACTAAATACAGGGTGTTCCATTTAACTTAAGGAAGTTATTTAATAAAATGTGGATCCAAACTTTGAGGCAATTTTTTTCAACACTCTGTGTAATATTAAGGTAAAACTTTTATGTAATAGTTAACTTAAACCTTGAGCTAAACAATAAATTTAATTACGAGCAGCTCGTTATATGTTACAGGGTGTAAACAATTTTTAAATTATGGTCTGTATTTTTAAATTTCGCTAAATTTCTCAGAAACGGTCAGTTTTAGGTATAGGAAATATAACAATAACTCACCTTTATTTGGTCTATAGTATCTAAAAATATAAAAAAATATGGGGTGTTCCATAAGAAAAAAAAATAACTTTTGATATGTACTTTTTGGTCACCCTGAATTTCAAAATTTTTAAAATATGCTCCCATGGAGCCACATGTGACTGCTAAAGTTTTTCCCAACTTTTCATTTCTCGTAGAAACCATAGTATATATATGACTATATATATATATATATATATATATATATATATATATATATATATATATATATATATATATATATATATATATATATATATATATATATATATATATATATATATATATATATATAAAAGGTTTCTTTACCTGATGATGAATACGAAACATCCTATCCCAATATATTAGTAAACTGTAATTTTCAAGCTTTATAGACCCCAAGCAAAATGGGCAGAAAATCAATTAAGAAAAACTTTGTCATAATATTTTTCGATATTTTCAAAAGCAAATTTGACAGATAATGCTAATTACGTGTTTACTATTATTTTGATTAATTTTTATCTTGATTAAAATTGATGTCAAAGTCAACTTTCGCATAGAACATACTGTATAGGGTGGAATTTTTAACTGGATTAAATTCAGTATTAAAAAGTCTCCTAATATATTGAAAACAATGTGAAATACGGGCCCTTTTATTTTAAGTTTGGCACACTTTTTTTGCTTCTTTATGAAATTTACCCCCTATGGAAGAAAAGACAACCAATCTTGTTTTTCAAATCGCTATATATTCGTATTGCGATAGCTCGTTATAAAAATAAAATAAAATAATTTTATTTCAGTGATAACGATTTACCGATTTTGACTATTTTAGCATTACCTGATAGCTGCTACAGTTTGAGTTTTGCCAATGCAGACGGTGTAATAAAATAGTAATTTACGTAATAGGACCGAAAAATAGTGTTGCAGGTCGAGCCAATATTTTTTTTGCTCCTCGTTTTCTCAGAAAAATCCGTGGTTCTGCTAGCTTAAGATTAAGCAAGCAGAACCACACCAGGATCTTGGTAAATAAAAAATCTTTTTTGTGTTTAAATAGGTCATATTTTAGGCTATTTTTAGGCTCTTAATTAGCATGTAATTTATTGGGAAAAAACAAAAAAATATATATCATAGTTGCAAAGCCTAAAAAGAGCCTAAATTTATTATAAAATGTTTTGTGATTCAGAGATACTGATGTGGTTCTGCTGACTAAATCTTAAACTAGCAGAACCACAAAGTTAAAAAAACATTAATATCTGCTAAATAAAGTGATTAATAATAACAAAATATACAAGGTATTTTTTTCAAAACATTGGAGTGTGGTATGGCCAACCATAATTTTCTTAAAAAAATGAAGAGCAAAAAAAAATTAAAATACGGTGGTTACAGAGCCTAAAAAGAGTTAAAAAATATAGCATGCATTTTATTTTAAAAATGTTCTGTTATTCGGAGATATTAATGTAGTTCTACTGTCCTAACCTTAAGCTAGCAGAACCACAAAGATAAAAACTTATTATTTGATAAATTAGGCGATAAATATTAATCATACTGAGTATATTATTTAAGCCTAAAAAGAGCCTAAAATAAAGACGTACTTAAAACATCAGGTTTTTTTTTATAAAACTAGGGTGTGCTGATTTTATATATAATTTTCTTGAACAAACTTAAAGCAAAAACATAAAAATACGGTTGTTGCAGAACCAAAAAAGAGCCTAAAATATGGCATGCATTTGGTTACATAAATATTTTGTTATTTGAAGATATTGATATGGTTCTGCTGGCTTAACCTCAAGCTAGCAAAACCACAAAGGAAAAAACAAATATTTATTGAATGAAGCGACCATAAGTAAATGACAAAGTTCACTAGGGCGCCCAAAATAATGCATAATAAAAAAAATTTAAATGTTCCTACTCTAAAAAAAATATATTTCTTAATATTAAAATATTGCACTATCTAGTGGTACACGATTCGATAAATAATATATATATATATATATATATATATATATATATATATATATATATATATATATATATATATATATATATATATATATATATATATATATATATATATATATATATATATATATATATATATATATATATATATATATAATTAGGGTAACTTTCCTGTGGGTACATTCGGGAATAGAAGGCAACAAAAAGCAGATGAGATAGTAAGACATGGATCACCCACACCATATTTTGGACCAGAACCTGCCCTTGGAGTCACTAAAACCACAGTACGAGGGCAAACCAGGGAATGGATCCGAAACAAACACGAGGAATACTGGGAAAACCTCAGTAGAATAAGAGATTAAAAAAGCTTAATAAGGGGCCCATCCAAAAGAATGAAGGTAGAATTACTCAAACAAAGTAGGAAAACACTTCGCATAACAGTAGGTTTGCTAACAGGGCACGCTAATCTTAGTGGACACTTACACAAGATAGGCTCATACAATGGGGACCCAAGTTGCAGAATGTGCGACGAGGGGAAGAAACAGCCTACCATATACCGTGCGAATGTGAAGCATTGAATCACAAAAGACAGGCATTATTTGGGTAACCAAAAATGAGCCTACAAGAATATATTAACCAATCAGTCTCGGGGTTATACAGAAGGAACAAGACTAATGGGAGGATTGGTATAAAATATAATGGGAGATTGGGCACAAAAAGCCCAAGAAATTGAATTGTATTTTTAGTATATAAGGTCTCACTTTTATCATTGAGAAAGTAGATAGTATTTGCTTAAATGATACAAATTAGATATTTTTTAATGGTTTTCGGGAACAAAGAATACCCATTTTATGTTATTTTTAATGTTTTACCTTTTGTATTTGTTATCAGAAAACCAAGACTATCGTTGGCACTTATTCAAAATTAGATATCTTCTAATTTACAGATATTTTTTTTGTCCGATGTTTCATTGTGTGGTTTCATTATTGGTGGTTTCATTATTGGTGCAGATACAGTGTGTCCCAAATTTGGCCTACATTTATTAATATCTTGTTTGCTATTCAAAATAGAGAAATGTTTAAATATGGACAATTTTAAAGGATTTAATGCTGATTTTGACTGTACTGTTAATTTTTTTCTTGAAAATTTAGTTCTGAAGATATTAGCGAAAAAGTAAAAATCGACGATTTTAATTTTTAGCTTGTGTTTTATTTGTTTTGGTTTTCATTTGTTTTAAACTATAACAGTATTAGAACACTTTTTGTTTTTTAGTTACTAACCAAAACTTTAGATTATTATATGGCGGCCATCATGGCTTTTTTAATATTTAAATTGCCTTTTAAAGTCTCTTTTTAACCATACCCCACTTGCCACTAAACAGTTTAAAACATATTTATAAAAAAAATTAAAAATACATTTGGCAAACGACTCGACGCCTTTAATGTGCTTCGTGTCAATTTTCCTTATAAAGGTATGACATAAATGTGTATTTTGCAAGCAAAAGGGAAAATAATATTTTAAAATAATATTTGTGTTTAGTAAAAAAAAAATTGACAAAACCAAATCTAAACCCTTTAAAAAAAAACAAAGATGAAGAATATGCGTACTAACCAAAATATTTGTTGAATTTCTTAGAAACTTTTATTTTACTGGTAATCTATCTACTTAACAAAAACTCGATTTTAAGCCTTGATTTTTATGAATTTTGGCAAATATAGTTTTATTTCATCAACGATCTTTTTTTTTTTTAATTGTGAATCTAAAAGTTTGAAAAGGAAAAGATACCCCCTTTGAATAGAGGGGAATAGGTTAACAAACTGTATTTAAAATTTCCCAAAATGCAAAAAAGGCTGTTGTAAATAAATGTCTGCATACAAATACTAATAAATAAATAAAAATAAAAATTAAAAATTGAAATCAAAAAAGTTTTTTTGAGTAGTTTAATTACCAGTTAGCCAATCTGGTGTAGTGACAGCGTACCAGCCTCTAACCATTCTTTAGTTTTTATCTGCAAGAAAGTAACATATAAATAAACATCATCATTTTAAATAGGACTCAGTTCTTTTAAACTTCGGTAATAGACAATCTAAAAGAGCCCAAAGGATCACTGATCGATGGGTTCTGAACTTGTAGAGCCACTTCATCTCTGCTATACAAGGCGAACAATTGCCCGCGCTAGATCTCTGGCCGCCATTTCTATTTTTAAGACCTGCATTAGGCAATCAGAAATGTAGTTGTAATATATGTATACCGATTGTATATAAAATAGCATTAGGATGCATTGTAAATAATTTAGTTATGAATAAAGCTCTTTAAAGGAAAGGAAAAGGAAGCCTCTCACCGTGGAGACCTGGGTTCGATTCCCGCATTGTCCATTGGACTTTTTTATAGCTCGTCACCTCACAGAAGGCAATGGCAAACCACTGTGTAGTTTTTCTGCCCAGTAAATCCTCTTGCATGTGCTTCGGAAGACACGTTAAGCCCGCGGTTTCGCATATCTGTGTAAAAAACAGTTGGTACGCAACACAGACATGAGTGAGAGGGCGCCTACACTCTAAACAGAGTATTACAGTACGTAAAAAAACAGAAGCCTGTAAGAAATTCAACAAACATTTTTGTTAGTACACATAATCTTCATATTATCAAATTGTTATCTTTTGTTTTTTAAGATTGCTTATGTTTGGTTTTGAAAAATATTTTTTACTAAACCACAAATTGTATTGGTATGTTTTCGTTGGAAGTACTCGCCTTGAAATTTGGTAGAAAATGGGACCACTTCACTCCAGGTCCCGGGGTATAGCGAGCTAAGCCTGCTTAGCCATATTGACCCCTAGGAACTTGCAGATCGCCTGCAACAAAAACCCAAAAATCAAGGAAACTAATATATAGCTTGTCTGCCGGATCTGAAGCCACGAAATATAAAAATCAAAAGTTTTGGTTAATAACTACACTACTACACGGGACACTGCAGATTGAAATACCACAAGATCGGCCAAGCGGAAGACGCCGAGTGCCGCATATGCATGGAGGGGGATGAATCGGCAAAACACATACTGTGGTCGTGCCCAGCAATGGTCGACTAAGATTCGCAATCCTCGGCAATGACACCTTGTTAAGGTGGGGTAGGTGATAGATCTCTCTCCCAACAGGATCATCAGATTTATTAGAAGTCTGGACCTGGTGGGAAAAGTATAAAAGGGTGTGAGCCACAATAGACCGATCGGTCGCGGTGGAAGGGTGTTATACCCACTCACTTTAAACCTACCTACCTACCTACCTAACTAAAAAACAAAAGACGATCGTTGAAAAAAATTGGTGAGTAGTTATAGATGATATGTTCATGGACCACCGTCCACCGGTGGAGCTTATTATCTTAAAATCTCTGACGTAATTAAATATTTAGGAATCTTGTGTGGCGTGTTATTTAGGGCGTGGCCAATACTATCTGTCAAATGTCAAATGTCACCTGTCAAATGTCATCTGTCATATGTCAAAAACCACGTGACTTGGAAAATGGTCGTTATGCGTAGGATACTTGTGCTAAGACCTTATATTGATTTGCGCAAACGGGAAAATTTTAAGTTATGCCGTTCGGGCGCTATAGGCTAAAATCGTTATTTAACCCTGATAATAAGTCTAAGGCAAGCGGTTTAAGTTTTTTAAAATTAGCGAAATGTTATACCTATCGTATAGCGAAAACCGCATGGCGCCATCTTTAGTCATAAAGACGCTACAGCTGTTTAAAAATAACCGAAATTAATCAAGTAGCGATTAGGACGGTAACCCTATAGTAAAGCTGTCAACTGCCAACTGTTAAAAGTTAAAAAAAACCGCGTGATTTAGAGCTGCCAACTGTCAAGAGCTAAAAGCCACGTTTAGAACTTTAAAAACTTACGTCCCCATGGTTCGAGAGGCCTGGAGCCCTAGAGCTTCATGTGCTAAGGCTCCCCAGGGACTTAGAGATTTTAGCTTACGTGGTTGAGATGTTGGTGGCGCTGGGCGTCATATGTTAAATTCTGTCAACTATCATATGCTAAATTTAAAAAATAAAATAGCAATATATTTTATAAAGATTTATTTATTAAACCATAATGTACATTGACTTTTGCTTAACTTATATAACATTTTAACTAAGGTTAAAGTACAAACTATAGAAATAAAAATAAGTAGATAATTATTATAATCTTCTGAAATGGTTGAACTGCATTCGTTGATTAATGTATGCCAGTCTGGGGTTTCTCCAGAAGTACCATCTCGGGTTGTGAACTTAAGCTTGTAGCGTAGAACTGTTGCGGTAGGTACTAAGCTACTAAATGCAGGTGTTTGGTTGTTATTAAGCAACTCATACCGCATTTTTATCCATGTGTTGTTTGAATCCTTGAGCATTAAATACACATCTTTAGCATTGTGTGGAGGATAGACGTAAAAAACGTTTTGAACTAATGCAACTAGGAGAATGTAAGACGAAGTTAACGCTGCCATGATTAAAGCATTAATGAGTTAAAACATCCAAGTATGGTTCTTTTAACTCCTTCATGACTAAATAAAATACATAATAAAGTCACGATAAAAGCAAATGTGTAAAATGCTACTGTATTGCAAGTAGCAGCAAATACAATTGAGACTTTTCCTTTTTCGCGCTTTTTACTGGCTTCTTTTCATATTTACGACATAACCACATCCTTGCAAATTTACAGTATTTAACTTTTTTATAGTGGTCTGATAACGGATTATCTTCCTCTTTCCAATTGTTAAATTTAACATGACAGTATACACATTTAACTACATCATCTTTCCCAATTTTCAAATGTAAGTAATCTGCTTTCACAATCATAAAAGCGACCACACCCATCGTCAAGACACATGTTTACATTTATTTATTCATTTATTTCATTACAATTACAAATTTTTTGAAAGTAATCAATCACTTTATTAGGATAAAAGTGTATAAGTTCTATCATATAATAATCTTGTTCGCTTAAACACAATTGACAAATATTTTTAATTACATCTAATACATCCTCATTGCTTGCAACATACGAAGCTACATCAGTTAACAAATCGTCATAAAACGATCTAAAATTAAGTTTTTCAAGTAATCCAAGTCTAAAATTAATTACATCGATAAATGTCTTAATATCTAAAGCACTAAAACATACAGCACAATCAGTCTCTTTACTCTTAACTCCAAGTGTCCATTCGTCCAAGAATGTTGCTATCCATACGTCAAAGTTATCGGATTTTACAAGTTTTCACAGCAGCACCACCATTATCCGAATCAATTAGTTTAGTAACAGTCTCTAGGAATTCACGTCAATCCATATAGTTTAGCGATATGGAAATCTGTTCTATGGGTAAGTTAAACAGTGAGTTAACAATTTTCACACTTGGAGACATACCTCTCGCAACACTAAGTCCTGTAATAATATTGAAATGACGTGCTGACAAACAGACTTCTCCCAAAAACTTCTTTTCATTCTTAATTTCTTTTCTAGTTGCTAAAACCATTTGATCAAAATATTCCCAACAAGTAGAAATATCACCACAATCATCATCATTAGAAGACATATTTAAGGAAGAATAATCACTCGTCACTGCTACAGCTCAACTAAAAGTTATGAAAGTGTTTCTGTCTTCCTACATACACTTCCCCCTCACTTCTTTGGCTGCGGCAAGTTCTAGAAATAATAGTTTAACCAACGCACAACCACTATCTCTCTTGCTAAATTCAGTTGACTTTGTAAGCAAAATACCACAAAAATCATTATATAATTCTTCCAGATTGGTATTTTGTGTAACTGCGGCATAACGAGAATTGAAAGATTTGATTTCTTGTTCTTTCGTTGAACCCTACATATATCTACCATAAAGTTCCATATTAACTTTTAAACAACCATGCACTTGAAGGAGATCGGTAAAAAGAGTTATAATATTACATCTCAAATCTTCTAAATACTCTTTAACATCGGTAAAATTATTGTCTGAAGTTAACTGACATATAACAATACGATTCTTGAAAGCACTTCTAATTAGCTTAATCCCAATCTGCACATCTTCGCTCGCATTTTCCTTATGGTTATTTGTGCGATAATGGCTATTGGAAGTGATTTCTATCTTACAGTGTTTGCAGAACAGCATTGTAGTAAGGCTAAACTTAAACTGAAGTATTTGCTACAGAGCGGAGAGTCTTTTAAGGCTTACTTAGAAACAAGTTCGACCAATCAGAATCGTGTATTTAGTATTAACAGACTGAATCTTGTTGTTTCCTATTATTTTTTGAAGTACGGTGATCTTTGCCCAAGGGTCAAGTGTTAGTGTAAGATTTTCTTATAAAATAGAAGACTAGAATGACTTTTACAAGACATTTTTAATGACTTAATGACAACATCAAAATCAATATGACATTTCAAAAAACAACAGATTATAAACAATACTACAATGTATAATAAAAGTGTCCCAACTTTAACACCTTCCCTCATTGAGTATTGGTTAACTTGTAAGACCCATCAAACTTCTCAACTGTGTTACTCTTGGCCTAAAAAGGGCTTTCGTCAGAATATCAGCAATTTGGTTACTACCTTCTATTTTCTCAACGACTAATTCACCTTCTAAGGCCAATTCTCGAACAAAGAAATGTCTTATTCTGATGTGCTTTGTGCGTTTGTGAAATTCTGGATTCTGTGATAGTTTCACGGCTGCCTCATTATCAACCATTAGTACTGGCAAACCTTTGAGTTGTAGAATTTCTTCGTAAAGAGTTTTCAAACAAATCAACTCTTTCGCACATTCGCTGGCTGCTACAATTTCGGCTTCTGTGGTCGAAATTGCCACTGAACTTTGTCTCTGACTGCTCCATGACACTACTTCTCCGCTGTACATACAAAGGACTCCAGACGTAGATCGACCGGTGCTTTGGTCACCTCCATAATCTGAATCGCTGTAACCTCTTAGGTGTCCGCTTTTGTACTTGTACTTGTAGGTTATACCCAGATCTAATGTCCCTTTGACATATTTGAATATCCTTTTCACCCGCATGTAGTCCTGAACGCTTGGATTTTCCAAACTTCTTGAACAAACACCAACTGCAAAGGCTAAATCAGGACAGCTTCCAGTCATTATGTACATTAACGCTCCCACTGCTTCTCTGTAGGAAAAGCTTGGTTCAGCTTCCTCTTCATCCTTCCCTAACTCATTAGCCTCTCTAACTATTGGCGTTGAGACTGGTTTACAATCTTGCATTCTAAACTTCTCTAGTAGTTTCTTAGCATAGGAGTTTTGACTAATTTTGATAGAATTGTCCAAATTTCTCTCAATTTCAAGTCCCAAAAAGTATGATGCAGGTTTGATGGTTATTTTGAACTTTCTTTAGACCTTCCAGAAATTCATTCTTTATATTGTCATCACTTGATGCTAAAAGTCTATCATCTACATATAGTGACAAAATAAGCATACCATTTTTTTGCTTTTTGACAAATAGACAAGAGTCTGCATCACTCTTTTGAAATCCTAAACTAGTAATGACTTCTACAATGCGTTTGTTCCAACAACGTGGCGCTTGTTTGAGTCCATAAATGCTTTTCTTTAAACAACATACTCTTCCCGTACCATCAACAAAGCCTTCTGGTTGTTTCATGAAGATTTCTTCTTCTAACGAACCATATAAAAACGCTGTTGATACGTCAAATTGAGTTAATGCCATTTTTTGATTCGCTGCTATGCTTATTACAGCTCTTATTGAAGAAAGTCTAGCAACAGGGCTGAAAGTTTGGTCATAATATTCACCTGGTTTTGTGAAAATCCTTTGATAACCAATCTCGCCTTATACTTGTCTATAGAACCATTTGGGTTTCTCTTTATCTTGTAGACCCACTTACAAGGTATAGCTTTTTTTTCCTGGTGGTAACTTATTCAAGACCCATGTGCCATTTGTTCTCCCAGCTTCCATTTCTGTCTTCATAGCTTGTAACCATTGGTCTATCTCGTCACTTTGAATAGCTTCTTGGTAAGTATTCGGCTCTTGAGTTTCAAGTATGTTAGCTGCAACTGTCATTGCGTAATCTTCAAATCTAGTTGGTTTTCGTATGCTTGCTCTGTTTCTCAAGTCTCTTTCGGTAATCTTTGTAGGTAATTCATTGTCGAAACCATAAAACTCTGAAGTTGTGTTCTCGGAATCTTTATTATCTTAATCAATTACATCTTGTTCTCTCTCTTCAAGTTGTTTACAACTACCTTCTCCCTCTCCGTCTTGATTGAACAAAAGCGTATTCTCACTGTCTTCAGTGTTTTCTGCTTTTTCTTGTTCAAAACTAAGTTCGGATGCTGTTGAATAAGAAAAAGGTTTTTCATCAAAGATAATGTCTCTTGATCTGGTTAACTTCTTCGTTTTTTGACACCAAACTCTGTAACCGTCATTATCATCATATCCCACTAAGATTCCTTAAACAGCTTTTTTATCCATCTTTCTTCTGTTAGTCTTGGGTATATGAGAATAACACGTGCTTCCAATTACTCTTAGGTGCTTTAAACATGGTTTCTTTCCATACCATACTTCGAAAGGTGACTTGTAATTCTCGCTAGATACACCTGATCTGTTCAGAATGTACACTGCGGTGTTGATCATTTCGCCCCATAAGGATTTGGGTAATCCTTCTCTTGCATGCATAAGTGCTCTGGCTGTTTCAACTATAGTTCTGTTGTCTCGATTAAGAAAACATTAGGTTGTTTAGTTTTTTGCAACTTGTCTTCGTAAAAACCGCCACTAATAGGTTAACCTTGTAGATCCTCCAGCAAATAAGTCGGCGGAGTAGTTATATGCACTTTAGCTATTTTAAACAATTCAGTAGTCCAATTAGGCATATAACCTTTAACATAAACGTGCTTAGCCTTACTTATACGAACAATGTGTAAAACCTTGAATTTCTGCTTCTCAACAACTTTAATATGACTGTATTTATTATTTAAAATGGCTTTCTCATTATGTTTATCTACATCCTTTGGTTTCATTCCAATCGTACGATGTTTTGTATTATTATAAGTATTTGTAACTTGTTCCAACAAGTCTAACCACTTGTGATTAGCATTAAGTGTAAACAACTTGAAAAGCTTTTCCTTAATTGTTCGAATAACTCGTTCGGCAATTGAAGCTTTTAAAACACTAAAAGTACTATAATGATGTATTCCATATTTTTTCATAAGTCCTTGGAAACTGCTATTGTAGTATTCTTTTCCATTATCAGTCACCATTTTCTTTGGGATTCTACCACTCTTTAAATATTTGCGCCATAGCCTTTGTAACTTCCTCCCCAGTTTTTATAGTTTATTTTGATTTCTGGGAATATCAACTTATTTTATTATTAT
Organism: Listronotus oregonensis; assembly: GCA_019359885.1. Taxonomy (NCBI): domain Eukaryota; kingdom Metazoa; phylum Arthropoda; class Insecta; order Coleoptera; family Curculionidae; genus Listronotus; species Listronotus oregonensis. Next base: position 85,759 of record JAHBCN010000219.1, read on the forward strand.
TATTTTCCTCCCCAGTTTTCGTCTTTAGCGGTCTAGTCCAGAGAAATTTTGAAAAACAATCAATCACAACCAGTATGTACTTATGCTTTTTGTTTTCACTAGCATATAGATCGAGCTGCGCAAGGTCGGAAGCAAATGTATCATCCAAACCATATTGTATAAATCTACGTCATTTAAATTTCTTCTTTATACCCTTGTCTATGCAGCTCTTTTACAACCTGCTCTCGCGCTTTGGTTATCGCCATATTAGAAATGATGATTTTTCCAATAATACACTTAAATATATACTTAATGTCCAGCAAGCGATGAAACAGTAGGTCCCTGAATCACACTTTCGTGCTCCGATAACTTTCGTTTTAGAGTCATTATATCCCTTCTCATATGACTTAAAGACGTTTCGATTTCAGTTTCTTTTTTCTGTAATGCTTTCAATTGGCGATGTGTTTAAATCTCAAACTGAGTATGATTTTTATTAGTTTCTTGTACGACGTTCAACGACTTTTGTAAATCAGCAGTAGTATTTTTAATATCACTTCTTATCTGACTTAAAGACGTTTCGATTTCAGTGTCTTTTTTCTGTAATGCTTTCAATTGACGATGTGTTTGAATCTCAAACTGAGTATGATTTTTATTAGTTTCTTGTACAACATTCAACGACTTTTGTAAATCAGCAGTAGTATTTTTAAGGAGATTGAGAGCTGTAGAAATATTAACGTACATCGCGTCTACATAACGCTTAGTAGTAACATCATTTACGCCGACAGGATCTTGAACATTACAAAGTTTGTGATTACTCATATCATAATCACCTTCATCGGTTAACGGGAGAGCATTAGAAGCTTGAACTAATCCCGAACGAGACGTAGCGGAGGAGGAGGATGAAGAACAACCAAATTTATTCATGCCTAACACTTTAATGAACTAATTTAAATAATACATGTTTATTTATAGAATTCGATATCACCTCGACGCTCCAACTCATGCAAAATAGTCATTATCTCGTTAACGTTGTTGTTATTTCCAGCAACCCTTGCGGCGTGTAACTTTTCAAACCGTTCAACCAATTCATTGACGTCATTATAATAGACAAATTCTTTAGGTTTTTCATTGTATTTCATTAAAGCAGATTCACTATTTGAAGGTTGTGAGGAAGTAGATTTTATAGCTCTCGTTCGAGTTATAGGTGGTTCAGTTGGTACCGAAGCCTTGCGTTTAAGCAAAGCAGCTCGAGATGAAGCCGTCGATGCAGCACCATCATAGGTTAATCCGTAAGTATTATCAATATTTGGCGAGTGTCTCCAATATAAATCCACATATTCACGAGCTATTTCAGGATATTGCTCGATAAACTCCTTATACACGTGAGGGTTTTGTTCTATAGTAGTATTCAAGTCATCCCTAAAGAAGTCTGTAGGTTTCATAAAAACATCTTCATCATCATCAACAGAGTCAGCGACCGTACTTTCATAAACAGTCTTTGGAATTTAGCTGGTTTAACGGTTGACTCTAAGGGCTCTGGCTTAATCACCGGTTCTGGTTCACTAATTTTAGAATGCTTCCTTTTTTTAGTATTTTCCACAAGTTTAGTTAAGGGTTGTGTAATAGGCTTTAAAAACTTATTAAGTGCTTCATCTTCTTCGTTTCTCTCCAACTTTAGAGCCAGATACTTTTTACGGATACTATTGGAAGCTTCAATTATTCTGCGTTTAACATCCTTATTGAGCTTGTTCAAATTCATGATTGTAGAACCAAACAGGTTGGACTGATGGAACAGGTGGAACCGAACAGGTGGAACAGGTGGAACCGAACAGGTGCAAGAGGTCGAACCGAACAGGTGGAACAGGTCGAACCGAACAGGTGGAACAGGTCGAACCGAACAGGCGGAACAGGTGGAACAGGTCGAACAGACCGGTTAGAGCTGTTAGAGCGGTTTAGAGCTGTTACCGGTTAGAGCTGTTTAGAGCTGTTACCGATTAGAGCTGTTTAGAGCTGTTAGAACGGTTAGGAACTTGACTGGTTTAATACAAAATTTCTGTTTACTGAGCCTCAACAGGTCTGTACTGTATGTGTCATAGAGCATACTGAACTTTGATATGAGTATTGGGATAATATAAAGGTATCGAATTTATTCCGATACCGTCCTTTATTAATTTCATTATCCTTAACAATAACCAAGAATCCATACTTGTCTTTCCAGCAATCTGAGCAAATAAGTTTAAACTTATCGAAATCCATGCCTGTGTTTACATGATCATCATACATATGTTTTAGGTTTGTATCGTCTTGCTTGAACAAAATAAGCATATTTGCATTGTCGCGCACCAACTGTTTGGGGATTTTAGAATATGGCTGACACAAATAGAAGGAGTCAACTGCATTATGTCTCCCCTTGCAGAAATAGTTCCGTATTTTATCTTGTTTTTTGCAGGCAACGTCATCGAAAATGAACACAGAATTAGGCTTTGCTTGCACTGGGTCGATGACGTCATCATTATCACTGTATCCGAAGTAGCACATGTCTAAGACAACTGAGTTAAAAGTTAGGTTAGAAAATTATCTACATAACCTCAACAAACTAAAGAAAAATATCAAGTTTTGTCAGGAGAAAAAATTGTTGTTGAGTGCTTTTTAAAACTTAAAGTTATAATGGAGTGGGAAAGTATATCTCTAAGCGATGCAGAACCAGAGACATCACCAGTTCCACCTCAATATACAATTTTATCAGTATGAAGTACGTCTGCTATATAATAACGATTATTCTTTTGTCTTTACTCGAGAAGAATTTGACGAGTTTTTAAGCATATTTCTAATCCTTTACACATCGGTTGGTGTGATCTACATACAGTTATTGGAGAGAATGATATCAATTATTGGTTTGAAGAGGAAAGCCGTGAGATGACTATTGACAATCATGGATAATCCTTTCTGTGCTTAGATACTTTAGAAATATTATTGATTAAATCGCATGTACATGAATTGTATGATTTAAATAAAGATTTTTAATACTATTTTCTGTTTTTAACTCCCTAACCTAAATTTAATTAGTTCCTTAATACTATAGACTGAAATAAAACAAACAATTTTGGTAATGTTTTTTTTATTATGTATAAAAAACATATATCAAACGCTTAAAAGCTTAAAATAAATTATCTAAAATAAATGTAATAAATTATCTAAAATAAATAAATTGTCTAAAAATATTTATAATAAATTACCTAATATTACAATAACCTAACTAATAACCCTATTAAGGCATAGCTGCCAAAGGAGATTGAAGAAAAAAATAGCTACCTGTAATCAGTCTTGTCTATGGAATCTCCAATGATTTCTTATATAATGCTAGATCTCTATGACCCCAAGCAAGCGTGTACTCTTGGTTGGGTATAATGAAACGCTTGTCATCCGCGTAAGACAGCGCCACCTTATTTTTAAGTTCGACATACATATCGTGTAAATGTGAACGGAAAGTTAACATTTTCCGGTATATTTGCGAGCCTGCCTCGTCAACCGCTGTCTTATAATCTTCAGGACTTAGCTGTTTTTTGGTGACGTGGTCGGGAACGCCTTTAGCCTTCTTCGTTAACTCTCCCTCTACATTTACGCAATATGCCTTCGCCCGGTTCCATAGAATTCCCACACGACTTTGTCAGCATATTCATCCTACATGCGCCCCAAGAACGATGAAGTTACAGGAACACCGTGTGGATTATCCTGCGAGTAATTAGATGTATCAAACTTGTCTAAATTCCCGCGCATGTCATCATAAAAATTTTCCGTTGTTACATGTAAAATTAAGGAGTCGGTATCGGTATATAGTAAGACCGCATTGTTCCCGTATTTAGGTTTAATATAGTTATACAAAAAGTCATACATAATGGTCTTGGAAATTTCCAAAATGCAAAAAACTGCATAAATTGGTTTATTATATACAACTTTTTGTTTACGCATTTGAATAGCGACCAGATTTTCGTTAAAAATAGAGATATCCTTAAAATGCGGTTTCGACATTAACTCTTCTGCCCCTAGCTTCCTACCAATATTTTCCCAATGGGTAACAAGTTTAACGTCTACTCTTTTCTCCACATTTTCCATGGCCTTACCAAACACAGCATTGTGTCTGCATCAATTTAAAAAAGTCCTTCTCGAATTTATTTTTAGCAAGGTTACGCTTTGCCGTGTTTAAGTCGATATATGACTTTAGGCAGGGAGATTGATCGAAACTTAGTACGCGATGAATTTTTGTGAGCTTAAGCCCATGTTCCAAACATTGACGCAAATTTTGATAATGTATAATATATTTAGTTTTATTTTCCAAAATTTGGGATTTAAAGAAATGTATCATCTCTAGATCAGTCAGTAGCTCTAGCTCGATTTGAGTTGCCTTTAGAGCACTAGTCATAGATAGTCCGGGCGCTGTATAGAAACTGGCTGGATCTAGCTTATATGTAGCTAGACACACTTCTCTAAAGTTCTCAAAAACATCTGCTAACAATAAAACGTCGGATTTTAAATAAATATCTGAATAATGGCCTAAGGTTTCGCATTTAAACAAGTTCCATACAGTCACAGCACGCTTATAGTCCTCGTCAGTAATGTCCTCGTCTTTAAGTCGTGTCGTGATGGGAGCTTATCATCATCTAATTTTGAAAAGGAATAGACATACGAATATAGAAAAACACCCTTCTGTCGAATTAGCTGAAATTGATCATCGTTAGGGAAGAACTTCCTAACTTCACCACATTGTTCCGGTTTTAAATTTTGACTTAATTTATCTAAGGATGAAGCTACGAATCAAAAACTATCCAAAAATTTTAACTTTAAAAATACTTGTTGCGGCTTACCCTCCTTATTTTTAATGTTATCCACCAAAATATGTTTGGTAAAAGAGATGTACCGTTCTTTATTTTGAGGGATAACATCGACTCTTTCGTCATGAAGGGCCAACTCTTTAACGAACAGGTGGGAATCAAAGCCTGACATATTATGGAAGAATATAGGAATAAAGTTGGGAAGTTTGAAATTTAGATTACACACAGAGTGAGCTGCACCTCGAAATTGACCCGTTAGATGACAATGATCCTTCACCCTTTCATCTTCAGCAATAAATGGTTTTTCACAAATGTGACAGTTGGGCATCACACGAAACTCGTTCTCTTGTTTAAGAGTTAAAGGAGTCATTGCACAATATTCTTTAAAAATTGATTATAAATCGATTTACAATCGGTTCTAACCAACTTACGAATATTGTATGTGCATCTTGACCCCTAAAACTTTTAAAATAGAATGAGCATCATCGAAATCGCATTTAATGTAGTAGGCAAAAGAGTAAGGGATATGTTTATGCGTTTTTAAGGTATAGGACTTTTCAGGTTCCAACTCTTTTTCCTCTGTATTTAAGGGTTCAAGGATCGTTTCAAAGTCAGCGTAAACAACAAATGGTACTTTTAATTTCTTTTCAAATTCCGTAAATTTAAGCAAATTCTCGGGGACCTCTTCACCATATTTATTTTTCTTTAGTTTTCTTAGTCGTAGGAACTTTAGCTAGCACGTGTCTGCAATCATGTTCTTGATGCGTTTTAATTTTTGCTCAGAATAAGAGTATGATAAACAACCATAACATAAATTTTTTGACTCAATCTCCTTAGGCAGTGGTAAATAAGACGATGCCCTAATAGGATTGATTTTGTTTATGCTAAGTTCTAAATGGAGGAGTTGCTGATGAGCCCAACCTGCAACAATTAGAATGAGATTTAGGTAATTATAAAGTAGTAATGAAATAAAAATTACAAGTATTTAACTCACCACTTTCTTTTTCCTGAAAGTCTTCGGCATTTTGTCAAGGATAGCTACCAACTGCTTAAACAACTCCTCCAAGTCCCCCCACTCACCAGCTGGAATTTTAAAGTGAATGACTTGATCTCTACCATCTCTTTCGTCTGCAGGAGGAAGCGACCGAAACGTTCCATACCGACTTTAAGATGTTTATAGACTTTCACACTACTCCCCACCAACTTGACGAATTTCTCCTTTAGCTGAGTCAGAAACCCTTTTACATCGGTGGGGCTCTGCCTTGGCGTAAGTCGGTAGGTTACAAGTCGGGACTTAAACGATGTCCTAATCAATTCTGTACCTTCCTCCTGCACTGCGCAACAGATGGACCGATGGCCCAAGGTCCTAAGATGTCCAGCCCAACGATTGACGGGAACTTCTACTTCACAGCTCTCACATCGTTTGGCTAGGGCTGGATCTGTAAAAATTATTACAATCAATTTAAAAAATAATTAACTCACTGAATCTCTTTATGGTTTTGTAAAAATTATTTAAATGAATTATTGCTTAACTCACCATCATTGAGATCAAGTCTTGCCTTCTTGGACACCATGGCTAGTGTAGCTTCGGCTTGTCTTTTGGGGGCTGGGTGTCTCTCACGACTTGCAAATGGCCCCACACTTGTCACAAATCTTGACGGTTAAAAGGCAGTCGCCATGGCGTTTAAGGGCATCTTTGCGGGAGAATGAGCGGGAACAGTATTGGCATACGAACATGCTCTGAAATAATATCGAACTATTAAGTTAGAAGAACGCTCCCGATATCGAAGGTTCTAGTTAAGTTTAAACAAGTAGGTTTTAGCGTCTTAAACCATATTTAAAAAGAGTTATTGCAATTAAGTAATAAATAAAAAAAGTTATACATAATATTACCAAAGATGTATTATACAAATAATAAATTTAGAATATTAATATGCTTGTTTTAACGTTCTAAATTATATTTAAAAAGAATTATTGCAATCGGTTAATAAATAAAAAAGTTATACATAGTGTTGTCGAAAGGGCATTATACCAATATTTAATTTATACATCTAATATGTGTATTTTAGCACCCTAAATCAAATAATAAAAGAATTATTTCAATCAGTTGATAAATAAAAAAGTTATACATATTATTACCAAAAGGGCTTTATGTAAATAATAACTTTAAACAAATTTTATGAGTATTTTATCATCCTAAATCACATAAAAAAAGAATTATTTCAAAGGGCTTTATGCCAAGGGTAGCTTTACCCAACTAATATGTGTATTTTAGTATCGTTAATCATTTAGCGAAAAAACGACAACTTGCGCAGATGCTAAAAACTCGTATTCTAGCTAAACCATTAATAAAAAACTTGCGCAAATAGCGGGAAAAGTTGCTTCGCCATCCCGGCTGATAACGATTTCTCATAAAATGACATTTGTAAAAAAAAAGTTTTTTTGACACTTGTATATATAAGTTTTCGATAAATTTTAATATTAATAGGAAATATTAATAGGAAATTTATGTATAGCTAATATAAAAACATTCAACAATAATAGTTTTAAAGATTTAATGAGTGTTTGTTATATTTGTAATATATAAAATTACTAACACTAATAAAAATAAGAACTTGTATTTAACTATGTGTAATTATAATGAAAATGACTTTTAAGCAATAAAGCTAAGTACTTACAATAGGCCTTTTCATCACAATTTTTTTTTGTGCGCAAGTAGGGAGAATAGGCCGGTTCAACGCCCTCCGTCTTCCGGAGGAGCTTATTATCTTAAAATCTCTGACCTAATTAAATATTTAGGAATCTTGTGTGACGCGTTATTTAGGGCGTGGCCAATACTATCTGTCAAATGTCAAACGTCACCTGTCAAATGTCATCTGTCACCTGTCATATGTCATATGTCAAAAACCACGCGACTTGGAAAATGGCCGTTACGCGTAGGATACTTGTGCTAAGACCTAATATTGATTTGCGCAAACTCGGAAATTTTAAGTTATGCCGTTCGGACGCTATCGACTAAAATCGTTATTTGACCCTGATGATGAGTCTAAGACGCACAGTTTAAATTTTTTAAAATTAGTGTAACGTCGTACCTATCGAATAGCGAAAACCGCATGGCGCCATCTTTAGCCATAAAGACGCTACAGCTGTTTAAAAATCGTTGAAATTCATCAATTAGCGATTTGGACGGTAGCCCTATAGTAAATTGATCATTGCGCTCTTAGTATTACGCCTAAAGAAATAAAACTTAGCCAAAGGATAGTTGTTTACGTTAATAATTTTAAGGCCAAATGTTAAACGTCAAACCTAACATGTAGGGCCCCACGCTTAAGCACCAGGCTTGGGGCGTAGGCGTGGGGTGAAGAGCCTTAACAGTTAAATTCTAAACTTCCAAAAGGTTTTATACAGAATATTAATATTATTATTATTAAAAAGAACACTTAATAAATTTATTTGGTCCGCCTATGGCTAACTATAGCAATTATTAAAAATAAAATTATTAAATAAGGTTACATTCACTAGAAAATAATATTTAACAAGTCCAAGCGTGTATTATTTACAACGGAAATAACAAGCAGATAAGCAAAATTCTTATCACGGCGAAACGGAAACAGCATCCTGTTAGCAATTAAAATATTATTTCACAAGGAAAATTCCAGAAGCCTTGATGCAGTCATACGAGACAATTACGCAATATTGTGTAATATTGTGTAAATGGTACTATTTTGCACGGGTGGCGTAGAAATTCATTCTCCTACCAAGCGCTTAACCGTCTTAACTCTACCCAATCACAGCACAGTTGCCCGACGTCACCCACAGCCGAGTATAAATAAGCTGAAAATACGGTTAAACACATCACATCGTCAGTTACAGCCACCTTAAACAGTGTTTTTCCAGTGAATTTTTGAACTTTCTTAGACTTTGTGTATTATTTTTTGTGAAAAGTGATTTTTATTTTACAATCGTAAGTACTTAGTTTTATTTATTGCTTAAAACCCCTTTTCCTTATAATTACACACAGTTAAATACAAGTTCTTATTTTTATTAGCGCTAGTAATTTATATATTACAAATATAACAAACATCCATCAAATCTTTAAAACTATTATTTTTTGAATGTCTTCATATTGGTTATACATAAATTTTCTATTAATATTAAAAAATTATTAAAAAACTTATTCATAATAGTCATTTTGCAATAATGTATGTTTTTAATATAAACAAGAATTAAAAAAACTATTTACCAATTGTAAGTACTTGGCTTTATTGCTTAAAACTCATTTTTCCTTATAACTACACATGGCTAAATACAAGTTCTTATTTTTATTAGTGTTAGTAATTTTTTATTACAAACAAATATAACAAACACCCATTAAATAAATCTTTTAAACTATTATTTTTGAACGTTTTGATATTAGCTATACATAAATTTCCTATTAATATTAAAATTTATCGAAAACTTATTAATAATAACCATTTTACATGTTTTTCAAAAAATAGTATATGTTTTTAATATATACAAGTGTCAAAAAAACTTTTTTTTGATAAAGTCATTTTATGAAAGATCGTTATCAGCCGGGATGGCGAAGCCACTTTTCCCGCTATTTGCGCAAGTTTTTTTCTAATAGTTTCTTCAAAAAACGAGTTTTAGCATCTGCGCAGGTTGCTAATAGGTCCCTATTTGTTTTTCGCTTATAACTCAGCTCCTATTTGTCAGATCAACACCATTCTTTCGCTAAATGTTTTAGAATATTAAAATACACATATTAGTTGGGTAAAGCAACCCTTAGCATAATGCTCTTTTGGCAATACTATGTATAACTTTTTTATTTATTACCCAAATGGAATAATTCTTTTTTTATGTGATTTAGGGTGATAAAATACCCATTTAACTTGAGAAAATTTATTATTTACATAAAGCCATTTTGTCAAAACTAGGAACAACTTTCTTATTTACCAACCAATCGAAATAATTATTTTTCTATATGATTTTAGATTTTAAAATATATTTATTAACCGACTAAAATTATTATTTGTATAAAGCCCTTTTGACATTGAGGCCCATAACTTGTTTATTTATTAATAGATTAAAATAATTCTTTTTATTATGACTTAAGATGATAAAATACATATAATAAATGTATAAAAATTAGCATAAACCCCTTTTAGGAGAACTAGGCCTTTATTTAACACTTACAATCGTTTGTTTTTACAAAAAATGTTCAAGTGTGAATATTGTTCCCGCTCATTTACCCGCAAAGATAATTTTAAACGCCATGGTGATTGTCGTGTAACCATCAAGATTTGTGACAAGTGTGGGGCCATTTACAAGTCCGAGGGGGCTCTCCAACGCCATCACCGTGAGAAACATCCAGCGCCCAAAAGACAAGCCGAAGCCCCACTAGCCATGGCGTCTAAGAAAGCGAGACTTGACCTCCGAGATGGTAAGTGTAAAATATTTCTAACTGTATTTTGTTAAATTATTTCCTAACGTTTAAATAGGTAAACTAAATAGTTATTATTTTTACAGAACCATCGACATCTACAGCTACTAGACATTGCGGGGTGTGCAATATGGATGTGTCTTTATCCAAGTATCCAGGGCATTTGCGTACCCTTCAACATAGGACCAAATGTTGTGTAGAGCAGGAGGAAGCTGGAATCCAGTTAATTAGGACGTCGTTTAGGAGCCGAATTGCGACATACCGATTAACATCTAATGAGAACCCCATCAACGTGAAAAGATTTACGGAAAACCTTAACTCCAATTTCGTCAAGTTGGTGGGGAAGCAGCTTCAAAATTGGGAAAGCCTTAAGGTCGGTGTGGAGCTTTTCGGACGCTTCCTCCTGCAGACCAAAGAAGTAGCTGAGGTCAAGTCCTTCAACACCAAGTTTCGGGTGGTGAACGGAAATACGGATCTGGAGGAGCTGTTTGCGCAATTTGTTGCCATCGTGGACAAGAAGGCCTTGGAGTTTTCGGAAAAAGATAGTGGTGAGTAATCTTATTATTGATGCATTAACAAGCTTTAACTCGCATACAATCTCATGACTCATTTATTTATCGATTTTAACGCTATGATTCATCATTTATTTGCAGGTTTTAACTCGTTTAAACAAATATTTCAACAATTTTTTCTTTTTACAGGGTGGGCCTTGCAACAGCTTCTTCATTTAGATTTAAGTATAACTAAGTACAACCCAATGAAGGCTTCTTCATACATACCGCTGCCTAAAGAGATTGAAGCAAATAAAGCTGTTCTTAACATCCAAAACCAAGATGAAAAATGTTTCATGTGGTCAGACCTAGCTCACCTGCATCCAGTACATTGGTCTCAACATGCAAATAGAATCGCGAACTATTTACCTTTTGAGAACGAGTTGGATTTTACAGGTATGGAATTTCCGTTTAAACTTGTAAATGCACACAAGTTTGAGCAACTCAATAATATTTCTGTTAATGTGTACGGACTCGAAAAGGTTTTTGAAAATGACAAAAATAGTATTGAAGTTGTTGGTCCCTTGTATTTTACCAGATCTCGAAAACCTACACATGTTAACTTATTAGTCATTAGTGATGATCATGGAAATCAACATTATTGTCTAATAAGAAACTTGTCTAGGTTGATCTCAAGTCAATTAACTAAACACGAACATGCAAAGTATTTATGCGATGGTTGTTTAACATATTTTCATAGCGAAGATAAGCTTAAAGCCCATCAGGCGCATGATTGTAACCATGTTGCGGTTAAATTACCTACAACAAATTTACGCAAGGATAAATATGGTAAAGACGTTCCTGAGAATATACTTAAATTTGAAAATTTCGAGAAAAAATTAAAAGTGCCTTTTGTTGTTTACGCCGATTTTGAAACTGTTGTAAAGCCCATTGAGAGAGAGGAAAATGAACTGAACCCTGATGAATCGTATACAATTAAAACAAATAAACATATCCCTTACTCTTTTGCCTACTATATTAAATGTTCTTTCGACAACTCATTATCTGTTTTTAAGACTTATAGGGGTACTGACGCTAGTGAAAAGTTTATAGAGTTGTTGGAGAGCGATTGTAAACGGCTCTACAACGACTTTTTAAAAATCACCAAGCCTATGATCCCTCTAACGTCTCAACAACAGGCTGAGTTTAACACGGCAGTTAACTGTCATATCTGTGAGAGACCATTTAATGCGGAAGATGAAAGAGTGAGAGATCATTGTCATTTAACGGGATTTTATCGGGGTCCAGCTCACTCTGTTTGTAATGTGAATTACAAAGTTCCGAAATTTGTGCCAATCTTCTTCCACAACTTGTCCGGCTTCGATAGTCATCTGTTGATTAAACAGTTGGCTACCGAAGAGGAAAGGTTAGATGTTATCGCCCAAAACAAGGAACGGTATATTTCCTTTACCAAACATGTCTTGGTCGATAGCTTCGAAGTGGAAAAAGGTCGTGAACAAAAAGTATATTTAAAATTAAGATTTTTAGATAGTTTTTGATTTATGGCAAGTGGTCTAGATAAATTAAGTAAAAATTTAAAACCGGATCAGTGTCGCGAAGTCAGAAAGTATTTCCCTAACCAGGAAGAATTTCAGTTAATTCGACAGAAGGGCGTCTTTCCATATTCGTATGTTGTTGATTTTTCCAAATTAGACGACACCACACTTCCACCGCATAAAGACTTCTTTGACAAGCTAAAAAAAGCCGACATTAGTATAGACGATTACAAGCGTGCTTTAACCGTGTGGAATTTATTCAAATGCGAAACTTTAGGCCAATATTCTGATATATATTTAAAATCCGACGTCTTACTTTTAGCAGATGTATTTGAAAATTTCAGAGATGTATGTATGAATGTTTATGGTTTAGACCCAGCACAGTACTACACTGCTCCCGGATTGTCGTGGGACGCGGGAACTCGAACCTGTAAAATTGAGCTGGAGCTAATCACAGATATTGATATGATACACTTTCTGAAACGCGGTATTCGTGGCGGGGTCAGTCAGTGTAGCGTCAGAAAAGCAACTGCGAACAATAAATTTATACCCAATTACAACGCTGCTAAACCTAGCTCTTACATCTTGTATCTGGACGCTACCAACTTATATGGGGCGGCCATGTCTCAATATTTACCAACTGGTGGTTTTAAGTGGCTTAGCGAAGAAGAAATTCAAAATTTAGATTACATGAATATCGCGAATGATTCGGAGGTTGGGTATGTTTTTGAAGTCGATTTGGAGTATCCGGAAGATTTACACTACCTTCATAACGAGCTACCCTTTTGCCCAGAGTCCATCGCTTCGCCAAAGTCAAAAAATAAAAATATTACTAAATTAATTCCAAATTTAAATCATAAGACTAAATATGTCATTCATTATCAAAATTTGCGACAATGTTTAGATCACGGCCTTAAGCTAATCAAAATTCACCGCGTGCTATCTTTTAACCAATCTCCCTGGCTTAAAAAATATATTGACTTAAACACGGCATATAGAAATCAGGCTAAAAACAAGTTTGAAAAAGACTTTTTTAAACTAATGAATAATGCCGTGTTTGGAAAAACGATGGAAAACGTGGAGAAAAGGGTAGACGTAAAACTTGTCACCCACTGGGAAAATATTGGTAGGAGATTAGGGGCAGAAGCGCTGATCGCGAAACCGCACTTTAAAAATGTTGCAGTATTTAACGAAAATCTGATTGCTATCCAGATGCAAAAACAAAAAGTCACATATAATAAGCCTATTTATGTAGGGTTTTCGATATTAGACATATCCAAAACTATTATGTATGACTTTTTATACGGATACATTAAACCAAAATATGGCAACAATGCGGTCTTGCTTTACACTAATACTGACTCTCTCATTTTGCACATAACAACAGAAAGTTTCTATGACGATATGCGTGAAAACTTGAATAAATTTGACACTTCCAACTACTCACAGGATAATCCACACGGCGTTCCTGTAAACTCATCAATACATGGTAAAATGAAGGATGAGTATGCAGGAAAAGTCGTGTGGGAATTCTACGGAACCGGGGCGAAAGCATATTGTGTAAATGTGGAGAGAGAGTTGACTAAAAAGGCTAAAGGCGTTCCCGACTACGTCACCAAAAAATCTCTAACGCTGGAAGATTATAAGTTAGCGGTAGACGTAGAGGGAACGCAAATACACCGAGAAATGTCGACTTTCCGTTCACATTTACACGATATGTATGTCGAACTGAAAAATAAGGTGGCGCTGTCTTACGCGGACGACAAGCGCCTCATTATACCCGATTCTGAGTACACGCTTGCTTGGGGTCATCGAGATCAGGTATTATATGACGAACCAACGTATATTTCATAAGCAAAAGACTGATTACAGGCAGCTATCTTTATTTTAATTTCTTTTGGCAGCAGAGCCTTTATTGGGTTTTAGGTTAGGTATTGTAATATTAAATATTTTTATACAGTTATTATATACGCCATTTTTATACATTACATTATTAAGTTTTAGGTTAGGTATTTATGTAATTATTAATATATCGTTAGATTAAGAATTATTTTATACAACAGATTATACACCATTTTTTATATATACTTTTTATTTTGTTAATAAATATTGATTTATTTCCTACATCTGTTGTATTATTTCTAGGTTAAAAATAAAACAAATATTAGGTTATAAAAAATTTATTGTTTATCTCATACAAATTATCTCTATGACTTGCAAGAAGATACAATTCAGGTCTATCTAAATATATCGACTCTTTACTATCCAAATTCGAAATCCTCATTCCTTGACTTTCTTCCTCACACCAATAGTTAATACCGTAATCGCCAATTTGAAAATCTTCATCGATCCAATTGTTGTTGTCTTCAAGATTCAGCAGCTCCAAGAACTCGTCAAATTCCTGGTGGGAAAAGGGAAATACAGGTCCCTTCTGATAGGTAAGAACAACTCCATTATTACTATACATAACTCTTATAACATCACCAACGCTATAATTTAGGGAGAAGGTAGTCATTTTTTAGAGTCAATCGTGCAAATAATTTTAGCACGCACTTTTTGTCTTGATAAATTTTAATATCTCTTTTTAACGTTTTAAGATTTCTCAAATGCGTATCAATTGTAACGACGACAATCGTCTTGCTCATTGTCTGAAGCTTAACTAAAGAAATAAGACACATAGATATCAATTTTATTCATTTATTGAGGGTAAAAGATTAAATATATAATCATACAATATATAAGCATTCTTAACACTACATACACAAATATCTAAACAATGATAAGAACAAGCGGTACTATTTTTAGAAAATTTTGGAACATTTTCTACAAATTCTAAATTTACAATAGCAGGTAAATCATATTTCATTTCTCTAAAGGTTTTGATTAAAAAATACTTCTTTACATGGCCCTTAACATAGATGACGTCAACGTCTCGGAGATTCTTGTAAATGATAGAATACAGCTCATCATAATTCCATTCGCCATAGTTGTAGTGTATCCCATGATGGTTACCATACAGATATTTTACTTGTTTCTTTTGGTCTTCAGTCAGTCCATGCCACGGTATAGGTAACTTTAGAAAAATACTCGATTCTGATTGGTTAAAATATAGACTTAAGAAAAAAACTACACGATTCTGATTGGTTTAAAATAACGATATAATAGCAACTATAAAAACAATTTAACATAACTAGGTGATCAAAGCGTATATAAATAGATGTGTAAGCGGGGGTATATTTTATAATTAAATGCGGTAAATTATTAAATAATACATTTTTTATACAAAAATTTCGAGGGTATACATTTTTTCCTATTTTAAAAGCAAATATAATAATTTCTATACTAAAGCAAGAAGAATTAAATATAGTATACACGTACTTCTATGTCAGTGTCCATAAAAATTTCATAAATTAGCTTCTTAGCCATATCCCACTTTAATCTATCTAGGCCACATCCTAGTCTGGGAATGGTTATTTTTGTTACATTGTTTAACAATATTTGTTTTTTTAATAGTAAAGACTATTTTTAAAGTTTTTAATTGATGGTTTATACCAATAACGCTCTTTTGTAACTAAATAAAAGATATATCTATTTTTGAATTTTAATAGGGCCACGTCGCCAGGCTTTTTACGTTGATTTTTTAATTCTTGAATGCCATTAAATAATTCTTTAAACCGCTTTGCGATCCCCAAGCCCATTCTTAGATCTGCAGACACACAATGAGCAAGGCTAAAGTCTTTTGAACAGCTAAATAAATCGCCTTAAATTTCCTCAAACTTCATTTTCTGGCATTAATAATGTTATCCCAGACAATAATTAACAACTGTTGTGATAAACGGAAATTTCGAGCTGTATTTTTTATCTACATAGTTTAAAATATCGGAACATATCATTTAAGGTGAATACCAATGAGTACGTTTACATCGGCGATATATCTTACAGTAATATTTTCAAGAGTTTGACAAGCTATCGTATTCGAGTTTTCATTTATCATTTTTAATAAGCGATAAGATCTCTGTTTTTTGACGTTTCCCCAATTGCTTATCCCTTTTATAAACGTATTGCTTTGAGCCGATCTGATGGAACGGAACAGATAGATCAAAACAGGTTGAATGGAACAGATAGAACGGAATGGAACAGGTTGTATAGACCGTTTAGAAGCAGTTTGAGCAGTTAGAAGTGGTTAGCTGTTAGCTGTTAGAGTTGATATCTGATAAAACTGCTCAGTTAGAACTGATTGGAACAGGTTGTACCGGCTGTTTAGAGCCGTTCGGTATACGTCCTAATAGCGTCCGGTATGTGTCCGGTATGTGTCCGATATGTGTTCGGTATGTGTCCTAATGGTGTCCGGTATGTGTCCTAATGACGTCCGGTCTCTGTCCGGTATCGTATTAAGTTAATAACTATAGCGACTTTAACGTATAAGCTTAGTATGTAAACAGTCCTTATAGAAGATGAAAGGTGAAAAATATCTAATTGGAAATAGTGATAATGAATTATTGGAAGCCATTTGTTGATTTATGATAATAAATTTCTCTTAAGAGAAGGATTATTTAACTTGCTAACACAAGATGTTCCCACAAAGTACTTAGTCAAGGACTTGGTTGAAAATTATTCTACTTTTAACTAATGCCCATAAGAGAAATGATGGAAAATTTTGATCAACGCAAGGATGGAAATATTTTCATATTATTGCTAAATTGTTTCCGCCTAAGAGACCGTGAACAAGTGAAGGAACCTTGTCAAACTATCATGCAACCTAAAGAGTTTATCTTTTACAATAACGTAAACGAGTTAGTCGAGCGATTGGGAAATTTGGAAGCCGCTAAACACCTTGGTAATACCTCGAATGAAATTACGACTATCTTGGAAGAACTAGAACACCTAGGTGTAATTGAATTTTATTAGTTGTAATTAATTCACAATAAATGTCCTGATAGTCTAGTGGTATAGCCTTGGTCTCTTACGCAGATGATGCGAGTTTCCAATCTTGATGATGACGCTTTTGTGTTATTAATTTATTTATGAATATTTGCGGCGTTGCCAGATAGAGTTCGCTTAAGTAATATAATATTGTTATATGATGATGTCAAGTTAGTATAGTTACTTAATATCACTCTACAAAAACTACCCCTAAATATCACTCTACAAAAACAACCCCTATTTTGAGTTAGGCTTTAGGATGGCGACAAAATTACAGATCAAGGCTTTAATTTCTCCCATAATGGCTTTTCAAATCTTTGTTTGCAGATAGCCGATGCCGTAATCGATAAAACCTGATAATATTTTAGCCGCTCGGTTAGACTTTTCGATCATTTTTTTTTAATACGCTCGTACAGGATATTCTCTACCTATTTTTTCTTTTACGTTTTGGATTTGCATAACGTAATCGAACAGAGATGTTTTGTTTTTTATTACTGTGTAAAGATTATTTACAAACTAAATGACAATGTGTAATCAAAAGTAAAAACCCGGTTAAATTTTAGTTATAACAAAGAGACGTTGTTAACACGTTAAAACTTGAATTGTGATGACGTAACACTTATGTATATTTAACGACTAAAGGTCAGTTGGAATTTAAATAAGTAAATTTTTTAAAAATATTCATAAATAAGAAAGTTAAAAAATAAAACTTGTTAATTCGGAATCTACAAACCAAGACCTGTCATTTAAGCCCGAAGACAACAATTTTAGTGATCGAAACCGGAAGTGGCTATTGCATATTTAACATCTATAAGGCACTAACACCATTATGAAGTTAATTTTAAAATATAATAAGAAATTGTTGAAAAATGTATTAGCTTTTCTTCAATTTATACAGAAACCATTGGGACTCTAATAAAAGTTCTTATATTTAAATTAACAATTATTGTAGCATATTAAATATTTATTAAAATTTTGATACGTCCCGCATACATGTGCTGATAATTACTAAAAATGTTTGATAACTTATTAAGCCTCTGTATATTAAATACTGGCATCATGTGCTATAAATAGGCTGATATTTTAAATCCTCTGTATATTACTAAGACTTTTTGATTAAGTCCCTATATCGTAAATACTACAGTCTATTAAATAAACTAATATTTTAAACCCTTTATATATTACTAAAAATATCTGTGTCTTATTAAGACTCTGTATATTAAATACTGCTCGTCATGTGCTATAATTAAGGTAATATTTTAAATCTTCTGTATATTACCAAAAATAGCCATGACTTATTAAGACCCTGTAAATTAAATACTACGGACTATTAAATAGGCCAATATTTTAAATCCTCTGTATATTACTATGATATATTTTTGATTAAGACCCTGTATATTAAATGTCTGTACATTAAATACTGCAGTCTACTAAATAAGTTAATATTTTAAATCCTCTGTATGTAGACTTATTTTTTGATTAAGACCCCGTATATTAAATAGTACGGTCTATTCAATAAGCTAATATTTTAAACCCTTTATGTATATAACTAAGACATATTTTAATTAAGCCTCTGTATTATATTTGTCTAAAAAAGACACCGAAACGAAGCAGCTGTAAATTTTTAAACCCTTAAATAAAAATATTTGTTTTATAAAACCCATTTCCTGTCATGTGCTTTTAAAAAGGTAATATTTAAACCCGAAACGAAAAATTGGCCTGTAAAAAATATACGGACTATTAAATAGCCATAAAATCTCTGTATATTACTATGATATTTGATTAAGACTGTATATTAAATGTCTGTACATAAATACTGCACTACTAAATAATTAATATTTTAATCTCTGTATATTCTAAGCTTTTTTTTATTAAGACCCTGTATATTAAATACTACGGTCTTTGATAACTAATATTTAAACCCTATTGTATATATAACTAAAGATATGTTAATTAGCCTATGTATTATATTTGTCGAAAACACCGAAACTGAAGCAGCTGTAAATTCCTTAAAAATAGTATCATAATTATATTTAAATATGTTTCCTAGCACTAATGTATCATTAAACCAAAAATCATAAATATTACTTGTCAGAAACCACTATATTTAATTTTTAAATCTAACACACATAAAAAATACTACTTTTAGCGCTCGGTAAGTGTAAATTAAAAACCCAGCGCTTCTATAAAATAATCCACATCGTAATAAGAAATGAATTTGTCTTATACACTAACTTTTGGCGCTCGGGTAATAATTTCAAAATTGGGGTTACTACCCCTATAAATTATATTTAAATATGTTTCCTAGGCCCTAATGTATTATTAAACCAAAAATCATAAATTTTACATGTGCGTTAATATATTTAATTTTTAAGTCTAACACACATAAAAAATACTACTTTTAGCGCTCGGTAAGTGTAAATTAAAAACCCAGCGCTTCTATAAAGCATGTATCGTAATTTGAAATGAATTTGTATGTTAACTAACTTTTGACGCTCGTGTAATAATTTCAAAATTGGGGTTACTACCCCTATAAATTATATTTAAATATGTTTCTTAGACCCTAATGTATCATTAAACCAAAAATCATAAATTTTGCATTGACAGAACCCGAAATATTTAATTTTTAATTCTAGCACACATAAAAACTAACTTTTATGACATAATTTATAAAAATCAAACGAGATATTAAAATCACAATTTAGAAAATGGGAGTAAAAATAATTTCAAAATTGGGGTTGTTACCCCTATAAATTATCTTTAAATACATTTCTTAGGCCCTAATGTACCATTAAACCAAAAATCATAAATTTTGCATTAACAGAACCCGAAATATTTAATTTTTTAGTCTAACACGCATAAAAAATACTACTTTTGGCGTTCCGTTAATATTTTCAAAATTAGGGTAGATATCCCATACAGTTATATTTAAATTAATTCTTAATACCTTAATTTAGCATTTAAACAAAGTTTAAGTTTAAGTCTGACTCGCTACTGTTAGCGCTCGGCTAATAATTTCAAAATTAGGGTTATCCTACAAATTATATTAAATATGTTTATTAGGCCTAATCTTGCTTTTAAACAAATTTTGTAGAAACGTATGCAGAAACGATCTATTTAATTTTTAAGTCTGACCTACGTAAAAACTACTACTTTTAGCGCTCGGCTAATAATTTCAAAATTAGGGTTAATGCTCCTACAAATTATATTAAAATATGTTTCTTAGGTCCTAATCTTGCTTTTAAACAAAAATTTTGTAGGAAACGTATGTCTAGAAACTGATCTATTTAATTTTTAAGTCCGACCTACGTAAAAACTACTACTTTTAGCGCTCGGCTAATAATTTCAAAATTAGGGTTGATACCCTATGCAGTTATATTTAAGTTTATTCTTAATACCCTAATCTCGCTGTTAAACAAAAATGTGAAGAAAACGCATGTCTAGAAATTAATCTATTTATTTTTAAAATTCTGTCCGGGCATCTTTACACGGGTGGGACTTGGTTTTCGCGTGCTTGTTCCGCCCCTGGAGTAATAAAATAGGCCGTAGATGGTGAGTCTTTAGATTCAAAAATATCTACCGAGCGTTAAAATTTGTTCCTTTTTTACTCTAAAACCTAAATTTTAAAAATAATATTTTTACACTAAAGCCCTAAAATAATAATGACCAGCTTTTATGAGCTATTGTTTTTAAGTACAAATATATATATATCTTTTTTTAAACAGTTTAGATTTATGATTTTTACCACTAATTTCATATTTTTTTCTAATAACTTTAAATTTTAGTTCCAATGGGTAATATTTAAGATTTTTTAAAAATAAACTGATTTTTTATTATACGGAGTTTTAAATGCATTTTATGATTAAAAAGTTGATGCATGTATGTAATATGTCTGATATTAAAATGTGGTACTTCTAAGGCTTATTGGTACTTCAATAACACAAAAAAATGTCAAAAATTTCACCGCATAGACTATTATAGCTAAAGCAGAAATAAGAAATGATGTTCATCTATTATTCAAATTTTATTTTGCACACGTCGCGCGTCGGGTATTTTTTACTTCTTTATCGGCGGACTGCGCTTTTAGTGTTTATCATATTACTTGTACATTATTCCGAGAAACCTTTATGTTTTTCTTTAGGTTTTGATAAATTAATATACCAGGTGTCCCCAATAAGAATATTAATAATATTATTTTGTTTTAATTATTTAAAACTGTATACAGAGTGTTTATAAAAAGCAGTATAGCAAGAAATTTTAACCTGTCTAATATTTCGACTCGAGATGAAAATTTACTCTAAGAGTTGTAATATTAGACTGTTTCCAACCAGTTAAAAACGGGAGAAGAAATTATGTTACAACACATTTCAATGGTTTGAATAACTGCTGCTGAACTACTACTACAACTGAGGTAAATGTTTTAGTACTAACTTTGTTCGAAACTGATTGACCACTGTTTGGATCTGATGCACCCTGTTAAACGAAGAGACACCTGTTGATCGAAACGTAAACTAACTACCTTGGTCGGTGAACCGCCCTGTTGATCGAACCGCTCTGTTAAAGGAACCGACCTGTTAAGTTCCTATTGTACTTGCTGACAAATGGATCGACGTATTTGGTAAGTGACATATTATATAGCTCGAAAACGTTACTATGACTGATTAATTCCTCCACTATAGACAGGATATAGGCTTCGAACGTCCTTATTAAGGATTTTAGAGCTGAGGAGCGAAGTGGTAATCCCTGCTTACAAAACAGGTAGCTTTTAGCTGAGAACCGGCTTTATACAGTTTGAAAATGCATATTTGGTTATATGATTCTACATATTTAATAAGTGTCTGCGTGGTGGTGGAGGTTAATCGTTTAACGCCCCTATTAAGCACATGTATAAGATAGGTTATATTCTAAAAGTTTAACTCATTAATTATATATTTAAGGTTATACGCTCTACTCTTAAACACCAGGCCTAGGCGCAGGGACTCACATGTTACAGTTGGTACGCGACAATGCAAATATGCTTATTTTATTTAAGCAAGACGATACAAACTTAAAACATATTTACGATGATCATGTAAACAGCGACATGGATTTCGATAAGTTTAAACTTATTTGTTTTGACTGTTGGAAAGACAAGTATGGTTTCTTGATGATTGTAAAGATAGTGAAATTAAAAAAATAAAGGAAGATATCGAAATAAATTCGACACCTATATATTATCCTAATACTCACATCAAAGCTCGGTATGATCTATGACGTTATAGAGTACAGACCTGTCGAACCTCAGTAAACCTTTATAACAGCTCCAACTGAACAACTGGAACCACTTGTATCACTGCTACCCTGAACAACTGGAACCACTCAAACCACTCGTATCAGGTTCAGGATCACCAGGTTTGCCAGGATCAGGTTATTCAGGATCGCCAGGATCATCAGGATCACTAGGTTGTTTAGTTTTCTACAATAACATATGCTTATTAAGCAACGTTTTCCATATTTAACCATCATTATCATCGGGGTTTTAACTGTCTAGCGCTATACGTATACGAAATAATTTGCCAACCGCCATATTTTCATGGTTCGAGCCCCTACATAGCCTTTTTATTTAATTATTTAACAATAACAAATGCTTTATAATACAACGTTTCCATATTTAACCAACATCATCATCATCGGGATGTACCTACCTAACGCTATCTATTATATATTGCTACAAATACAGAATAATTCGTTAACCGTACACCGGAGCATTGATTAATACATGAATTTGACAGGTGATACTTGCGTAATATCTTAAAATATAGTTAGACTAAGATTCCTAAATAAATTATGCAACCAGCAAAACACCAATGACGTTCGCAGCGTCTGTTTATAATGTTCTGCTCTTAAGTCCCAGGCCTGGTGCTTAAGCGTGGGACCCCCACATGTTAGGTTTGACATTGACGTTTGACAAGTGACAGCTGACATTTGACAGGCGCCATTATTCTTTTTAATAATAATAATAGTAATATTAATATTCTGTATAAAACCTTTTGGAAGTTTAGAATTTAAGTCTTAAGGCTCTTCACCCCACGTCTAAGCCAGACCTGGTGCTTAAGCGTGGTGTCCTACATGTTAGGTTTAACGTTTGACATTTGGCCTTGAAATTATTGACGTAAACAACTATCCTTTGGCTAAGTTTTATTCCTTTAGGCGTAATACTAAGAGCGCAATGATCAATTTACTATAGGGTTACCGTCCTAATCGCTAATTGATGAATTTCGAGGATTTTTAAACAGCTGTAGCGTCTTTATGGCTAAAGATGACGCCATGCGGTTTTCGCTATTCGATAGGTACGACGTTACACTAATTTAAAAAAATTTAAACCGCGCGCCTTAGACTCATCATCAGGGTTAAATAACGATTTTAGTCGATAGCACCCGAACGGCATAACTTAAAATTTCCGAGTTTGCGCAAATCAATATTAGGTCTTAGCACAAGTATCCTACGCGTAACGGCCATTTTCCAAGTCACGTGGTTTTTGACACATGACAGGTGACAGGTGACATTTGACATTTGACAGGTGACATTTGACATTTGACAGGTGACATTTGACATTTGACAGATAGTATTGACCACGCCCTAAATAACGCGTCACACAAGATTCCTAAATATTTAATTTCGTCAGAGATTTTAAGATAATAAGCTCCCCCGGGGGACGGAGGATGTGAAACATATCATCTCTCACTACTGGCCTCTCATGACAGTTATTTTTATAGTGGATGGACTTTTTTTGATCGAATAGGCCATAGTATTGGGCTACATTAACCTTCAAACTTCCTTGGTTTAAATAGACATTTATCTTTGCATAAATTTCCAAGAATCTGAATACTTTTATGAACGTTAGGAATACCAATATAATGAAATTGTAAAATGTCCCCATCGTTCCCATGTGTGCAAAAAAATTTATATAAGGTCAAAGTTTGCGAAAATGTGTTTTGTGAATTTAATGGGAAAACGGTTAGTTTTATAATAAAAATAGTTTGGACAAAAATTTTATATCATGCAATTGTCTACAAACATTGTCTTTACACTTTTACCCCATAAATTCACAATTTCTAAGAAAAAGCGATTCTAAAATTTACTAAAGTTTTATTCCCTATACTATCCACACGTTTCCCGCCACCTGTGAGGAAGTGTACTTGCCGCGATTTTTTAACGTAGTTTCTCCAGTAGGCCTACTCCATGGTCTATTTTAATAAATCCTAGTAGGTAGAATAAAAGGTCTTCTCATTCAATATCTATGATACCCATTATGTAAAGCGTAATATTACCGTCTTATGTAATAACATTTTTATTAGCATTGTCTGCAACTTACTGAAAAAACGTGTACTGTCTGGTGGTAAGATATGAAGTGGATGATGAAAAACTGTTGCTGCCTCGAACATTATGATTTTATTATAAGATGCGCACATACCAAAGAACGAAAACAAAATATATGAGACATTTTGAGGCAAATAGTCGATGAAGAAAAAAAAAAAACGTGACCCAATTGTAGCTTGCACTTAAAAGATCTAGGGCGAACAGTAGTCATAATTAGTGATGGGATAATTCAAATTAAAAATAATTAATAATTCGATTATTGAAATAATCGCTATCATTGGATTATTTAAATTTAATTTGAATTACGAAAAATAACTTGATTCCACAGAATCGATGACGCGTCGCGATAATGGCGATAAAAGAAAAGAGAAAAGATCATAAAATTATTCATGTCAAATCTAAAATAATAAATAATCATGTTAATCGGAATGCTCGCTGTGTGAACTGTGGACTCAGCATCAACATTATCTTATCACTTTTTTTCACGTTTTTGTCGTTTTCCGTTTCACGAAAACAAAAAAAACCATTCAAAATATAAAAATCAAACCAAGCCGCGAAATTGTATTAAATTATAATCGGAATCGAAATTCATATTGCACGACGCATATCCAATTATTGCAATTATCCACATCAACTGATAGTATATAGTGTTTAGTTACATAGGAAACGAGTTACGTATTTATTCAGGATCAGGAATTTAAAATGATTAAAAAAAATAAAATATGTAATTAGAGAATTTGAATTATGATAATCCGATTATTGTATTAATGCATAATGCAATAATTCGATTCTTAAAATAATGCGATTATGCCCATCACTTGTTATAATACTATGATTAATGTTTGTACATACTAATTTTAAATGTTCAAAATTAAACCGATTATTTTTTAAAATTATTTGTCTTAAAAAATAATTCAGTGACTCTAAAATATGACTATTTATACCTTTGCCACCTGGTGGCGGGTAATAAGAATTATCGATGACTACTGATTGAATATCTTCCCATATGATTCCAGGATCTTAAATAGCTCTTCTTTGCCAATAATTTTTTTAACTCCAAAATTAATTTAAAATATCATGATGATTTTCAATAAAACATACAAATGTTAATTGTCCCGGTTTTTAGTGATATTGACTTAATCACCATAATTTAATTTTAATTGGAGTTTGATTTTTTCTGTTATCTATATTTGAATTTTTACACACATTTCTTAATTCTTCCGATGTAAACTGACAGTCATCGCTATTTTCGATATACAGAAATTTCTGCGTAAATTTTGTAAAGTTACTACACTTTCATTTAAAGAAAACCGAGACAATTAACATTTCATCTTAAAGGGAATAAAACTTTAGTAAATTTTAGAATTGTTTTTTTGTCAAAAATGGTAAATTTTAGGGGAAAAAGTTTGGGAACAATTTTTACAGACAACTTCTAGTTTTTAAGTTATAACACCCTACTCGGACCTAACCTCAAGAACGCAAAAACTTTTTTAAAATTCTTTCCTCTTGAAACTGGTCACAGTCAAACTGAATAATTTTATGGTTAGTTGGATCCCAACAAATAATAAATGTTTTAACATTTATTATTTATTGGGATCCATTTATTTTTACGTTTCTTTAGTCATTATTTTTAGCAAAAAACACCACCAAAAGAAAAATATTTTTACTTTTAAAAAGACGACAAAACTATCTAGGGATTTATAAGTCGTGGTACAACTTGGGAAACAGTTAAAAAGCTCCTTTTTTTAAGTTTTAATTGTTTAAAAAGGAAGTTTACATTAACTGCATTCATTTTGTTTGTGTTAGAAAAAAGAAATGTTATCAATTACCTATTTAATATATACTTTTCTGACAAATCCAAATTCAGTGAAATGCGCCCCTGCGCGTCACTTGTATTTATATCTAACTTCTAAATAAAAACACTTTGCAATATAACTGCAAGAGTCCTTATGCACCCTTATTATAATGCACCTTTTACAAAATATTGAAATAATGCTTTTACTTTAATTGATTTTTAGAAATTTCCAATTTCTCTATTAAAGATAATTTCCTTTTTTACTTTTAATGCGGACAAAACAATTTAAATTTTAAATATAACTCCTTTCAGTATCACCAACTTATCTGCCTGAAAGTACCTAGATAATTTTGTTGATTGTTTTTGAATATAAAAGTAAAATTTTTAAATATTTATTTGTAAAGCTCATAAAAAAATTATTGGGGAAATGAGTTAATTCTGTAAAATAAAAGGTGTTCTACCATAAAATCATTTAGTTTGGCTGTGACCAGGTTCAAGATATAGGATTTTTTTTTTTTTAATTGTGTATTTTTAAGGTTAGGTCCGAGTAGGGTGTTAAAATTTAAAACCTAGAAGCGTCCATCAAAATTTGCCTTCAGATTCGTGATCAGTGCCCCAAAAAACCCTTGTATACTAAATTTCAATAAAATCGGCGGTGGGCCCTTTTGACAAACATAGAGCATTTTTTATTTGAGAGATATCAGATCATACTTTTTTATGGAAGACCTATTTACGATATTATTGCATTTTGGATTTATCAGGACATTTTAGATATATTTTATGTAGTATATCCAATTCCTAAAGTGGAGAAATTTTTCGATTGAATCAAGAATCATATTAAAAATGTTTATTAGGAAATGCATATTAGTAGCAGTAGGAGGTAGAGGAGCTTTCCTCGCCTGAGGCGGTACCACCCCACTTGCTCTTTAAAGGACTCGTGAAGTCTCCGGACGTTTCGAGTTCTGGGCGGTGAGTCAGTTTTCCATCTTCCTCTTCCTTTTTTCTTTTTTAGCTTTCCTTCTTCCTCTTCTTTCTTTTCCTTTTCCTTTCTCTTTTTTTCCACTCTAGTAAAATTTGGAAATAATGATGATGGTACACCCGAACGTAAAGTTATCCGGAGGTAAAATACCCCTCCATTCGGTTCTCCGGGCGAGGGGTACATTTGGGGGGCCACCATCGAAAAGTCTGATATCCTTCACAAATATATGTGGGCTCAACTCCAACGTAAACTCTGTTCACCATTATCTTCAATCCTCCAAACCCCACATACTATTTCTTACCGAAACCCAAATAAGTCCCAAAACAGCATCCAACCACCTCCTTTTCCCAGGTTATGAACTCATTTCATCTTTTCGACCCCATGGCGGCGTTTGTGCTTACGTTCGCAACGACCTGGCTTGTGCTAGGGTCTCTAACCTCGAATCGGGTAGGCCTGATATTCTTTGGCTTAAATTTACTTTCAGATCTTCTACCAAATTCATCTGCTGTATATACCGGTGCCCGTCTGACAATTCCCATAACGAGTTCTTTGATTTCCTTTCAATAAAGATCGTCAATATTATTTCCCAGTTTCCATTGGCCGAATTAATCGTCCTCGGGGATTTTAATGTTTATAATACGGGTTGGCTAGGCTCCACAAAAACCGATACACAAGGCAGAGCAGCAGAAAATTTCGCATTCAGCAACTCGCTCACCAATCTAATTATGGAATCTACCTACTTTCCTAGGGTTCTCACCCATAATTCTAACCCCCTAGATCTCTTTCTTACCTCCATCCCCAAACTCTATCAAACATCAGTAACTGCTCCCCTTAGTCGCTCTGACCATGGTTTGGTCACCGTATCATACTCCACTCATTGTGAGGCAACTGAAAGCATGCCGCCACGAACCGTCTGGCACTACAATTCGGCCGACTGGGATTGTCTGAGAGATTTCTTTGCCAGCTACCCTTGGGATCCTACCTGCTTTTCTAGTTTCGATCCTTCCGAAATATGTAAACAAATTACCGAAACAATTCAACTAGGCATTGAGACATATATTCCCCACACTAAAAAGAACCCCATAACTTCAAATCACAAACCGTGGTTTTCTAAATCCTGTGACAAAGCCAGAGTTTTAAAAATTCAAGCCCACAAAAAGTTTCTTTAAAACCCCAGTCCCGAAAATCGACAGGCTAGCATCGAAGCGAGAAATCAGTATAATCAGACCATCTCAGAAGCAAAAGACCGGTTTAACAATCGAATAAAAGATAAAGTTCTCTCTTGCTCAAATGACAGTAAAGCTTTCTGGTCCTTTGCCAAAAATATTAGTGAGAACTTTTGCACAAATTCTTTTCCACCCCTAATCTCTGAAGACGGAATTGTCTCTACCTCCAAAGGAAAAGCCGATCTATTTGCCAAACACTTTGCTACCAATTCTACGCTTGATCCTCCTATTAATCTTCCTCTTCCAACAGTTGTCCCTGTTTCTCATAAAATGTCCGATATAATTTTTAAAGTCAAACAGATCAAGCGTATTCTTTCTTCTCTTAATACTAAAAAATCATCTGGGCTGGATAGCATACCAGCAATCATCTTAAAAAGATGTGCTCTAGAGCTTGCACCCATCCTAACTCGACTCTTTTGAATCTCTTACGAACGGGCATTTTCCCGGAGAGTTGGAAAGCTGCACGTGTGCAACCTGTCCCCAAAAAAGGATCCAAAAGTCTCCCTTCTAACTATAGACCTACACCTCTTCTTTCAGTTGTTTGCAAAGTAATGAAAAAATTTATTAATTCCCAAATCTTAAAGTATATGGAAAAACATAAGATCTTACATGATAGACAATATGGATTCCGTCACAGTAGATCCACAACTGATCTTCTTTCCTTTGTCTCACACAACTGGAACAAGTCCCTTGAGTGTCTTGGTGAATCCCAGATCGTTGCTCTTGACATATCCAAAGCTTTCGATCAGGTCTGCCATGATGGGCTTCTTAACAAACTTCCTTCTTACGGTCTTCCACCTAAGCTTTGCTCTTGGCTTTCCAGTTTCCTTTCTAATCGACGTATATCAGTTGGTGTAGATGGTCATTCCTCCAGCTTCTACCAAATTAATGCTGGGGTGCCCCAGGGCTCAGTGCTGGCACCCAAGCTATTTCTTCTACACATTAACGATCTTTTCTCTTCTACAATCAATCCCATTCATAGTTTTGCTGACGATAGAATCCTCCACTCTAGTATTTAATTTCTTAAGCCACCGTGTAATTCTGATTTCGAAAACAAGCGCAGGTCATTGCAGATATCTCTTTCACAAGAACTTATCTTGGATTGGGGCGCCAAAAATCTTGTTAAGTTTAATGCCTTGAAAACACAGTCATGTTCGCTGTCGCGAAAAAAGTCTGCAAATGCTCATCCCTTACATATGAGCAGCCAAGTTCTGCAGAACAAAGAGTTGTTTAATCTTGTCGGCGTTACTTTTGAGAATAACCTCAACTGGCACAAACACAATTCATCCATAGCTTCGGCAGCTTTAAAAAAGATTGGATTCCTTTTCCGAGCCAGAAAATATTTCTCTTCTTCCAATCTGTACACTCTGTATGTATCCCAAATCAGCCCCTTTTTAGAATATTGTTCTCATGTCTGGGGAATGGCGTCCCCTACAACACTTAGCATTCTGGACTCCATTCAAAGAAGAGCTGTTCGTCTTATTAATGATCCAATGCTCACAGAAAGGCTTCCTCTTCTTGCCCACCGTCGAGCTGTAGGGATCTGTATTTTCACGGCTTCTGCTCAGAGAAATTGGCCAGTATAATTCCTTCTCTTGCAGCTCCCAACAGACATCATTTACAGTTCAGTTAGAGAGGCCCCGAACTTCCCGCTTTCTTCGTTCCTTCATCCCTAGAGTGTCAAGACTGTGGAACCTGCTGCCCGCAGAAGTTTTTCCTTCTCCTCCCAATCTCCAAAAATTTAAGTCCCGTGTGAACAAACTCCCTCTCACCACACTAAAGACACCCACGGTACGTTAGTACTTGGGCATTAGCCTTCGTGGACTGTCCCAAGATAAAAAAAAAAGGTAGGTAGGTAGGTAGGTAGGTTTAAAGTGAGTGGGTATAACACCCTTCCACCACGACCGATCGGTCTATTGTGGCTCACACCTTTTTATATTTTTCCCACCAGGTCCAGACTCCTAATAAATCTAATGATCCTGTTGGGAGAGAGATCTTTCACCTCCTCCAGCAACAAGGTGTCATTGCCGAGGATTGCGAATCTTAGTCGTGCCATTGCTGGACACGAACACAGTATGTGTTCTGCCGATTCATCCCCCTCCATGCACATGCAGCATTCGGCGTCTTCCGCTAGGCCGATCTTGTGCATGTGGTATTTTAATCTGCAGTGTCCTGTGTACAGTCCCACTAGAGTTTTAAGGTGTACCCTTGATTGCACCAGTAGTTTGACAGTACATTGTTGTTTCGGTGGGCTTATGAAGGCCTTCGAGTATCGGAGACCAGGAAGTCCATGCCAGTACCGAAGATTTTCTCTTTGTGTCCAAGCTGATATGAACTGCTTGGCCGTTCCATAAGATATACCGATGACCGGTTCCGGCCCTGTAAATTTTGTCTCCGCCCCCCTTTTGGCAAGGAGGTCTGCGGATTCATTACCCTCTAGGCCGGTGTGTCCAGGTATCCACAGTAGTGTAACCTTATTGTGTTGACCCAGTTTAGTCAGCGCATACTTGCAATTCCAGACGGTTTTCGAATTGCACCGGCTGGATTCAAGAGCCTTAAGAGCTGCTTGACTATCGGAGAATATTTTAATTGTCTTACGTGTGCAGTGCCGATCAACCAGCGATCTAGCATACATCTCAATAGCAAATACCTCTTCTTGAAATATGGTTGCGAGAGTGCCCAGGCTAAAGGAAAATTCTGCCCTCACACACACCGTCCTTGGTTTTGGAGCTATCGGTGTACCAACAGATGTCAGCCCGGAGCAGGTCGGTCGTTTTTCGACTCCAGTCCTCTCTTTGTGGGTAGACTACACTGTAGGGCCGGTTATAATTGGTTGCTGTAGGCATTATGTCTGAGGGCATTCTCAGTCTGTTACAGGTCAGGATATTCCTGAGGAGACTGGTGCTCTCCATATGACACGCCTGCGGTTTGTTACTGACCGCTTGATAGAGTCTGTATGTTGCCCACCTTTCCTCTCTCTTCAAGTAGATATGCAGAGGAGGCAGTCCTAGGAGGGCTTTCATGGCCGCCGTTGGTGTCGAGCGCAGCGCGCCCGTGATCATTAGGCAGGCCTGTCTCTGTAGGCTAGATAGCTTTGCTTGGGTCAGCCGCTGCTGCCCCTTGCGCCACCATGCCACAGAGCCAGAAGTGCTCATTGGTCTTATGACTGTCACGTATAGCCAGTACATCTGTTTTGGTTGCATGCCCCAGGATTTGCCACAGATACTGCGGCATGTCCAGAAAGAAAGGGTCGCCTTACGGATGACTTTTTCTAGATGCGAATTCCAGCTAAGAGTGCTATCTAGGATCAACCCCATTCAATGATTCTTTCGCAAATGGTATTGTTTCACCTTGCAGAGTTGGTGGTCTCAAGTTAACCAGGTTTTTCTTTCGGGTGAAGGGGACAATAACCAATTTTTGAAGGTTTATTGTCATTTTTTCCCTTTGACACCAGCTTTGTGTGGTGTTTAGTACTTCTTGAAGGATGTTCGAAATCATCTCTTCAGAGTTTCCTTTAATTAGGATGACTAGATCACATCTGCATATGCCTGCAGATCGATCTCCCAGAGAGAGAGTATGGCCAGCAGGTCATCCACCAGGAGCGACCACAGCAGGGGGGACAGAACCCCTCCCTGCGGTCACCCTCTGGCGGCCCTAAATCTGATCATCTCCCCCTGCATATGGGTGGTTATGTTTCTATTTTCTAACATGGTCCTGATCCAGTCACATATGACCGGACTGATTTGTTGAAAGCTCCTTCAATATCTAGAAATGCAGCCACCACCATCTCCCTTTGTTCCAGGGAGCTGGCGATGTTTGCCACCAGGTTGTTGAGGGCTAATTCTGTTGATTTACCCGTCTCGTATGCATACTGGTGTGTGTTAAAGGTGTGAACCCTGAGTGGGCCAACCCTTATGTGGACATCCAGTATTTTTTCCAGACTTTTTAACAGAAAGGAGGTTAGACTTATTGGTCTTAGCGACTTGGGGTTCGATCCATTCCGACCCACCTTTGGTATATATATATATTACCTTAGTCGCCGACTAGCTAGTCGGTATGTAATTCTACACCAGGCTAGCTTTAAAAAGTCTTCAAATTCATATTAACATCGATGATTTTTTAGAACTACTCTAGTGTTGAGTCAATTAAATACTTGAATTGTGATCCATTGATTTTCTGACAGCAAGCAAGCCACCACTCTTACTCTATTAAAACGTTGTGTATCACTATAGGCATTAATAATTCAATTTCGTATCTGATTTTAAATTTAATTTTGCGATATTGCTGGGCTTGTTCCATTCCACACATTATGTTTAAGGAACCCCCAAAAGAAAAAAAATTATTGCAGTTAGGTCAGGTAACCTAAAAGGCCAGTCATTTAAATATTTGCGCACATCTCGACAAAAATGTGGATGGGCGGCATCCCAAAGAAACCAAAGAACCAAAGAAAATCCCCAGAAATATTTGAGTTTTGCACATTTGAAAATCAACGGCATAAGGCGGGAATTAATTCAGTCCTTAGATAATCCAAGTATCGTTGATCTGTTGGTGTACCATCGAAGAAATACGGTTCTATAATTGTGTCTCTTAAAATACTGACTCAAACATTACCACATTGCTTATATTGGGTATGGTTCAGCGTGAACTGGTAGTTGACCAGTAGCAACAACTTTGTCTATTTACCACTCCTTTTAGGCAGAAGCTTGATATGTCGGAAAATATTATTCCGTAGGAAAAACGATGATCGTTGTTGCAAATATTCATAAAGGTTTCACAAAACTCTAAGAGACCATCTGTATTAGCATTGTTAAGATCATGAATTAATTTTATTTTGTATGAGTATTTTTTTCTTTTTTCAATATTCTATTTACCAATTTCGTAATCTAATGCTAGCTGCTGAGTGGGTGTATGAGGATTTTCTTCGATGTCTAAAATAATTTTTAATTTCTTGTCTTCAGAAATTGAAATCTGACCGGACCTAGGAAGATCTCGTACGTGTCCCGTTCCTCTAAATGTCTTCTTAATTTTGCTTACGACGCGGAGGACTGAGATATTTAAATAGCTGAATAGTTTATATTAAATATTTTGCAAACTTCGCTATGAGTCCTAGCACGATCACCACATCCTATCATTATTAACACATCTATCCTTCAAGTTTTGGCCAACTTAACCATTTTGTTTTTAAAATATTCAAAAAGTTAGTGTAAGAAAAATGTTATTTGATACATTTTTATTAGCCGCAAAATAAAAACTAATGACAACAAACGTGTAGTCCAGTAAATAAAGGGTCAAAGCTGTATATAAATCTGTACAGTTTTCCCTTTTGGCGCAGCTCTAAGGTCTTCGGTGATGCTTTCTAGCAAAAAAAAGTTTATCAACATTAACAGGTGGAAAAGGGCCGAAAACGGCCCCTCAAGGTCCAAAAAATGGGTTTTCCGCCAATATCTGCCAAAATATGCAAATTGGAGAATTTTTGTTTAGACAGAAAATGAAGTCCGCCTTGTAGTCTACAAAAATTGTTTCTATAATTTTTTTCAAAAAATTATAAGCGGGCGGACGCATTGTTCCATTACTCGGGCAATAATGTAATTTTTTTAATCATTCAAAGTTCATCGGAATAAGAAAACCCGTACCTATTATTGTATATGGGTTTGGGTCCATTCTGATTTTCTAGAATATTAATAAAAGCGGTTAAAGTTTTTTTTCACAACATTTTAAGAGTACCTCATTAATTTATTAATATTTTTTGAAAAAATGGTTTGTTATCAACATTTTTTTTATATAATAAGTCCTTAGAAAGTTTTTATTGATCCCAGAAAATGTTCTTTACCATCTTTCTTGCGTTTTACCAAAATATTGTTTTGCCCATCTGAATTTTTTAGCCGACCGTTTTTGCAAAAAATATTGGTGTAGCGAAAAAAATGGTAAAGACCATTTTTGTAAATTTTGAGGTGATCTTTGTTTTTTGTCTAAACAAAAATTCTCTAATTCGCATATTTTTGCAGATATTCGCCGGAAACTCATTTTTGGGACTTTGTGGGGCCAGTTTCAGCAGGTTCCCACGTCGGAATCGTGATAAAATTTTTCTCGCTCAAAAGCGTCCGCGAAGACCTAAGAATTGCGCCACAAATAAAAACTGTACAGATTTATTTACAGCTTTGGGTACTTTCAGGTCTTTAGTTAAGTTCTGGGCTAGTGAACGACTGGTCTAACCTATATAAATAATTAAACAGAAAATACTATTTTTCAATCGAAAATTTCTGGCTAACCTTTTACTTTAGAAATTGGCAGGCAGTAAAGTGTATGGTGGGGACAGCTAATCGATTGCAGCGCTCGCTTTGGTCAAGTTTTCGGTAACTTATGCTTGATTTAAATGTAAAAAATTAGATAAAAATATTAAAAATGGTGCATAATAGTTGTTGTATAGTTGATTGTAAGAACAATAAAAGAAACAGTAACTGCAAATTTTATACATTGCTAACTGCTAGATGGAAATTAGAAAAATGGAAAAAATGATAAATGCACACAGACAAAAGGTGTTGAATTCAAAATTTTCGCTGAGCCGAACGATTTCCGGGTTTCGGGCTTAGCCGAACAACTTTCGAATTTGGCGTAACAAGAAGAAAAACTTACTCGTTTCATGCCGTAAAGCGTTTGTTCTTGTCTTTTTCTAAAGTTTTTTAATGATTTGCGAGTTAAAAAAAAGTTCTTTTTAATAGACTAAGTAATCAAGGAGTGTCTGCTGAACTGACTTTAGTAAGTAAGTGAGGTATATATAAATATTAAGTATATTGGAAAAGCTCCAGACTCGTAAGTTTGTCAGGTGCTTTTTTATTTATTGGGCCAATTGCCGATTTTTGCCGGAGTCCGCTAGTTATTGAGCTATGACCCCTACTGACATAACCTCAAAATTGCATAAACATTCCTAAAATTTCGCCGATTTTTACCTAGAAGATTTAACCAGAAGTTATTCTGACATTTTCAATGTTATCCAACAGTCATTTACAGTGCTGACCAGATTTATATATATTTATTTACGAAAAATAAATAAATTTTGAAAATAATCTTACACCTCTCCTACGTTGGGCAGCTCTAATAAAAAAACGGGATAATTAAAAAAAAAAAATGTTAAAAATACCTTTAAGAGTATAAAAAAGGACTTTTAAACAGAAACAGAAACACCTACCCCTGTTTTTCGCAGGGTTTGTGATAAAGTCAGGTCAAAATACAACGTTTTCATTCACCAACGTATAAACCACTTAAGCAAAAAAGTTAATATTACTAGAATAACAAAAAACAAGGTCAATACATACAACAACAAACTGATAAAAATTGGAGCAAAAATAAAAAAGTGATAAATCATCAAACTTAATCGAAAACTTAAGGTAGTTTCTTTTGTAGCGAATTTTGTGCCAGGAAGTGTGTATTAAAAAGGCTTTGGATATTCGCCCACATAGCCGATGAATAATGTTTTTGCCTTATCGTCAACCCTTGTGTTGAAATATTATATTTTTTATGTTTCGTCATCACATATAGCAGGGGTCTCCAAACTTTCCAGCCACAAAATTATTATAATTACTTGTTTTATTGCTATTTTTTTTACAATTTTATGCACTGCTCATACATTTGTAAATAAAGTGCCCGAAAAACTTGGCGGAAGTTGGGGCATGCTCATAAAAATATTTTAACTATTACAGGGCTTGCTTCCTTTAATGGTACGCCAAAGTACTAAAATAGTGTAGTCGTACAAAAAGTATAGTACACAACAAACCATTTTTCACAATCATGTAAATCAGGGGTCTCCAAACTTTCCAGCCTTATGGCCATACTGATTGCTCTAGTAAGTTCCGAGGGCCAAAACCATATTATCATTGTTGCCGGTGGTAAGAAGTGAAATAGTCCACTGATGAAAAAAAAAGTCCGAAAAAGTACACAACGTTTAAAAAAGGCTGCAAATCGGACTAAAGTCCGCAAAACGGCAACACTGCATATTATTCATTTTCCTGTCATTATCTGTAATTTCTAGATTAGTCGTAGAGTACGAGCCATGAGGAGTAACGTGACACGACATCTGGTGGACACAAGCGGAAATAGGTAGTACCTTCTATCGCTAACAGATGGCGCTAATAGCACGTACAGAATAATTTCGTTGGTTCGAGAAAGTTCTGGTGTCTTCCACTCACTTCCAGATGGCAGTAATTGGAATATATAAGAAGGCTAGTGGCGCAACCACAAGTCAGTTCCTATGACACTGTTGTTAAATAAAATATTGCATACCTCCTTAAAACGTGTTTGTGCGTGTTTAAGTTTAAGACATCTTTATAACAGTATTTTGATTTGAATTGTTGCTTTTGTGTGTGAATTAGTAGTATGGAAAAGAAGCGAAAAATTGATAGTGAATGCAGAAAATTCAAAGATCAGTGGAACATTCAGTATTTCGTAATTGAGTCCAGTAACAAGGCGCTATGTTTGATTTGCAATGAAAGCATAGCCGTTCTCAAAAATATAACATTAAACGTCATTATGAAACAAAACATTTTCAAAATTACTCAAAATATACAGGAAGTTTGCGGACAGAAAAATTCGAAGCTATGCAGCGCGGATTGAAATCGCAGCAATCTTCATTTACAAAACTCAAAACTGAACAAGAGGCTGCAACTCGTGCCAGCTGTGTGGCTCTTGAAATTGCAAAACGTGGAAAACCATTCACCGATGGAGAAATGATCAAAGAATGCATAATTGCAGTAGCCGAAGAAATGTGCCCTGAAAAGGTAAATTTATTAAAAACTGTCAGTATGTCAGCGAACACTGTGGTTCGAAGGGTAGAAAACATCGCTGAAAATATATCCTCTCAACTGTTCGACAAAAATGGACATTTTGAGTGGTTTTCTTTGGTCTTGGATGAGTCAACGGATGTGTCAGATACTGCTCAGGTGTTGATTTATATTCGAGGAGTAGATAAAAGCTATGAAGTGCACGAAGAACTTCTTGATATGTATAGTATCCATGGCACAACTACTGGTACAGATATTTTTAAAGGAGTTGAAATGGCCATTAATCAAAAGAACCTTCGATGGAAAAACTTGAAATGTATTACAACTGATGGAGGAAAAAATATGAGTGGGAAAGATAAAGGAGTGGTCGCTCTTGTGTCAAAGGCTGTAGAAAATGACGGTGGTTCAAAACCATTAGTCTTACATTGTATCATTCATCAACAGTCTTTGTGCGGAAAATGTTTGGATATGTCTGACGTTCTGAAACCAGTCATATCAACTGTTAATTTTATCAGATCTTTTGTGCGGAATCACCGACAATTCCGATAATTTATTGAAGAGATTGGAGAAACTGACTTACCTTATCATACTGCCGTACGCTGGCTTAGTCGTGGGAAAGTCCTTCAGCGCTTTTTTGAACTTCGAGCAGTGATCGAAATTTTTTTGAATGAAAAGCATCGCCCTCTTACTGAATTACAAAACAACGCATGGCTGTGGAAGTTAGCATTCTATGTTGATTTGACAAAACATGTGAACGAACTGAATTTGGGATTGCAAGGAGAAAACCAGCATCTTCCTGATTTATACACTAATATCAAATCATTCCGGAAGAAATTGAGACTGTTTCAATCACAACTACGAAGTAAATGTTTTTCACATTTTAAAACATGTGAAATATTCAGCCACACTACTGAGACTGAGTTTCCTATCGATTTTGCAATCGAAACTTTGAGTGCTTTGAAGATAAATTTTGATACTCGTTTCTCAGACTTTGATGCCATTGCGAATCAAATTAAGATTTTTCAGAATCCTTTTGATACTGACATTGAAACCCTAGCCCCGGAACTTCAAATGGAAATGATTGATCTACAATGCAGTGATATAATTAAGAACAAATATCAAAACTCATCTTTGTTGGAATTTTAAAAGAGTCTTCCACTGACACAATTTGATAATTTGCATAAATTTGCTCGTGGTCTGTTTTCTGTTTTTGGTACTACTTATTTGTGTGAGAAAACCTTCTCCAAAATGAAGTACACAAAAAATGTTAACAGATCGAAATTAACTGATGAGCATCTTAAATCTCTTTTAGTAATTGGTACAAGTAAAAATAGTCCACAACTACAAACTATTGTCAGTGGAAAATCTCAATTACATAAATCTCATTAGTATTTCATATGTCATTATGTTTGTTATAAGTTATGTGATTATTTAAAATGTATAAAATGTTAGTTGGATTCATTTCAATAATTTGTTAGTTATTATATAATGAAGTTAAATTTTCTGCATAATATACATGTCTTTACTCATTACAATTCTGTGTTTCTTTATCCAACTTATCACAAAAACAATAACAATAAGCCTACAAGAATGTTATGAGTTAGCGGAGTTAGCCCATGACCATATCAATGTAGATGTCATATTCAACATAAAATTAGAATACTTCAGTAAACTAAATTTAATTTGCTATAAAAATTATTTGTTCTCTAAAAGGAGTTTTCAAGTATGCTAGCTCTCCGCGGGCCGGACAAAATCTGTCCGCGGGCCGGATGTGGCCCTCGGGCCGTAGTTTGGAGACCCCTGATATATAGGGTGGCTAAACGAAAGGGAGCAAAGGTCCTTTCTGGTTACTTTCTATATTGTTTAAGAAAAACGCTTGTTCCGTATATTTTTTCAAAAATATATCAAAAAGAAAAGTAGGATGTATCTATATATACTCGTTGGATTTTTTTTTGTAAGAATGATTAAGAAAAAAAGCTGGATATTATTTTTTACCCAAAATTAGATGGTATTAAAATAACTCTACCCGAGAAAGGTAAATACGACGATATAATTTTTTATTGTAAGTTTGGAAGAGAAAATAAATAGCTACAGCATGGCAAAAACCGTGTTTTAATATTTGCAATCGTTTTTGAGTATTATTAACAATTAATTAAAATAATTTCTATGATCGAGTAACAAAATAATTACTGTAGAGTAAAAGAAAAAATACCAAAAACTATTTTAAAGTTTGTATTGTATCCACTAGAGAACCGAATGAACAAACAATTGAAAAAATAAAATGCGGTGATTGGGGCATTTATTAAATTTAATTTAAATATTAGTCAAGTAGACTTGAGAATAAAAACAAAAACAAAACATTGGAAAACGACATAACCTACTTAAGTTGAGAATTGTCAGTTCAAATCTAATTTTTAAATAGTTGTTGCCTCATTAGAATTTAATCTGCATAAATATTACATTGAACTGACAATAGTCAACTTAAATAAGTCACGTGGATTTTAATTTATTTTTCTTGTTTTTATTTTTAAGCCTATTTGACTTATATTTAAGAGGGGGGGTAACGTAAATTGATGCAAAAAAGGCATATTTTTGCAAATTTTCTTGGAAAATACAAATAAAATCCATTTATTAAAATTAATGCTACACTAAACCATAACATTCTAAGTAAAATTTGTATGAAGAAATATTTACAAATACGGCAATAGCAGCAATGATTTGGAAGCGTCATGAAAAAAAGTTAAATCCAATTAAAAAACTAAAGGTAACGAAAAGGGTTTTTAGAATTTTTTTTGCTTTGCTTGGCTTTTCACAGGAGTGCATACAGCCACTACATTTAACGTAGTTTATTTAAGTTTTTATCACCAATCAATTTTTTAATTAGTATCTGTGTAAAAATCTATACGATAAATATTCGTATACACGAATTATTATACCTTAAAACCATTTACAATATATAATAAGGATTCATAGAGACATACACTTTGAATTAAGTCACAAATTGGGAGCTGCTTGCGAAGAATCAAAAACATGCATGACAAGGGCACACGCTGCACGCCAATAGACCACTAGGCGATTTTGATAATTAACACAAACAGAGGATAATCGACCAGGAAAAAAGGATTACATATAAGAATAGAGTTGGGTTTACGAGTCCCTACAGCTTTCTCACACACATCTTTACAAAACAAATATTTTCGAAAATTTAGTTTTTCACTTGTTGGGAATACTTTAAAGTAAAAAACGTAATTTTTGCAAGAAAAAAAATGGGCTAATTTGTTACTGTAAAATAAAAAATATTATCAAATTTGACCAAAACTCTCCCGCGTAACCTCGTAAATTATGTACAGAAATACTGTTTAAAATTTTAAAAGAATTGGTGTAATATTTTTCAAGATGTGAGGGGCACCGACCAAAAACGTTAGTTGTGGAAAAAACGCTTTAATGTTTTAAACACTAAAAACTTTGTGTTAAACGTTCATAAGCGAGTTTTACTGGTTAACCTTACTCACTGCTATATGTTCGTTAGTTTTGCTCCGATCTCTTTAACATTTTTACACAATATTCTTTAAAGGTTCTTTATTCAGAAAATAAAATTTAAGAAAATGCAAAAAAAAATAAAAACGTCACATCCCCCCTTAAATTAAAGACAATAATTCCCCAAATACCACATTTTCATGTTTTTAGTTGTTCATTCTGTTCTCCGTACTTTACGGTAATAATTCTTTTACTTAGTCACAAAGACTATTTTTATTAACTGTTAATATTATTTATTATGTATCATTTAAAAAACAGGTTATTTTAAATTACTAGAAAACGAATTCAGATATCAAATCGCGGGTTTCGCGAGAGCGTACCTATTTTTTTTCTTTTCTTAATCTACAATAATAAATCATGCCGTATTTAATTTGCTCAGAAAAATCTCGAAAAACCGAATTTTTCCTAAAAAAACGCCTTCTAGTTGGTGAACTACAAACTGGTCAACATCGAAAAGGACGACATTTAAAAGAACTTTAATTTTTTTTAACGAATACACACTTAGGCTAACCACTTTTAATAAAAGATGTGGGAGATAGAGCCCTTTGAAAGTTGCAACATTTATCATCTTCCCCCACCCTTATTAATGGAAAGGCGACAAAAACTCCTTAAGCAAACAAGTGTACAATTGGTTAGAGTTTTTGCTGATGTTATTAAAATTGTACCTCTAATTTAGGTTTTTTAATTACCGTTGCGGTTGCGCTATCTTGCAGTAGTTTTAGACACTTGAAAATAATTTCCAGCTATTTTTCTCGGCCATTCTTACAAAGAGTAATTTTTCCTCAACGCTGTGCAATAAATAGTTTCCAAGATACAGCCGGCGTCCTTACTTATTTGGACATCCGGTACATACCTCTATTAAGCCGTTTTGATTCAGTGGTTTGCAAAATACAGAAACAGGAAAAGCAAAATATCCAATTTTTTGGTGCTTAAGAAGATTTCTAAATAATAACGGTGGGTCCCGTGTACTTTCATTTCAAATGAAAGAATTTTTACAGTAATGCATGATCCCTAACTGACAAGGGTGCGTTCTAGCCCTAAAATCTAATCAGGAAAGAGGGGCCAGGTAACACCTCGTTTTTAAAGTTTTTTTTTTCTCTTCATGGATATACCTACATTATGATCTAAGAGCTGAAGCCGAAAAATCTTTGTCATCAGTAATTTATTTTCTCCCGTAAAACATGTTCATTTAGTATTGTTAATTATGTTCCCGCGTAGGCTGACAACCTTTTGGATACAGGAGGTAGCAACAAGGGGTAAAAGTACAAAATTTTTGGGGCAAAAATCGTCATCGACAATATGCTTCAAAATTTACTCAATTATTAACCCCCTTTAAGTGGATACGGGTAAAGAGGGTAAAAATTTAGGCAAAAAATCGTCTTCGATAATATGTTCATTTTTGACCACTTAAAGTTGAACCATTAAGGTGTTTAATTCCAAAAGGGCTGCCAGTTAGGTGGATACCGATGGTAGTAAAACAGGGTCAAATTATCATAAAAATAAATCATTTATTATTATTATCAGTAATACCACTTTAGATATTTTAATAAAATTTGGCATACATTTAGTATGTATCAAGAGGCATTTTTTAAGTGGAAATGACATTTTGTTATTTCCACCATGGCGTTTGTAAGGAATTTGACCTGCCTATTTTGCATTGAATTGAGAAAAATTAAGTGATCAACTTTGCTTATAAATGATTGGGGATTTTAAAAATATTTTTTTATTAATTAAGAGAAATCAGTGACGTACCATCAATATTTGCCAAAATAGGCAGGTCAAATTCCTTACGAACGCCACTGGTGAAAATAAAAAAATGTAGTACACTAAAAAATGCCTCTTGATTCATCCAGCAAATGTATGCCAAATTTTCTTAAAATATCTAAAGTGGTATTACTGATAATTAGGGCCCGGATTTCGGAACGAGCTTATTCCCTATACATTTTTTATGTCTGGTAAATTCATTGGCGTGCGTATTAAGGAGATATTAAATATAAATAAATTTAAAAAAATGTGAAATAAAAACATAACAGGAGTGTTTTACAATTTAATTGCATTACATGATATAACTAACGTCTTTTCAAAGTTGGTTTCGGTAAAATTGGTCCTTTTGTGATTTAAAATATGTCTAATGTAAAAAAGCTCCTTTCGACATCACAGCTTGTAACCGGAGTAAATCCAAAAAGGATTTTACAAGTCAGTTCTTTTATTTTGTAGTGCCTCAAAAATATGTTTTATTTTTAAAAATCCTGGATTTTTTCCAAGATTTTTTGTACATACAATTTTAATTTGTCACTAATTTTATTAGGAACAGATTTAAGCTGGTTTATAGTGATTTGAAATACATGAAATGAAGGCACTAGGGGTACATTTTGTTTTTATAACTGTTTAATCACATTCGGAAGATATCCAAAATTTTCAAAAATAAATTTTAAATCAGATTTAACATTTGGCGCATTTATAACTTCTTTTCTTTTTTTTACACATAAAGCATCATCCTGTAAACTGTCGATAACATTTTTTACCACATTATAATTTAAATGGTAATATGTTAACTGCTGATAGGCATATTTCCCCTTGTAATAGAAGGTTGTGGCGGTAATGCGACATTAGGACACATATCTTTAAAATTAATAAGTGGATAAAAGTTACGTACCATTTCGCATATTCTATTTAGGGCATGAGCTAATGTCAAATAAAGCAATTTGGGAAAATGTGTTCTTTTAACTGTCTTCCTGCATTCAGCATATATGCAGCACTATACGAAAGAAACAAAACGCCACTTTTCTGAATAATAGTGACTGACAGTAGTAAAGTAATACTTTCTACTACAGATTTTGTTATTGTCTCACTATTGGTTTTAGAAAGAAATTTACTGTTAATTAAAAATGAGTTTTCTGCTTCGTGATAACTTAAAGGTGCAACTAAAATATTAGTAACCTATCTTTTTTTGATATCAGTGGTTTCATCGACAATAAACCATAACTCTTTTCCTTCCAGATTGTGTCGTATTTTGTCCATAGTTTTTAAACCTTATCAACATAGTTTTATGCAGAGTTGAT
Organism: Listronotus oregonensis; assembly: GCA_019359885.1. Taxonomy (NCBI): domain Eukaryota; kingdom Metazoa; phylum Arthropoda; class Insecta; order Coleoptera; family Curculionidae; genus Listronotus; species Listronotus oregonensis. Next base: position 129,712 of record JAHBCN010000219.1, read on the forward strand.
TCATCTGGTACTTTTTTGTGGTAGTATTTTTTCCAAAAATGTCCTTGTGGATCAATAATTTATTTTATGAAGAAGAATATCAGCTGCAATAAAAGCTTTACACAAATCCATGCAGAAGTCTGCGTTTGATTAATTGGTAAATAAATTAACCAAACTCCAACTGCACCATTTTCTTAAGCCAATGAATAAGCCTGATTCGAAAACCAACCGTAGGTCAATGCGGATGTCTGGGGCGCCAAAAATTTTGTTCAGTTTAATGCTTCCAAAACACAGGCAGGTTCGCTGTCGCGAAAATAGTCTATCAATGGTCATCCGTTACATATGAGCGACAAAGTTTTGCAGAACAAAGAATCATTTATTCTTGTCGGTGTTACTTTTAAGAATAACCTTAACTGGCACAAACACATTACATCCATAGCCTTAGCAGCTTTAAAAAGGCTTGGATTCCTCTTTCGAGCCAGAAAGTATTTTTTTCCAATCTGTATACCCTTCATGTATTCCAAATTGGACCTTCTTTAGAATATTTATCTTCTGTCTGTAGAATGGCGTCTCCTACAATTCATTCAGAGAAGAGCTGTTCGTCTTATAAATAATCCCACGCTCACAGAAAAGCTTCGTCCTCTTGCCCACCGACGAGCTGTTGCTCTTCTTTAGGTATTTGCACGGCTTCTGCTCTGAGGAGTTCCAGTATAATACCTCCTCTGGCCGCTCCCAACGGAGCAACACTTGGTGCAACTTTTATGCACCTTTTTACAGTTTAACTAGAGAGGCCCTGAACTTCCTGCTTTTGTAGTCCCTTCATCGCTAGAGTGACCAGACTATGGAAACTGCTACCCGCAAAAGGTTTCCCTTCTTCTTCCAGTCTCCAAATATTTAAGTCCCGTGTGAACAAACTCCCTCTCACCACACTTAAGACATCCACGATACGTTAGTGCTTGTACCACAGCCTTCGTGGACTGTCCAAAAATAAAAAACACCTCTTTCACTTTCAAATAAAAAAGTAGAATATGGAAGGAGCAACTCCAACTTTATTTTTTTAACTTGCACTCATTATTTATTTGCCTGTAAGCGACTTACACCTGTTTAAATATAACAATTATTTTGGCACAAATGTATGGTTTACCCCTCGATTTACCCTTTGTAACGAAACTGGTTTTTACGAGTTCATAATAAATAGGCCCGGAGAGTTTTCGTACTGCACTTGGAGAGTTATATTTCCACCAACAAAACTATGTTTGTGGGGTTAATTGCATAAATATGAACCCTAATAGAGGTGCAATCAAATATGTGTACATTTATAATGACAAAAAGTCTATTTTAATTTTAATTTATTTTATATAATTTATATAAAAGCATTATAAAATATCATAGTTTAATTATTCTGTTATTGCAAAAACTCCTCTAAATATTTTATTATTGCCACGGCTTTTGTATTATTTCACAAGAAATCACACCGAATAAAAATATCAAAATAAAAACCATAAATACCTGGGGAAGTTGAGTTATTTATTGCATTTTTATTTATTATATTCTATACCATTTAAAGCTCGAAATTGTTAATGGTTTTTTTATCGATGTCCGGTCCCTACCGATAATAATAATTATTGATTTATTTTTGTGATAATTTGACCCCGTTGGAGCCCTTTTGGATTTAGACACCTTAGAAGTTCAACTTTAAGTGGTCAAAATGACTGACATATTATCGATGAAGTTTTTTTTTGGCTAAATTTTTACCCTCTTTATCCTTATCCGCCACCCCTTTTGTATCCACCTAGCTGTCAGCTCCTTGGGATTTTAGCTAAGGGAGTTAAGACCTTCACCTGGAAAAATTTTAAAGCATATTTTTGATGAAGATATTTTCCCCAAAAATTTTGCACTTTTAACCTTTGTTGCTACTCCCTGTATTCAATAGATTGTCAGCCTGTGCGGGAAAAGAATTAACAATACTAAATAAACATGTGTTACGGGAGAAACTCCATATTACTGATGATGATGATTTTTTGGCTCCAGCTCTCCGTCTATTAGCACATTTGGTGCAGTGGTTTTCAAAAGACAGGGTGCCTATGCAAAAATAAATATATGAGTTGCCTAAAAAATTATGGGCAAGGGTATAATATATTTAAGACAAATATTTTAAAGCAACTTTGATACTGCCTGTATAATGTCAATTCTTATTTTTTTAATTTAAGTGATGGTAGGTACTAATATAACACTAATTTTTTAAACTTAAAATTAAAAAAAATTATTAAAATTGTTATTTATAAAATTAAAGAAAAAATAGTCGTATATCAAAACTGTCATGAAAATTAAAGACATAAAAACTGACATTATACAGGGAGATTTTAATCATTGCCTTGACTGGTTGCCTTAAGACCCATTTGAAATCTTTTTGTTCACCTCTGGCGTCACTTAAGTTACATCAGGGGTCTCCAAACTACGGCCCGAGGGCCACATCCGGCCCGCGGACAGATTTTGTCCGGCCCGCGGAGATCTAGCATACTTGAAAACTCCTTTTAGAGAACAAATAATTTTTATAGCAAATTAAATTTAGTTTACTGAAGTATTCTAATTTTATGTTGAATAATTATTAATATGACATCTACATTGATATGGTCATGGGCTAACTCCGCTAACTCATAACATTCTTGTAGGCTTATTGTTATTGTTTTTGTGATAAGTTGAATAAAGAAACACAGAATTGTAATGAGTAAAGGCATGTATATTATGCAGAAAATTTAAGTTCATTATATAATAACTAACAAATTATTGAAATGAATCCAACTAACATTTTATACATTTTAAATAATCACATAACTTATAACAAACCTAATGACATATGAAATACTAATGAGATTTATGTAATTGAGATTTTCCACTGACAATAGTTTGTAGTTGTGGACTATTTTTACTTGTACCAATTATTAAAAGAGATTTAAGATGCTCATCAGTTAATTTCGATCTGTAAACATTTTTTGTGTACTTCATTTTGGAGAAGGTTTTCTCACACAAATAAGTAGTACCAAAAACAGAAAACAGACCACGAGCAAATTTATGCAAATTATCAAATTGTGTCAGTGGAAGACTCTTATAAAATTCCAACAAAGATGAGTTTTGATATTTGTTCTTAATTATATCACTGCATTGTAGATCAATCATTTCCATTTGAAGTTCCGGGGCTAGGGTTTCAATGTCAGTATTTTTTTTTTTAATCTTTATGACAACTCACGAAGGATTATTATATATGTATATTATATCCTACGGATTATATATACATATATAAACCTAAGTACCAAAGTACCGTGAGTGTCGGGTTTTCCGGTGTTTAACCCATTTCTTCCCCAGTTGTTCCGTCAACGTTGTCCAAGCACTGAAACATGCAAATGTTGCATTTCACAGCACCTTTTAGACAACGCGGTAGTGCCACAACGGACGTTATTTTAAATAACTACTACCTAAATATGTCTGCCCGGCGGGGCTGGGATTCGAACCCGGATCGCCGGCGCGGCGAGTCAAGGCTCTGACCACTACGCTACCGGACAGACAGTATCAAAAGGATTCTGAAAAATCTTAATTTGATTCGCAATGGCATCAAAGTCCGAGAAACGAGTATCAAAATTTATCTTCAAAGCACTCAAAGTTTCGATTGCAAAATCGATAGGAAACTCAGTCTCAGTAGTGTGGCTGAATATTTCACATGTTTTAAAATGTGAAAAACATTTACTTCGTAGTTGTGATTGAAACAGTCTCAATTTCTTCCGGAATGATTTGATATTAGTGTATAAATCAGGAAGATGCTGGTTTTCTCCTTGCAATTCCAAATTCAGTTCGTTCACATGTTTTGTCAAATCAACATAGAATGCTAACTTCCACAGCCATGCGTTATTTTGTAATTCAGTAAGAGGGCGATGCTTTTCATTCAAAAAAATTTCGATCACTGCTCGAAGTTCAAAAAAGCGCTGAAGGACTTTCCCACAACTAAGCCAGCGTACGGCAGTATGATAAGGTAAGTCAGTTTCTCCAATCTCTTCAATAAATTATAGGAATTGTCGGTGATTCCGCCCAAAAGATCTGATAAAATTAACAGTTGATATGACTGTTTTCAGAACGTCAGACATATCCAAACATTTTCCGCACAAAGACTGTTGATGAATGATACAATGTAAGACTAATGGTTTTGAACCACCGTCATTTTCTACAGCCTTTGACACAAGAGCGACCACTCCTTTATCTTTGCCACTCATGTTTTTGCCTCCATCAGTTGTAATACATTTCAAGTTTTTCCATCGAAGGTTCTTTTGATTAATGGCCATTTCAACTCCTTTAAAAATATCTGTACCAGTAGTTGTGCCATGAATACTATACATATCAAAAAATTCTTCGTGCACTTCATAGCTTTTATCTACTCCTCGAATATAAATCAACACCTGAGCAGTATCTGACACATCCGTTGACTCATCCAAGGCCAAAGAAAATCACTCAAAATGTCCATTTTTGTCGAACAGTTGAGAGGATATATTTTCAGCGATGTTTTCTACCCTTCGAGCCACAGTGTTTGCTGACATACTGACAGTTTTTAATAAATTTACCTTTTCAGGGCACATTTCTTCGGCTACTGCAATTATGCATTCTTTGATCATTTCTCCATCGGTGAATGGTTTTCCACGTTTTGCAATTTCAAGAGCCACACGAAAGCTGGCACGAGTTGCAGCCTCTTGTTCAGTTTTGAGTTTTGTAAATGAAGATTGCTGCGATTTCAATCCGCGCTGCATAGCTTCGAATTTTTCTGTCCGCAAACTTCCTGTATATTTTGAGTAATTTTGAAAATGTTTTGTTTCATAATGACGTTTAATGTTATATTTTTTGAGAACGGCTATGCTTTCATTGCAAATCAAACATAGCGCCTTGTTACTGGACTCAATTACGAAATACTGAATGTTCCACTGATCTTTGAATTTTCTGCATTCACTATCAATTTTTCGCTTCTTTTCCATACTACTAATTCACACACAAAAGCAACAATTCAAATCAAAATACTGTTATAAAGATGTAACAGTGCAAGTAGCATTTAGGCTTAAACAGTTGTTTTTTGAGGATATATCTCAATTACTAAAGCGAATATTAATTCCTAGCGCATTCGCCATATTTTGTTAATTTACCCGCGCGCGCCGTCTCGTGAATTAAACGCTGAAACTTAAGTTTGAACAGGTCGCGGCAGCCTGAAAAGCATTTATGGGAAAATCTTCGAGTATACAATACCTAGAGGCTCCTGTGCCATTGTTTGTTAGTGTAAATCTTTATGGTTGTTATTTCTTTTATTGGTGTAATTTCCTGGTATGCAAATCTATTCGTGCCATTGAGTATTGATGAAAGCAGTGGTATTTCACGTAACTTTTAAATCCTTGGTTTGTAAGCGGTCCGATTTCTGAAAGACTGCAGATCGACATTGTGAAACCCTCGGTAGTAGACAAATGTCACTTTTCGTTTGACATCGAGAGATTGACCTTTTCAAAATCACTTCTGTCTAACCGGCCCAGCTGTCGAAAGGCAATTTTTTGGTTTTGGAAAAAACTCCTTAGGATATCTTTGTGAAAACCATTAATTTTCTTCCATCTTGAGCCTATAAAGGTATGTTTTCCTCCATATTTAAGCTTTTCATTAATATTTTGCATAAATTCGTTCTTTTCCTAAAGTGTCAAAAACCTAACCTGAAAAGACACGTTTTGTTTTCCCCTGTTTAGTAATTTAATATTTGTTTCAGATAAGGCCGGTTTCATTTTCATTTCCTTGACGTATCCCGTTTCATTTTCACTTTACGTTCTTTCTTTCTTTACCCAGTTTGGAGGAAAGATTTCCTTGAGGCTCCCGTGACGAACACGTGAGCCCCTTTTAAGCCTGTTGCAAAACAACCAGAGTACTCCTTGATTGAGTCGGAGTTTGTAAGCTCCTTTAGCTGCTAACGACCAGTCCGTAGCTGCACAAGAAGTCTAACATCAGACAGTGTGTTTAGAAGTTAATTTGAGACCTGACTCAGTCCACGTAGAGGAGCACGCAGATAAGTTGCACACCTTATTTTTTTTAAAAGCGTATTTATTAAGCAGTACCCTTTTTTAAAAAATCTAGGATTAAGTAACATATAATTTTAAATTTCTTGTAACTATTTTCCACCTAAGCTCAATTACCTTTTTGTTTTAATATTTTAACCCTTAATTATATAGCTTGATTGTAAGTAGCGGTTGTAAAGGTTTGCAAACTTGCGCTTAAGATCTTTGTTAACTTTTGTAAGTGAGCCTTATTAACTTTCATTTTAAGCTATTTTTTTTTCTATTAAAGAATACCGTAGATTTTTAAATAGTGTGTTTTTATTTTATGTTGGGCACGGGTTTTTTCATTTCGGCCTGTCTATAGGGGTCACCTTCTGGTAATTTGTCATTACTGTTTTTTATAACTGTAGATGGCGCCCAAATTTCAATTTCTTAATTTGTGACAAATTACCACAGAAGGATTTTCAAATTAACAACTTAGTATTTGTTCTGGCACTGATACGGGAGTAGTAAGGAATATTTAATAACAAACCCACGACCTATTGCCACGACTAACAGAGAGCTAGACCGTAAGGCATTTTGTCCAAATCCATGGCTAGTATAACATCATTTAATTTGGACAATCTCATTATAACTATTAGCCAAAGGTAGGTTATAAAGATGTCTTAAACTTAAACACGCACAAAGACGTTTTAAGGAGGTATGCAATATTTTATTTAACAACAGTGTCATAGGAACTGACTTGTGGTTGCGCCACTAGCCTTCTTATATATTCCAATTACTGCCATCTGGAAGTGAGTGGAAGACACCAGAACTTTCTCGAACCAACGAGATTATTCTGTACGTGCTATTAGCGCCATCTGTTAGCGATAGAAGGTACTACCTATTTCCGCTTGTGTCCACCAGATGTCGTGTCACGTTACTCCTCATGGCTCGTACTCTACGACTAATCTAGAAATTACAGATAATGACAGGAAAATGAATAATATGCAGTGTTGCCGTTTTGCGGACTTTAGTCCGATTTGCAGCCTTTCTTAAACGTTGTGTACTTTTTCGGACTTTTTTTTTCATCAGTGGACTATTTCACTTCTTACCACCGGCAACAATGATAATATGGTTTTGGCCCTCGGAACTTACTAGAGCAATCAGTATGGCCATAAGGCTGGAAAGTTTGGAGACCCCTGATTTACATGATTGTGAAAAATGGTTTGTTGTGTACTATACTTTTTGTACGACTACACTATTTTAGTACTTTGGCGTACCATTAAAGTAAGCAAGCCCTGTAATAGTTGAAATATTTTTATGAGCATGCCCCAACTTCCGCCAAGTTTTTCGGGCACTTTATTTACAAATGTATGAGCAGTGCATAAAATTGTAAAAAAATTAGCAGTAAAACAAGTAATTAAAATAATTTTTTTTTCAATTCAATTTAAAGTATTGTGCATACATAATAAAATAATAATAAAAATACCAACCACAATTATTAACAACAAATATTTTAATAAAAATATATAATGTTATCTATATGGAAAGAGGCTAAAAAACGTTGTTGTAATGGAGTATGCCGCATTGATACGCGTAGTAAATATTTTCAGAAGAATTTATGTTATTTTATTAGTTTTTCAATGCCTTGTTTTAAATAACGCCGAAAACTCTTTTAAATAAGTAAGCGAAAGCATTTAAAAATTTGTACCAATTGGGTGAAGCGGTATGGACGAGATGATGATCGATTCCAAGGAATTGATAATGTTACTAAAACCACATATATTTGTTTACTTTATTTTAGAGAATAATGTGGTCCAATAAGAAAATATTCACACCTCATTAGTTGTGTAAAAAAAATTAGTGATAAGGTAATAAATTTAATTAATTATAAATAAAATCGTTCGCGCCATAACCTCCAATAATAAATTTTGTCGTAGACGTTGACCCTAAAAAACATAAAAATAAAAAATATTTTTTACTTTTTGTAATTGCTTTTACTTATTACCATGACAAGTAAGATACAATTCTACTTGACACCTAAATTATTATTATCCCAATCAACAAGTTTGGCTTTATTTCCTCCTTAATGACGACCATGGCACTTCAACCATTGTCGTAACTGAACACAATTGTGGGCTTCTACAATATGATTCACTAATGAAACACCATCAATTAATTTTTTTAATTTATAAAATTAGTTACTTTCAGGCCTCGTTTCCCGTGTGTTTATTGTTGTTTTTTTAGCAGTTGTAGGAAAAATAGTGTATAAGAATAATGTTATTTAACAAACACGTGCGAACAAAGAAAATTAAATCTTGCTTAAAAAATTTTGGGTCTAGAAATCAGTAAAAAGGAAACGCGAGATCTGATTAACAATCCCCGAAGGGTACAGAACTGTTCGTATCCGGTATCCCGTCTTACCTACGTTTCGCCTCAAGTAATTCGCATGGGAAATTTAAATTGAAATTATTTTTGATATGTAGGAAGAAAAAAATTAGATTCGTCGTTAAAAACGCAGGCTCTAAAAATTTTAATAATACCAGGTCGACCAATGTAAATGAAAAAAAATCTAATTTCTCGAAAGTATTTGTCTTTTAATAATAGTGTCGATGTTAAGTCTTTGGCGGAGCTATGCTCCAAACCTTTTATTAAAATGTCTGTCCGGGTCCCAAGGTATAGAATAGTACAAGGTGTCTCAAATTCAAATCTCATTATTGGGAACTTGGAAACTTAAAGAGACACTAGGTCGATTAACTGGAATCAAAGTTGCGCAATTTAATGCTGATTAAAATACCTCTGCAGGCTTTTGGAAAAAACCAAATATTCGCGATTTAATTTTTATTTTTCTATGACTTTATTCAAAGAAATATAAAAAATAAATTTTACATTCTTGTTGGTACTTTTTCTCTTCTACAAGACAGTGATGTTAGATTAAGACACCGACGTTTTGTTTTTGAGCTGCCATCGTCAACTTTTTAAATACGGTCCTTGATTGTTTATTACGAATCATATAAGCTTTCCCAAAATCAATGCTGCATTGCACTTATTCGAAAAAATATTTAAATGATTTCTTGGTAGCATCTTACCAAAAATCTATGTTCTCTCTCTCTTTTCCTAAGACATGATTTCTTATGGAAATTGCCATTAATATGAATTTTTCAAATAAGTGCGATTCATTATTGGTTTTGGGACTTTAGAAGCTCGTAAAATCCGTAATAAAAAATTTAAGACCGTATTAAAAAAAAAAAAATGATTATGGCAGCTCAAAGACCGGTGTCCAAATCTAATAACATTGTCTTGTAAAACAGAAAAAGTAGCAAAAGGAATGTAAAATTAATTTTGTTATATCTAGACAAATAAAGTCAAGTGTTTTTTTAACTTGACCTTAATAAAAACTTTCAAAAGATAACCACAAACGATTTGAGTGCCTCCACCACATGCTCTGCCTATGGGCCGCCAAAGTCTAAATCCGACGCTGCTCTCTACGCTTATGTAAGCTGCGGTAGTGCTTTATACCGAACGTCCTTATGTTAAATATGATATTTTGGTAGGCATTAGCTTTCACATTGCGCTCCTTTTTGGTATGTTAGATGATATATTTAATTTGTAAATACTAAAAAGTAGTAAACCTTTACTGTTAGGAAAGCGCATTTTGCCGGTCTAAAGACTTAAATATTTTTTGTAACTTTGTGTAGATACATATAATGTATGAAGCATAACCTCCTTCACTTAAATAATATAAATAATATAAATGATTTGGAAAATGTCTCTTAGTACCCTTTAATAATATCTTAATTTCTTTTTTTGAGTACTAAGCATCAATAAAGGTTATGGGTTCCGTGGTTTTGCCAATAGTACTGTAGGTTTAATTTAAAACCACGTGACACCTATTATCTTTTTTTTTTGTAAACACTAGACTAAATATCGTTTTTTTAATTGACCCAGGCCTTCTTCACCACTGAAAATCTGGCGAAAACCATGCAGTAATTTCAAACATAAAATATTGTATATTTATATTGATGTGCTGCAGCGAATCTGTCACTTTTTATAGGTTTATTTATGGATTTTTCTTCGAGAAAAAAAGCCATATACCCCTACGGTAAAATACGTACGCACGCCACTGAGTACATTTCAAGGTCAACTTTTACTGTTACTAGAGGACTATTAAATAAAGCTTTAATAAAATTTTGTTTCCTTATTTGTCAGCGATAAAAATTACACTAAAACGATTTTTTAAAACTTTTTACCAGTTTCTACCTTAGAAACCAATACGGCTTAAGCAGAACTTTAAAATTACTAAGGAATTTCCTTATTAATTTATTTCCAACCTAAATTTTAGGCTACACCCCATATGTTTAATTTTTAGATGAATTGTGGCAAAATCTAATTGTAACTATTAATTTTTTGTTTCAGGCAATGGCCGATCTTCTTCTTGGTGTATTTTGTATGCCGTTTACTCTCGTAGGACAAGTTCTACGAAACTTCATATTTGGAGCTGCAATGTGTAAGATAATACCGTATTTTCAAGGTAAAAGAGAATAATTGTTTATGATGTTAGTGCTTGAAGTTTAATTTTCTTCGGCCGTAATACATTTTATTGTCCTTGAGTAGAATAAAATAAATTTAAATACACGAGACGGTTTATTAATGCAATAAAGTAAGATTTTTGTTTATGACTGCATTACATCTGGTCTTTTCTGCATTATTGTTACGTTTTTTTATACTATAAGATGAATATAATAGTCAGTAACGTCATTCACAACTTCAAAAATAATACAACAAAAGCGGTATAAAACAATTTTTCATATTTTACAATAGAAATCATTATATGCTTGCAAAATTCTGCTAGTCCTCATTAAGTTTTTATAAAATGAGCAGAGGTGCCAAATTATAGGGGTCAATTTGTGCGGGTTTTTTTTTAATGTCTAGCAATATAAATTAGTCAGTTTTACCTTTTACTCTAAACGGACCATCCCCAACCCCTCAGACTTCCCCCTAAACTCTAAAAATTCCATCCGCATTGCTGGCGCATCTTCGGCATTCAACGCATTTAAACTTATATTTGCTTAATACAATACAACCCCAATTTGTTGTTGGGTGTCCATCCTCTTTTATATATCATGGCTTTTAATTTTTTTACCCATCTCCTTAGGGGGTGGTTTAATATTTTTTCGCATGCAAGTAATATATGCAAAATATACAAGATCTTGCTTACCAGAGTTGACCAGAGTATTCAGGGGTTTCCAGGGTCGCTGATTTCGATTTTAAAATCCATTAATCTATATTACGTCAAGATTAAAGGTTAAATAAATAAAATGCTTTAAAAAATTCAGTAAAGATAATAAAAATATTCTTTTGTAGTGCTCTAACTTCTCAATTTATATTTCTATATATTTTCTGGATTTTTTAGTATTTTATTTATTAAAATATCCTCAAACTTGACGAAATATAGATTAATGGAGTTTACAATCCATATCAGCTACCCTAAAAACCCTAGGGTCAACTCCGGTAAGCAAGATTTTGTATATTTTGCATCTATTACATACATGCGAAAAAATATCAAACCAACCACTAAGGGGAAGCACAAAAATTAAAAGACAAGATTAACAAGAAATTGGTGTTGTATTAAGTAAATATAAGTTTAAAGGCGTTGAATATCGCAAAAATCGTTTAGCAACGGAAGGCATTTTCGAACTTTAGAGAGGGTTGAAGTTGGCCCATTTAGGGTAAAATCGACTTGTTTTTATTGCCAGGCATTAAAAAATAGTTATCTTATTTTTTACCCAAAAATATTTTGGGGAAAAAACTGGCCCAATCGACCCCCATCCTTTATTGCGAGTCATGTAACGCAGCAATTGATTCAAGATCTAAATTTTGATACATAATACTTACAATAATAAATTGTCTACGCACCAATTACGTTGTTTAGTCAATGATTGTCTAGTGTTATTTTTAATATAAGTTTGTTAAATGGAACAGGAAGAAGATCCTGGTTCCCTGGCCCGTCTGCTTATTCTTCTGTAAATTTTCACTTTTTTATCGCCGGTTATTTAAAACTCTTATTGTGCAAAAAACATTGAAATCTTTAAGCACGTTCTTAAGAAATTCGGAAAATACTAACATTTAAAAAAAAATTAGCGCTTGCTATGGGGCAAACAAAGTAATTTCAGATATAACCAATATAACTCAAATAAACCTATTTGGACGTCAATAGTCTGATATAAATTTTTTAATAAAGTATTTTTTGGACACTTTCTATATTAAATATAACTAGGGTATAGATTTGGGAACGAGCTCGTCCTAATACGTGTTTCATTTGTGTTAAATTTATTGGCGTGCATATTTAGAATATATTAATTATAAATAAATGTAAAAAAATAAAATCATAAGAGAAGTGTTTTACAATTTATTTGCATTACGTGATATAACTAACATTTTTTAAAATTTATAAAAAAAACAACAAATCTAAATTAGACAACAATAAAAAATCGGGAGTTTATTCATTAATTTGTAGAGACTGTCCAAAAACTTATGTAGGTCAGTCAGGTAGAAGTTTTTCCAAAATAATAAAAAAACATCATACAAGTTATACTAAAAGAAAAAACAATTCTCACAACGCTAATCATTTAATAAAACAAAATTATAATTTTGATCAAAATTTCAGAATACTTTAAACAGAAAACCAAGGCCGTAAATTGAATCTACTGGAGTATCTTGAAATAAACAATTTAAAAAAACCGACACTCTATTTAATTGTCAATTAGAGCTAAATGATTCCCCATTGTTAAATTTAAATGCATTACACTTTAAATATTTAATTACAATCACTGTAAAATCTTAGTTTATTACCTATTGAATTAGGCAATATCCCTTATAAATTTTATTATACTTACCTATAGCATAACACTAAGAACTGAAAAACCATAATTTGTGTACCTAGGTTAAAGCTTTTAAATTTAGTAAGTCTTGGAAAAGCTACCGTGTTAGCGAAACTAGTCGTAAAAGAAATAAATATATTTCTTATAATTTCAAATATAGTGGAATTTAGTACAAAGTGTATTTTATTTTACGTTCAAGTAATAATGGGATTCCACAAAGTATCGGCAAAGTCAGTTCAATTTATATGATTTACCCTATGTAACGGCACTGATTTTAGCAAGTCTACAACAAATAAGCTGGGAGAGTTGCATTTGCACCAACAGCACTGTGTTTGTGTGGTTAATTGCATAATTATAAACCCTAATAGAGGTATTATCAAATATTTTTTAATTTTTATAGATAAAAATTCTATTTTAATTATAATTCATTTCATTTAATTTATATAAAACATTGTAAAATATCATGGTTTAATTGTTTTTTGGTGCAGGAGATCTTTTCAATTCTTTACTATTTCGACGTCTTTTATTATTATTCTACACGAAATCACACCGAATAAAAAAATATTAATAACAACCATAAATACCAAAAGAAGTTGAATTTTTTATTTGGTATATTCTATATCGTTTTAATCTCGAAATTGTAATAGAAAAAACCAAGGTCTGGTCCATAAATATAACCTTTGTTAGGTTTTTTTCGATAATAGATAACTATTTTATATCTATTTATTGCAGCCGTGTCCGTTTCTGTGGCTGTCTGGACATTAGTGGCGATTTCTCTCGAAAGGTATTTCGCTATATGCAGGCCCCTAAAATCCAGACGCTGGCAGACCAGAAATCACGCATTGAAGATGATTGCCTTTGTCTGGAGTGCAAGCTTAATCTGGAGTGGACCTATAATGCTGGTTTCTACTCTACAACTTTCAAAGAGAGGTAATAAAATTTAAAAATGTATAAACAAGCCACATTTGAAATTTATTTTAAATTGCTTTTTTTCCAAAAATCGAAAAACAATGTGCTCTATTTCTATATACAGGGTCTAAAAAGTATAATGCTTACGATTTTAATGGGCATTAGTAAAGCTCAAAACAATTTAAATTATTTTTATGACAAATGTGTCAAAACTTAATAGATTTTTGTCTAAACGATATCAAAGCTACAAACTTTGAAAGCAATTATGTCTGAAAAGCTTAACAATTGGAAATTTTCGTCTTAATCGCGTATTAGTAGATTTATTTGCTAATAAAATAAACAAAGTTTTAAATGTTTTAATCTACAAATGAAAAATAATAATAATGCTTTCTCCAGTTTAAAATTAAAAAAAAAAAATCGGCAACAGCGCTATCAAGAAGCCTTGTGCGTGGAGTTAAGTCAGTTGTACATTGTGCTTACCGGCCGCGATATTTTGATCCGTTTTTAAATTGGAAAAATATGCCGATATGTCATAAATTTACGACAACTGTAGTGCAGGTGCACCAAAAAGTTTTAAAAACGGGATGTGTGCAACCGAGAAATCTTATTCTTTAAGCGAAAAAAAATGCTGTTTTAAAACGTAATAATTTGTATTCCTAAAATAAATATTCAGCCTAATTTTGTGTTCAATTATTTTTAAATTACAAATAAACACCAAACAATTTTATTGTTTTTTTTTACTTAAAGTTAATTTTAAATTAAATATCAAAATTAATTGCAACAAGTATTTTTTATTATTTGTTTGTAAATAAAAATCCCCTAAAAAAAAAGGGAAAATATGTAAAACCTTGCAAAAACCGTTCGATGTTTGACTTGCTGCGATGAAACGAGCACTGTGTTGCCAAATTTTTTAAAGTTTAAAAAGCCATATTTTGAAAAAAAATAACTTTTTTACACCCTGTTTAATATTATATTGACATTGAAAAAAGGTTATTAAATACGTGTTGAAATTAAAAAAAAGTGTTGATATTGTTAAAAATTGCATATTATGCATGTTGACGTTAACAAAAAAAGTTTATGTTATACGTGTTGATAATAAAAAAAGTGCACGTCATACTTGTTGAAATTGGAAAAAAAGCGTATGTCATAAGTGTTAAGATTGAAAAAGAAGTGTATGTCATATGTGTTGATATTGTCGAAAAGTGTAAATTCTACATGTTGACGTTAACAAAAAAAAGTTTGTTATACGTGTTGATAATAAAAAAAGGTGCACGTCATACTTGTTGACATTGGCAAAAAAGCGTATGTCATAAGCCTTAAGATTAAAAAAAAGTGTATGTCATATGTGTTGATATTGTTAACAAGTGTTTATTATATATGTTGACGTTAACAATAAAAAGTTTATGGTATACGTGTTGATAATAAAAAAAAAGTGCACGTCATTCTTGTTAACATTGGCAAAAAAGCGTATGTCATAGGTATTAAAATTAAAAAAAGTGTATGTCATATGTGTTGATATTGTCGAAAAGTGTATATTATACATGTTGTCGTTAACAAAAAAAAGTTTATATTATACGTGTTGATAATAAAAAAAAGTGTACGTAATACGTGTTGACAAGGGCAAAAAGGCGTATGTCAAACGTGTTGAGATTATAAAAAAGTATATGTCATATGTGTTGATATTGTCGAAAAGTGCATATTATACATGTTGACGTTAACAAAAAACAGTTTATGTAAACGTGTTGATAAAAAAAGGTGTATGTCATACGTGTTGACATGGGCAAAAAACCGTATGTCATACGTCTTAAGATTGAAAAAAGTATATGTCATATGTGTTGATATTGTCGAAAAGTGCATATTATACATGTTGACGTTAACAAAAAAAAGGTTATGTTATACGTGTTGATAATAAAAAAAATGTACATCATACGTGTTGACATGGGCAAAAAAGCGTTTGTCATACGTGTTGAGATTAAAAAAAAGTATATTTTATATGTTTGATATTGTCGAAAGGTGCATATTATACATTTTGACGTTAACAAAAAAAATAATGTTATACGTGATGATTATAAAGCAAACGTGTACGTCAAACGTGTTAACATTAGCAAAAAAGCGTATGTTATACGTGTTGAGATTGAGACAAAATAATATGCATATCATAGATGTTGACATTAACAAAAAAATGTGTGTCATACGTTTTGACTCTGACTGGCCAAAAAAAAGATTTCATAATTATCATTAAAGCTAATCCAATATTATTTTAAGGTCCTGCGCTTTTATTTTTTGGGTCAAGTAAAACTTTTAGTTTTACTTTGCATATGATCTTTCTGAAACTCGCCAGATCACTACAAAATCAATCTTTGTCTGTAACCAAATTCGGAATACCCATTAAATCTAAACTAGACTTTAAAACAAGTAAATTGTTGAAATAAAATAAATAACAATATGCCATGTTTTCACATAATCTTTTGCTTAAAGAACCTCTTTTTTCAAAAGAACTAGACATTTTTTGATAAAGCATAATAAACTTAGTGTTACAAACCCCGTGTGCACAGAAACTTATATCACCACATTTCTCTGCTATCGTGACAAAGTAAAATAATTTATTGTAAGTTTAGGAAAAAAATAACATTTTAAATAATTAAAAATGTTTGTTCGTTAAATTGTCTAAACTGTGAACCTTCTCCTCGAAATATTTAATTTCCATGTGAAAAAACTACCTCTTTGTTTACTTGCGATACCAACGGTACTTTTGTACAAATTTTAATGCTTTTGTGGAGTGTTCCAAGATAAAAAAAAACATAGTTGTCTAAGATCCAAATTAGAGACGACCCTTAACCATATACCAACCGGATAAAAACAATTTTTTAATAAATACGGGGTGTACAAAATATGGTGCTTACGATTTTAATGGGCGATGGTGAAGCTCAAAACAAGTCAGAAAGTTCATATGACATATGTGTCAAAACTTGACAGATTTTTGTCCAAAAAATCTCAGAGTTAAAAACTTTGCAAGTATTTATTTCTTAAAAACTTAACAATTGGAAATTTTCGGCTTAATCGCTTTTCAGTAGATTCATTTGCCAATAAAATAAACTGATTTGTAAATGTTTCAATCTACAAAAAAATATATATATTATTTTATTTTTACGCCAGTTAAAAATTTAAAAAAAAAATGGCAACAAAGCTACCGAGAAGCCTTGTTTGTTTGGTCGTCAGTTGTACATTATGTGTACTGTATTTTAACTTTGAAAGGCTATATTTTAAAAACAATTAACTTTTAACCTACATGTTCTTGGCTTTTTTGACTTGTTTTGAGCACCACCATCACCCATTAAAATCGTGAGCATTATACTATTTAAATTTTTTATTTTACATGATGCTCTAATTTAATAAATAAAGCTCTTGATACTTTTTGAAATTTAAAATTAAAGAAAATATTAAGATTCTTTTATACAACCTGCATCATTTTCTTGTATATATTTTATTGATTTACTGTAATCTTTTTTTTTTTCGTTTCTATATATTGTACGCAAATTAGTCAATGTGTCCCGATCTAAGGCATTTCTTTTAAACTTTAGCTTTGCCAATGGTCACGTAAAATTTTATTATACCTAATTGTTTAAATAGTTGTTTATGCAAAATCTTCACAAATTCAGTTTAGAAAAATAGATGGCGCTACCCTACCCGGTATTGTTGATTACATACCGTTGTATAAGTAACTGTTTAATAACCATTTTTAAATAATTAAAACTTTTTTTTTAATAAATGAAATTTATAATTGTGTATTTTAAAATTTGTAACAAACAATGTATTTAAATTTTGGCAAAAATTTCATGTAAATTAGAAAATAATTGTTTTAGTTAAATTTAGTAAAGTAATAATTTAAACGGTATTTTTACTTTTAAGATTTAATTCTAAAAAACCATATCGATTGGATGATCAACTCAGTTTTAACTTGACAGTAGATATAATCATTTATTGTCTATGTTATATTTTGAATATATCTAATAATTTAATAATAGCACTTTACAATATAACAAATTATATTTCAAATTATGTTAAATGTAGTTATTTTTTTGTATATAGTGTAATTTTATTTGTTTGGACATCAATTTGATTTGCGGAATATTTTCGTCCTATCCGTTCACCGATTACAGAGGTTAAATAAACCATAAAACTATTGTAATTTGGTAATTTTAAAAACCTAGGACAAACTTTTTGCTAGACCAAAAGTAACAAATGATCTTTTAGTTCGGAATAAGTCATCTATATAAGGTAATAATTAAATCTAATCCTATATTGTTTTTTTTTTTTTAATTTTACGAAACTTTTTTGTCATCTAATAAAGTTATATGTCTCAAAAAATTAAATAAATTCAGTAGAAGCCATTTTGGCATATCTTATAACAGGTATCTTTTTACGACACACCTGGAATTTTTTGATTTTTCTTTTTTTTCTTAAAAAATACTTTCTTAAGCTAGTCTGGACAGCCTATTTTGGATTTGGATCCAAGTTATGTTGATGTAAAACGTGTTATTAGATTTTTGTAAAGTGTGTGTGGATATAAGTCGTTAAAAGTATACATGTTTGGCCAGTTTAAGATAAGATTTTAAAATGGTTTAAACATAGTTTCTCATATTAGATCCTATCAAATTTCAAAAATTGGTAATATTTAACATAAATATCAAGATAGTCGTTGTAAGTAAATAATTACAATTTTAAGCCAATTTCCTAAAAATAAACTAACTTTATTATTCGATTTGTGTAATAATGTGTTAATGCGCCATGGTGTCTCACACATTCATTAATGCGTTTAGGCATACTTCTAAATAAGTGATCAATTTCTTCCTGGGGTATCTCACTCCAGGCCACCTCATCTTCGTGTCAAAGCGCAACCAGAGTTTGGGGAGGCTGTTGTAAATTATTTAGTCTTCTACCGATCATGTCATACACTAGTTCAATGGGGGACAAATCGGGAGGTCGTGGTGGCCATGGGAACAAATTAATTTCGGCATGGTCAAAGTAGTCTAACGTTACTTTTGCCACATGTGGTCGGGCATTATCCTGTTGGAAAAGGGGGTTTTGGAGAGTTCTTATATATGGAATTAAATGTGGCTTTTTTATTTCTTTAGTGTAACGCTGAGTGGTCACGCTGCCTCTAATAAACACTAAAAAAGACCTAAAGCCGTAAGGAATAGTACCCCACACCATAATCCCAACAATACGATGGACGTGCCTCTCAACAAAAAATTGGGGTTCACGGCGTTCTTCACGTCGTGCCCGACCATCGAGCATGGCTGAACAAAATCGGAATTCGTCGCCAAAGAGCACTGTGTTCTATTCCTGGTCCCACGCTAGTCGTTTTCTACTCCACTAAAGTCGATTGTTTCGATGCTCTCGAGTTAGTGAGGACGAAATGAAAAAAGAGCAAAACTTTTTATTCGACGATAAACTATTCCAATTCGCCTTTCATATTCTGTAAACCACTGGTTTGCAATTGCCCCGATTGTTGAGAAATGATCCCGTAAACCTAGCAATCTTAGGCGGCGGTCATGAAGAGGTGTTGTTAGAGGTTACTGCCTTCCTAAATCCATGCCTGACAACATCTCATCACAGTATCTAAACTTCTTTGCAGTCTAGTACGAATATTCCGGTATGAAAGTCAAACCTCTCCTAATTCAGCTCTTCGTCCTCGTTTAAACTCGCTTAATTGACGATAATTTGCATTTCTTTTTACTCTGGGCATTATTAACACTTACAAATAACGTTTACTAACACGATCATTGCCAGTCCTGGTCAAACCAATCTTTAATATTTCATTTATCAGCCATCACATATTGAAAAAAAAATCCGGATAAAAAAAACTCGAAAGTGAAAAGGTTTAAAATTTTGTCATGTGTTGTCTTTGTAATAATAAACTTTTAAACAAAAAGTTATTAAAAACAAATCATTTTTACTAAGTGTTCGGGTTTTTATGTTACTTAGTATATCTTTTTAAATGGATAAATAAAGCTGCTAGAAATTTTTAAAATTTAAAATAAACAAAATTAACCTTTAAAGTTTGGCAACCCTGATTGTTGACCGATTTTTTACAGGTAAAACTATTTCACTGAGTTTGCAATAAAATTATCTTGAGCTAATATAAAAATTTAAGCAAAAAAAGTTAAGCAAACCAACGTATCCATATCTTTTGGGCTTTATACTTTTTTTTTATGGAATTTAATGTTTTTAGTAAGCAGATGTACAAAGGTATTGAAAAAAAGACAACTAAATATATCATAGTCATTATTTTAACGATATTTTTCTAACGGATTATACTTGATAAAATCTAGTTTTTTTTTCGCTTGGCAGATAAAGGTAACCTCTAATTCGGATCTCGTACTTTAAGCTAAAACTTTTTAAAAACCATAAGCTTTGCTGCGGAAAATAGGTATAAAAGAACTCTTATGAGCCAAGAGCTTAAAGCAAACAAACGATAGATAAATCTACAGGATAAAATGTGTTTGAAGTATTAGCACACAAAGTAACAACAGAAAAAAAAAAACCTTGAAGATCCTAAGCAGATGTTCTCGATTCATATAATAACGGATTGTCAATGCGTAAAAAATGAAATAAAATAAATGATGCCGTGCAAACGTGGGACTTTTGATATGTGGTTTAGAATATAGAGCACATATGCAAAAGATTTTTATTATTAAATTCCAAGGAAATATTTTTTTGTGTGGGTAAAATGAACTGATTTGATTTTCGTTATACAGGGAGTAAAATGTATGATGCTCACGATTTTAATGGGCGATAGTAGGGCTCAAAACAAGTCAAAAAAGCTATAACACATGGGTCAAAAGTTAATTGTTTTGGAAATATGGCTCTTCAAAGTTTAAAAGAATTGGCAACACCGTGCCCGCTTCATCGCTGCGAGTCAAACAACGAACGTTTTTTGCGAGATTTTACGTATTTACACTTTTTAAAAAACATGTTTATTTACATACAAATAATACAAATTTCTTCTTGCTACTTAGTTTGATATTTAATATAGAATTTAATTTAACAATAAATTACTGTTTGGTTTTTATTTGTAATTAAAAAATAATTGTACTTAACACAAAATAAAGCTTAAGATCCATTTTAAAAACACAAATTATTATGTTTTAAAATAGCACTTTTTTACTTTGCCCGAAGAATAGGAAGTATCCACTTATAAAAAAGAGAAACAGCTAAATTTTAGTTTAAATGAGTTCCTCTAAAAGTCGTCCTCTATTTTCTGCACAAGTATTACTTCGACGAAGCCAGTTTTAGCGTACTTTAACCACTCTCCTTCTGAGATATTTAGATTCCTCGGTTTCAACCATAGTCGTTCATAACATATCGGCATATTTTTACAATTTAAAAACGGACAAAAATATCGTGTGCAGTGAGCACAATGTACAGGGTGTCCCAAATTAGAAGGTGACCATTGGGATCTCGGAAACTATAATAGATACGAAAAAGTTTAAATTGTGGTAAAGTTGCGCAATTTTGTGCTTAATCAAATGATGTTTAAAAATTAAGAAAATCTCAACTACTTTTGGAAATATACGACGTAAAATTACATCATCAAGCATAAATCTGCCTGCATGCAAAAAAAAATTGCGGTACTTTTTCAAAAACAGAAACCACATCCAACGATCTAAAATAACTTAATTTTTTTTTATTGCCCTTAAGCAACAACCAAATCAACTAACAGACATTTGTTATGTTATTAAATGATTAAGAAATCTTCAATAGCGTATAAAAATAACACATATGTAGGTAAACAAACTTAACTTAAAGTCATTAAAGATATTCAAATTGAAAATCCTCCGCTTAAATGCATTTTGCACTAAGCCTTCGTAATTTTAGTATCGATCGTTGAATGAACCTACCAAAAAAAGCTCTAATTTCTTAAATTAAATTTTGTCGCAGTTCAAATAAGTCATTTGGTATCGATACAAACGATTTTGTAAATATCCGCATAAAAAGTAGTCCAGTGCATTTAAGTCTGGACTTCTGGCAGGCCATCATACAGGTCTTTGGTTTCCAATCCATTTATTTGGAAACAGCATATTTAAACTGTTTGTTATTTCCCGTCTATTGAAAGGAGGGGCGCCGTCCTGTTGCCACCACAACAGCATATTTAAACTGTTTGTTATTTCCCGTCTATTGAAAGGAGGGGCACCGTCCTGTTGCCACCACAACTCCCGCAACAGTGTGGTAGTGGCTCGTCTTCAAACTGCTCGAAAATATTATTTAATATTAGTTCTCTATATCTCTCGGACGTTAAGCTACCCTGGTATATTATAGGACCGATAACTTTATTATTCCATATGGAGACCCACACATTAAAAGAAGTTCGCTCCTGTGGTCTGACTTCTTGATGTTGTCGGGGATTTTCTATCGACCAATAATGTTCATTATGCCGATTAAATAAACCGTGAGTTGAGAAATTACACTTGTCGGTTCAGATTACTTTTGACAGAAAATCGTTCTCTTCTTCAAGTTTATTCTGAAGCCAATTACAAAAATTAAGCCTCCTGATTTCATCACCAAGTCTTAGTGTTTGGCTTAGATGGTTTTATAAGGTTGATAATTATTTAAATTTAATGATCGCCATATTCGCATACTAGGTGTTCGCAGCTCATTTTCAAGATGTCTAGTTGAGCTGCGACGAGCATCATTAACCTTAAAATTGAAAAACGTCAATAGCGAAATTAAGTCAATTACAGATCTTACCGTATTCAAAATATTTTCTTCTTCCTCCCATATTTATTTCTAGGCTTCCTAAAGCTTCCAAATTTCGTTTTTATCCAGTTTAGCAAACAAATTTTCATGCGGTTGCACTCGTTCAGGATATTGGTTTAGATATTGTTCACTAAAAATTCTAGAGTTTCTATTTGAAATGTAATAAATACGTAACGTATCGCGCTTCTCCATATTGGAAAATATATTTTCTACTATAAGATTACAAAAGCAAAAAATAGCTATAACAATACCAATCAATAGCTATTAACAATAGTCGGTCGTATTGGCTTAGCGTGGGTATATGTTTTGTTTCATAACCACTTTTATTTTAGCATTTAAATTTTGTCTCTTTTTGCCATAGGTATATGTAGAAGTCGTAGCGGGTAGTGGTTGACTATTACTTGTTGTTATATTGTATCTTTGTTATCAGTTGATTTTGTTGTTGCTTTAGGGCAATAAAAAAATTTTAAGTTATTTTAGATCGTTTGATTTGGTTCCTGTTTTTAAAAAAGTAACGCAAATATTTTTTTTAGTATAAAGGCAGATTTATGCTTGATGATGTTATTTTACGTCGAAACGTTTAATAACATAAGAAGTGTGATACATGTCTGTTTTACGAATGACGAGCCCTTTTGAAGTCCGAAATAAAACATGCAGGTCCGTATTTTAAAAAATGTTAATAATGGGCTCAAAAAATTGAAACGTTGGCTTCAAAAAGTAATAATGCCATTTTGTGGAAAAGGAAAAGTGGCAATACAAAAGTGTAATTTATTTCATAAAATCTGTTCAAATAAAGTCAGGAAAAAATAAAAATCAATTTTAAACATTTTGTTTTTTTTTTCGTATATTTCCGAAAGTAATCGAAATTTTCTTAATTTTTAAACATCATTTAATTGAGCGCAACTTTGCCACAATTTAAACTTTTTTATATCTCTTATAGTTTCCGAGATCCCAATGGTAACCCTCGACTTTGTTTCACGCACAAGGCTTTTGGTTCATTACCAATTGGTTTTTAAAATTTTTACTAGGGGATTTTTTTTTATTTGTAGATTAAAACATTTAAAAATTAGTTTATTTAAATAGCAAATAAATTTATTGATAAGCAATTATGACTAAAGTTTCCAATTGTTAAAGATTTTAAAAATTATTGCTTCCAAAGTTTGTAACTTTGATAGCGTTTTGGACAAAAATGTGTCAAGTTTTGACATATATGTCATATAAACTTTTTGACTTGTTTTGAGCTTTACTATCGCCCATTAAAATCGTGAGCATCATACTTTTAAAACCCCGTATTTATATAAAAAAAATAGGAAAATGTAGTGTGAAAAATATGCCATTTCTAAATGACACTTTTAAAATGGAAAAATGATAGTTTACATAACAAGCGCGAAAAATGATGCTTTCTCGCAGGCTATTGCCGTTGCCCGAACGACGGTAGCGAAGTTCGGGCATGCAATCGAGTGCGGAAAAGATTCTTTCCGCAAGAGTTGGAAACATTATTTTATCTACGACTGCATAAAAAGAGAAAAACATTCACTTTTAATTACTTCTTGTTTTAGTTACATAATTTATAAGAAAAAAACAATACATTTTAATATTGGGAATTATTAGCAATATTAATATTAAATATCCAATTTGTTGCACTTTGCACATTTATAGCTGACACCTCGATGTTTAAAGAAAATCAGTTCAGTGGGGTTGATAGCTGGTGTCAATTGGCTGTACAAAGTTGTTGTACTTGCTGATGATGATGAACATGCAGATGATGTTTCGAAGTTTTTGAATGACAACATAACATTAACCATAATTTTTTGTAGTATATATGAATCATCCAAGTAATTTTCTGCGACAGAAGTTGACTTTCAGCCTCCAAGCCGTTTTATCTTAGTTATTTTTTCGTTTAAATTTGCTTAAAACGTTGCTGATGAACGTCTAAAACTGTGACCTATATAACGTTCTGGATTAGGAAAATGTAAATAGACAGCGATTTCCACCCGCATTTTTCCAAATGTGTTAACTCCTTTACACCGTACGGAATATTTTTTATTTTTGTAGTAGACAAAAAAACGATGGTGTGTGGTAGGAGGCCGTAAATCGGCATACTTTTTATACAGCTTCAGAAAGGTTTCATTGTTTAATTTTTTAGAAATTTAAAACTATCATGAGGTATAGTTTTGTAGAATCGTTTATTCTATTAGCGATAAGGTTTCCCTTATCCTGAATATCATTAAGTGTAATATTCCTAAGCTTCACCCTGCGACAAGCGCCAGTAAAAGCAAGAATGGTGCTTACCTTGATCATTAGATAAGTCCTATCCGGAGTTTTTTTTGCCAAAAATATGAGATTTTCTTCTTCAAAAACAAACATTTTGCTTTTCTAGAAACCATGTCATTTTATAAAACCTGGTTATGTCCAGGTTGTGTCGTATTTTGACGAAACTTTTAATTTAAGTACCATATTAAGTTAGCAAAAGTGCGCCAATTTCTTTTGATTTACTTGGTAATAGTTTTATATTGCCCTTATTGGTAGCCTTTACAATATCTTGAGGAAGCTCTTCGTTGTAATAATTCATTATTTGACTTGTTAAAAACCTTTGAGTCTTAGAACTATTTTGATAAACTTTGACGACTTACATTACCTTTGTTTCCATAAAAATAATGCAAACCTTGTTATTTGACTTAATAGTTTAGGAATATTACAAAAACTAGAAAATACTTTAAAAAAACTCTATATTTAAATAAAATACGACAGGGTAGATTAAACATAAGCATCCAAATTGGTTATTAAGTTAATTTGGGTGAGTCCCCATTCCATGTATGGTAGGTATAGTGTGTAAAAATGCAGGTCTGGTCAAATATACCGGGTGGTGCGTCGCCGAGCGGAACGTAGGAAATCCCATGTTAATTATTGG
Source organism: Listronotus oregonensis (assembly GCA_019359885.1). Lineage (NCBI taxonomy): Eukaryota > Metazoa > Arthropoda > Insecta > Coleoptera > Curculionidae > Listronotus > Listronotus oregonensis. The sequence goes on from JAHBCN010000219.1 coordinate 155,196, forward strand.
CTCCCCTGCACATTTTACAAAAAAAAAGGTAAGATAACTTTTTGAAGAGACCAATTTGACAAGTCCTCGTGCCAAGTTTCAAAAATATTTAATAAGCGAATCTTGAATTATTTAATAAATTGCAAAATTACAAAATTTTCGGTTCAGGTAAAACCAAACAGGCACAAGTAAAATGAATATTGTTCCTGACATGAGGAAAAGTGTCAATAAATCAGTGACAGTCCATATTAAAAAAAATGAATTATTCAAACGACGGAAACGTATCCATAATTAAGTGGCATTATGCGGGAAACAGTTTTAGAGCAGTATCTGAAATGTTTTCAGTTTATTTCCCCACCAAGCCCATTCCGTCCATTTTAACTATTATAAACGTATTGTCAGTTAGTTCGAGTCCAAAGCTACCGTAATAAATAAATGTAAATGTTAGGATAAAGCCGAAAAAAGAGAGAACAGAGATCTTAATATTCTACTGAGTGTGGAGGAAAACAAAATGGTTAGTACGAGGGTTCTTGAGCAAAAGGTAAATAAACATCAACGGTATTGCGCACTTTAAAAAAACACAAACATTATTCGTATAAATTCGAAAAACATTAAGAGCTGTAGGAAGGAGATGAAGAGCGAAAAATGGCATTTTGTTTTGAAATGATGGAAAGAGCAAATAACGATAGGAATTTTTTAAGAAATATTTGTTTTACCGATGAATGTACTTTCACTCTTAACAATAAAATAAATGTTCAGAATTGCCGGTATTGGAGCCAAGAAAATTAACATCACTTTGTTCATACTTGGACACAATATTACCAAAAACCAAATGTATTCGTGGAAATTATCGGACTCCATATCATTGGACCCTTTTTTGGACTATAACCTGACTGCAGAAACCTATTTGGACTTATTTCAAAATCAAATTGGACCCGCCCTGAAAGAAGTTGTTCGGGGAGATCAAATAATCTTGTACCAAATGGATGGTTGCCCCGCCCATAATGTCTGTATGGTTAGAGAGTACCTGGAAAATGCTTTTAACGGTAATATTATTGGTCTGTGGGGTCACTTAAAAAGTGTCATTTATAAAAGTGTAAAATTTGAGAATCTAAACCAGCTACAAAACGCTATTTCGTTAGAATGTAATAAAATTTCGCAATATCAACTTAGCAACGATAGAAATGAATTTTATGATAGGTTGAGATATTGTTTAGTTGTTGTTTGAACATTTGATTAATTAATGTTTTTATGTAATTCTCTCTTATTTTTAAAAAAGTTATTGTATTTTATTTTATTTTATTTTTCCACACCTACTAAAATATTAATAGTTCAGTTCTAAGTTAAACATTTACAATTATTTATTGCGATGGCTTTAGACTCGAATTTACTGACAATACGTTTAATGGTTGAAATGGACCAGATAGGCTTGATGGGAAAATAAATTTAAAATATTTCAGATACTGCTATTGGTTTAATTAAATTCTTGTATTATAAAATTATTTTTTTAATGATCGATAGTAATAATTGGTATTGGTAAAACTTAATTGTTACATTAAATAAAAGGTTTAATAAAAAAATAATGTTAACGTGTCTTTTAATTTAAATGTGATGGTTGTGAGATTGATGAAACGAAAAAAAACAATACTTGTATTCGGCTGTACTTTAGATTTAACAGAGCCTTATAACAAATTGTTTGCTGGTGGCTGGTGTTTGTTTGGTTTAACCTGAACCGAAAATTTGGTAATTTTAACCCCCTTAAAATTTACATGGAATTTCCCATGTTCCGCTCGGCGACGCACCACCCCGTAGGTATTCAGGTAGCTGTCCACTGTCTTTTAGGCTATGGAAACCAAATTACAATTTTTTAGTTATTTTATTTTTTGATATTTTTTAATTCAATGTTTCCAAATTGATGTCCTCTGTGCGCTGTAAATTAAAAAAATAAAAAAGCAGATTTGTGGAACAGTATTATTAAATTATTTTCGCTTGATGTTTCTTCTTAAAAAAAAAATATCCCCTAGAATATTTGATTTTCAAATATTGAATCTTTTACGTAAACAACTTATTCTAATAAACACAAATCCTTAAGGATTTATGCTTAATTTGTATTTTTAGGATACAAATGCCGAGAATCGTGGCCGTCAAAAAGCAGCGAGCAAATATTTAATCTATTTTTGGATATAATTCTGCTCCTCGTTCCATTGGCAATTATGAGCATGGCATATTTCATGATTGTGGAAAAACTCTGGAGGGGTTTGCAAAGAGAAATTAAACATAATTCATGCCAAAAATTAGGTGAGTCAATATTTCCCAATTTTATTTTTCAATTCTTTTCTTATTAACCCGCTTCTAGCTAAATATACAGTGTTGTAAACCTCTAGACATAAGGCATATGCATACTTTGATGAATATTTATTATATATTTTATATTTTATTCAAAATTAGGTTTGTACTAGCAATAAGTGTATAATAAAATAAATACATTATAGTGGATCAGTTGGACCACCCCAAAGCCAAAGGTTATCAATGTTGTCCTAAACAAACTAGTCAAACTTTATTATTTAACTTTTATTGACAATATTTAACCTTTCCAAAGTAATAAGGGGTTGCCCATTGCCCTTTATAAATAATATTCATAACTTTAAGATTGTTTGTTGTCGTAAAAACCCTATTGTAAATTTTAAGTTGCATTGTTAACCATTGTAAAACTTAGTTAAGTTTTCTTTATCTAAAGTGGGTAATAAAGTAGAGGGAACCTATACCTAATATTCAGAGTTTTTAAAAGTACAGAGAGTAGTTACCTCTGAAGAACCGTCTAAGGAGAATTAAACCAATTTTACTGTATTTCTTTATACTTATTTAATTTAATAAATAGATAAAAACTAAAAGTGTTTGGTGTCAAGTAAAGGTATAACACCTTAACTCACCGATTCTTCTTAAAAAAAGACCGAGTGAGAACCCCAGCTATAAAAAATTTCTTAACGGTTTTTTTTTCTAACGGGCTAAACGAACACGAGCAAAGGTCTTTTTTAAGCACTTTTTATCTTTTTTGAGAGAAACCCTCTGACCCATATACATTTTTTTCAAGGGGGAAACTTTTTAAGCATATGCAGCAACCCCTATTCGCAACCCCTTGTAGTCCAAGCGGCGACAGTCGTAAAAAGGAGTAAATAAGAATAAGTACAAAAATAGTTTTTTTTTAATTTTTGGATATTAGACTAGTAATAAACTAACAGTCTGGCAGTCTGTAACGTGACTAATTTTTTTTTAAACAATTTTCTATAAAATTGATGTATAAGACATGAATGAGAATGTTTTACTATTCAAAGGAGTTCGATCAATAGAATATAAAAATTTAGGTCTGGCGCCCCTATTTTTAACACAACCGTTTGTCAGATGACCCTCATCAAAATATTTACTGCAATATTAATGTTCCTATATAAGATTTAAGAAAATAATTAAAGGTCGATTTTTTTTATATTTTTTTTTCTAATTGTTTGTAAAATTGATGTTGCTATTGGCACAGTGCGCGATAAAAACAATATCTGACGGCTGCCTAAAATCATGTTTAAAAGCCGTGGAAGAGGTGTAAAATTATTTATAAAATGTAATTATATTTCGTAAATAAATATCTATAAGCCTAGTCACAGTAAATAACTGTTAGGTAACAATACAAATGTAAGAATAACTTCTAGTTAAATCTCCTAGGTGAAAATCGGCGAAATTTGAGGAATAGTTTATGCAATTTTGCGGTTATGTCAGTGGGGCGTCATAACTCAAAAACTCTTGGGCTCCGACAAAAATCCTCCATTGACCGGATAAGTAAAAAAATCACCTAACAAACTTACGAGTCTGGGGCTTTTCCAATATACTTATACTTAACACTAAGATATACTTTACTTACTTAAAGGCTTTATAGCCATTTTCTCTATTCACAATTACAGAAAACTACACAGACTTTAAAGTCAAATCTGCAGACACTCGTTGATTACTTAGGGCCGCTTGCACCGATCGTAATTTAAGCTTAGCTTTGAATTATACTGGGCTTTTTAAAATATTAACTTGCACCGCCTACTAAACTTAGCTTAAAGAAGTCTAAGTGAGGCTTATTAAAAGCCGCCAAAATTATAGGCTTAAAGTGGAAAAGCCCGGTTTTCTAACCTAAAATTTTATTTAATTTTTGCTATTTGCATTTTTTTGTCAATGTCAAACAAAAAATTGAATGGAATGAAGAATTTTATGATGATATGGACATTTTTCTAAATATTGGAAATAAACATAAATCAAATACCCCAGCACACAACAATCTATAATAAACTAGTTTTCAAATTTATAATATTCGAAATAAAATTATTTTTTTATTTTATGGTTTAAATTTTCTTCTTTCCAAGGTTCTCTTTTTCAAATATTTTGAAACGCTACAAAAATAGGAAAAGTATTTATTCTACATTTTTAAGTTAACAAATTTTATTATCTAAGATTTAAAACAAAACTCTTTGTTTGAAAACAACCAAACAATACTAAAATAACTTTGCTATTAACATTAAAAATAATACAAAATTTTTTCAAAATAATATTGAAAAAGGTTATAAACAGGTTTCAAGTATCTTTATGGTTTTTGGTTTTTTTGATGGAATTCAACTATCATCATATTTGCAATTTGTAATCTTTTTTCGACCAACTGATCATTTTTTTGAGCAATATTTGAGGATGTTAGTGCCCTGACTACAGTAGCTGGACGCTTTCGTCTGTTTTCAGTTGGCTTAAACGTAAAATTATTATGTTTAATGGATTCATAAAAAGATTTTTAGGTGAAAAAAGAAAAATAGCATCATGAAAATTCAAAAATGGGTAGGTATTTTTTAAGTTTTTTTGTCAATAAAATGCATCCATTTAAGGTTAGCAATTTCTAGGTATTTATTTTATAATCTAATATTCTGTATTTGATTCGTATTCAAATTCTTGATTATGCTGCTTGTATTCAACTTTACGTGCTGTATTATTTGAATCTGAATCAATAGGATTACCAAGGCCCTGTACAGTTTTAATATTCATCAAACTTAAAATTAACCTATGTGCAGGATCTTTTTTCACTATCTGAGGTGGACCCCCTCCTGTACATTTTATTTCAATTTTTTTTTAATGTTGCACAGTTTCTGTTACAACCATCAGGTCAAATAGCGTTAAATTTAGCCTCAACTTTTATCCAAGCACGGTTTTTTTCCTGAATTGTGACCTGGTCAGTCTTTTTATTCTTAATAATATTTTGGTGTTTAGCAAGTGCATATTCAAAAGTCTCATCTTTTCTTCATTTGAAAAATTGGTATCGCGTTGTCTCCTACTGTCGCTCATTTTGGTAACCTTTGATGTGCGTGACATAACTTTAAACTTCAAAATCTTTTTCGTGTCAAGTTAGTTGAAGGTGAAAAAATGAACTATTTTGCGAGAATAGTTTATTTGCCCGGCTTAGAAAAACCCGCTTAAAATTATGACGGTTCAACAAACTTAATATAAGCCACTCTTAATTTTTTTTAATTGGCTTAATAAAGCCGAGCTTAAATTTCAATCGGTGCAAGCGGCCCAGTCTATTAAATAGAACCTTTTTCTCTTTAAAAATCGCAACACATTAAAAAACTTTAAGAAAAAACAGGAATAAACGGTACACGGCAAGAAACGAGTAAGTTTTTCTTGTTGTTACGCCAAATTCGAAAGTTGGTCGGCTAAGCCCGAAACTCGAAAGTCGTTTGGCACAGCAGGAAATTTGACTTCAACGCCTTTGTGCCTGCGTGCACTTATCCATTTTTTCGTTTTTTTTTTTAATATGTAACTAGCAGTTGGAAATGTATTTTTACTATTACATGCTGGTAGTTAATATTTCTGCCAGTATTCTTAGATTCACCTACACAACTACTATTATGCGCCATTTGTAATATTTTGATCTAATTGTTTACATTTAAATCAAGCATGATTTAACGAAAATTTGACCACAGCGAGCACTGCAATCGATTTAGCTGTCCCGACCATACGCTCCCTGCCAATAAATTTTTATGATTATTTTCTTCCTATTAATTTTGACCAATCGCTATCAAGAATTGGTATGTCAAATATAAATTTTCAGTGGAAAAATTACTTAACAACTGTCAACTTAGCTGTCAGCAGTTTTTCCGAAAAAAAAAACAAAACAATTTTATGCAAGTTTGACAAGTTGCCTTGTAAAAACAAACTTGATGGTTTCTATGCTGTGTTGCTATGTACCGTTACCAACAACAAAGATCACAAACGACGCTTACGAATTTATTAATTTTTCAACTGAAACTCAAAATGAATCGGTTTGAAAATGTTTCCGAAAGTAAAATTAATGCGGCTGTTGAAAATAGTGTTCCACTAAATACTCAGAAAACTCACACATCGATCTGTAAGCAATTTATGGAATTTTGCCAAGCAAAAAATTACCAATTACTCCAGACAACAACTACAGGCGAGCTAAATTTAATCCTCGAGGACTGGGCATGGAACATGCGTAAAGCTAATGAGGAAGACTACAAAGAACTGTGTATAAAGGTAATGTGGAATATCGTTGCCAAAAAACTGCAGGAAAAATATTCTCAAGAATTTAATACCGTGTTCGACCCATTCCACAACATTAAGTACCTTTAAGCCAGCTAGAGACGCTCGAAATGCGAAAAGGAGAAGTCTCCAGAAACATGAAGAAAAAAGGAAAACAAGTTCAGCTTCTTTAAATATGGACGACTACTACAAGATGGTGTCCATATGAGATGAGACAACCCCAACTGGGTTGCAGCGTAAATTTTACTTTATTGCAGCAGTTGAGCTAGCTTGGAGGGGCGGAGAAGCGGCTCTCATTGCTTAACAGAACATTTTAAAGAAGAAATTAATAATTATGGAATCAAAACAGGTGAGATTTTGCTTTTTAATTTTGCAACAAAATCTGTAAATGTTTATTGTAACTTGGCAGAAAAAACGCTTATATCAAAACAAAATATGTGCGCATAGTTTTTATCTTGGCGTAAAATCTGTTTTCGCAATTTTTTAATGTCTTTTTTGCAATATCTTGTATAAATCACGTTTTGCAATTTTTTTAGCATCCAGAATTTGCTAGCTGTACTATTTTTGTAAAAAAAAATAAAAAAATCAAAAACGATATATAACCACTAAGATTCCCTTTGCTTTTCCAAAAAATTTAAAGTTACATACATTTACTTTAAAATCACACTACAAAATATATTTTGACATCTAAGTCAAATTATGTATCCCTTGTTTCAGGAAGGATCGAGTATAACACAGTATTCAGCAGAACTGCACAAGGTGGTGCAAAAAATTTGTGCGATAGCAAGTGGCTTGTTCCCAATTCAAAATACCCTGAGTTTTGTCTGGTACGTTTGTACAAATCCCTGTTAAACAAACGAACGTCTAAAATAACAACAAATAGATTGTTTTTGACATCAAATTCAGCATGGCAATCCAATCGTAGCACTGGATGGTTTAAAAACATTCCTGTTGGAAGAAATGAACTGTCAAAATGGACAAAAGACGCAGCCCAAAAAACAGGTATGAACACGGCAGAAGTTAAAATATGTAACCATCCTATGCGATCAACTGCTGTTACTAATTTGGCAAAGGCCGGTATAGGCGAGCAGCAACTCATCAAAATCACAGGACATTCTAAAGCTGCGTCTATCCAACCGTATCTACAAATGGACAGTCAACATCATTCAAATATCATCACTGCCTTAAGAACCGTCCAAAATAATGTACCATCTACAAGCTTCGAAGCTCTCTTGAAAAGGCAGAAAATAGACACTTCTTCGAGCCAACACCATCAATCGTTTGACACTTCTCACAGCAACATAGAGAATAGTTCTACTACAAACGTAATTAAAAACAATCTAACCGATATGGCTAACAATACTCCTGTAACCTACAATAATTGTAATTTTTATATTAATTGTAATTTAAAATGAGTTTGAAGTAATTAACTTTCCTAGCTCGAAAGTTATATTGTTTGTATTAATTATTGTTCTTATTGTTTTAATAAAAAAAATGTTGTATTAAAATAAAATGTTTATTTAACTTAGAAAATAATCTTACCAAATATCCCTCGTCCATCTAATTTTTCCTGTAAAAAAATTAGAATACTCGTTTCTAAGTAATCTGTTTTAACAAATAGCATTCGCGAAAGTGTTTCCACTCGTCTTCGACTTGGATTTTTAAAACCACTCTCGCTCATGCTATTTGTTAAAACACATTACTTAGAAACTCGTTTTTCCGAATTTTTCCGGAAAAATTAAATGCACTAGGGGGATTACCCTCGAAAAATTATTAGCTCATATTTAATAAAAATAATTCGAAAAAAAATTGCTTTATCCATAAATCCATTTGATGATAATTTCTTTTTAGTTATCCAGAGATCAAGTAGTTCTCCCAATATACGCAATCAAGTTTTTCAAACAAAAAATATAATAATTTACTCAGAAAACGGAAATACTCCATTGCATCAGAGGAATGACTCAGAAGCGAATTCCCAGTGTCACCTCTCAAAAATAAACAGAAAACAAGGGACCAACTGCAACCTCTGTGTAATTAAAGGATTTATACAAGTACCTGTAAGTAGTATTTAGGTCAGTACTGTTTGTATAAAATAAAATCAGAATTATTTATTAATCAATATACAGGGTAATCCCAAATAAGTAGCCGCTATTAGCAACTTTGTTACTAGTCAAAATACAAAGTTATGTAAAGTAGCATCTTTTATGTCCTTTTAGATTCAAAAATGCAAAAAATTATTAACAATCGTGTTTTTGAGTGTATAGTACAGGAAATGAAGCTAAAAAATGGCAAAACCTCGCAATTTTTTCGTCCAGTATCGATAAGTACAACAATTTGGGATTAGGCTCATTTCATCCTCTAGTTCATTTTCTATATTAATAACATTTAAAACTTTATTATGGTCAACATTTGGTTTGAATTAGTTAAATATTGATTGTTTTATGCTTTAGGATATAATATTATAATATTTCAACCCTTAAAACCACCCTTGTTGGAGCTATATATACAAAATTTATTTATCCTAAAAATAATGATTTCGGCTTGCATCGATTTGCATAAAAATTTGGTATTAGGATCATCTCACCCTGTACCTCATATTCTATATCATGCTTATGGGCGTTGATTATTTTTAGGGGTGGAAGCTACCCCTTATTGTTAAAAATTATATAAAAACTTTGTAAACCTTAAAATGGTAAAATTTGGTTTTGATTAGTTAAATAATGATTGTTTTATGCTTTAGGATATAATATCATAATAATTTAACCCTTAAAAATCACCCTTAATAACATTGCAATTTTTATAAGTAATTTCATAGATCTATACAGAAGAAAGTACAATTAAATACAAAAACATTTATTTACACAAAAATACGATTTGAATGGAGAGAGTGGAACATATTATTACGTATTACTGCCAAAAAACCGTATCTGTGGTATTATATAAAATATATTGAAAATGCTCTATTACACTCCTAAGCGGGCTATTCGAATTAAAAAAAAATAATAATAATAATTTGTTTCATAAACATAGCTCCTTCAATTTTGGTGATAAAAAGTTTTTTTCAAAAATAATTTTTTAGGGTTTTTTAAGAGCTATCAGACTGTGTGAATTAAATTCCGTAAGATCCCTTAGATTTTAAGTGGGGTGAGTTCAAAGGGCTCGAATAAGGGGGTGTTTGCTCGTAAATAGAGGTTTTAAAAAGCTATACCTAGCTAAATATTCACTGTAAAGAAAATCTATGCACAGGGAAAATTTAGTTATTAAAAAAGCTACAATTTAATACTCCATCATTTTTTTCGTATTTCCAGTATTTTCGAAGATATTTTGAAGAAAATGGTGAAAAAGACGAAATTGCAAAAAATCAATGTATCCTTAAACTCCTATTTTTCTAAAATTAGGCATTTTAAATAGGTCAAACTTCTTGGGTGTATTGATAATACATATATAAAAAGAATTACAGAGGGGTGAAGATCAATTTTAAATAGGAGGGTAGTTAGGGGGTTGTTTTCACTGATTTTTTCGTAGAAAAAATAAGTACCGACCTTATTTTGATCATAAGATGCTCAATTTTTATGCTTGAATATTTTTGTTTTTTTTTTGTTTAAAAGGTCTAATTGTGTACTTTAAAAAAGATTCTGTAAGTTTTCCTGAAAAAATTCAAAGTTTTCCCGTTATTTGGCTTTAAATATTTTAAATCATGCATTTGACGAAAAAAGCTAACCTTTAACATGTCGTATCTCGGTTTGTATTGGTCGTAAAAAAATTATAAAAAAAGAGTTTTGATTGTTGTTCTAAAAGCTAAAGTTTTAATATCTACAGTTTTTTTTTATTAAATGCATAAAAAACCCTCTAAAAAAGTCGATTTTTTCGTCGAAGAACTGTTACTTTCAACCGCGAATAACTCTAAAAATATTAGTTTTACGAAGGAAACGTAAAAAACATGTTTTTCTTAGAATTACCTTTTCCATCGATTTTCATGATTAAAATGTAATGAAAAATTTCCACCCCCGAGAAAATGATCATTGGGCTATTCCCTACCTTCTGTGAAAATTTCAAGTAAATCCATGCTGGACGAAAAAATTGCGAGCCAAAATGCTTCATTTCCTGGCCTAGTAATAGTAGAGTCGGAATTATACCCATTTGTATTTACGTCATCTAGGTACGAAAAAACGTATGGCGTAAATAGATAATTAGATATTTTTGTCAATCAATATAGGCGTGTTGTTAAATTCATCGATGAATCGTGCGCACTAATCGCTGTTTCATCAAGCCGTTTTTAAATTAATTGATGGAAAAGCGCTAAAGAAAGATGGCTGTTGTTTTAGTAGTATATGGACAAGGATAAAACTAGCGGTAATCTAGTGTGACGTCACGATAGATTTCAGCGCTAAACCATCTGATGAATTTAACAACACGCCTAATTAGGTTGGAAAATTTACTGTCGCGTTCAAAAATTAAGCCTGTTATGTTCTTATACGTTCAGAAATCAACAAATGATGCTTTGACAGTATATCATTTTTACATTTGCCAATACACTTTCAATCTCAAAAAATTAAAATAATCTAGTAGTATTTATTTATTAACAAACTTAACAACAATTAAGAATTATTATGATTAATCATGAATAATGAACAAACGCAGCTAATAATTTTAAATATATTTATGGCCTTTAGAAAAGGAACAAGAGCTTTGTGTCATCTTGCCAGCTACTACGAAATGATCCCTTGCTAAAGATTAACGTCTCGTCAATAAAAACTTAAGGAAAACCTTCCGAACCTAAATTTCTATTTTTAATATACTTTCTTAAAATATATAGCAATATCTGGCAAGTCTATCAAATATTTTTTATAATTTGATTTTGTCCACTTGTAGCATATACTTTTAATACATCTTCCTAAGAAGTCGATGGAAAACTTAGAATATTTATTTATTTTTTCTGACTTTTGTTTTATTGTTGCCAATGTTACATATTCTTTTCTGGCGTACAGGGTGTCCAATTTTCTACACTTTTGTGGAATATTTCCGTTATTAACAAAATATTTCGGTGTCAAATTTGTCATAACTGTCATAGTTTTTGCACTACAGGGTGAAATTGAAAATTTTTAAGCCTAGCTTGTATCTCCGTTATGCGTTAACTTATCAAAAAGGTAAAAACTGCTCTTAATAGAGTTTATTACGTAGAGTCCAGGAGCGCACTCAGATTTTTTCTAGAAAGTTTATTTTAGGAGATATTAACTAAACTTGTGTTTTTTTTTTAAATGGAACACCCTGTATGTCATTTAATTTGTCTTATTTTTAGCTTTTCAAAAATATATAATAGTATGTATTTATTTTTAAAACTAACTGAAATAACAACTATTTTCATGAATTTGACATGTTTTCTATAGTAGGCTATGCATAGATCTCTGAAAACAAGAAAACATTTCAAGGCAATGACAAGAGCCTATGTCAATAAATCTTAATATTTTTTTCTTTCCAGTGCTTAGTTTGGTAGTTAAAATTTTTATTTAAAAAATGGCTGAAAAAAGATCTTATCAGAACTTTGAAAAGTATGATATGCTAGTTTGCTACATAGTCAAATAAAAATCCACATCTGGCAGCAGAACTGTATTTTAACAGGTATACGGCTTTAAATTCGTTAATATGTATTAGTGACTAATTAACTACTTCTTTACGTTTATTATAGATATCCGGAGAGACAGCAACCTTTCCTTGATAGGTTTGCTATTATTAAAAATAATTTAATTAATTATGAAGGATTTACTAAGCCAAGGCCCAAATCATTTAATAAAGAAAATAGAGAAAATGACGGAATTAATGTTTTGGCTTGTGTAAAAGCAACCCCTTTAACATCGTGTAGGGTTATTGAGGAGGAAACTGGCGTTATTAAGAGTAGAGCTCAAACCATTTTGAAAAAATATAAATATAAACCGTATAAAACACACACTGTTCAACATTTACACCCTGGAGACGCTAAACGTCGTTTAGAATTTTGTCACTGGTATTTGGAGCAAACTAGAATCAATATTAATTTTGCCAGATCAGTAATATGGTCCGATGAGGCGTATTTTTCCAGTGCTGGCATTTTTAATAGGCATAATTCGAAAAACTGACAACAAAATCCCCACAATATTTTTAAGCGTGAGCAGCAGTGAAGATTTGGGTCAGCGTCCAAATAAAAGTTACAAAATTCTAAACGACGTTCAGCGTCTCCAGGGTGTAAATGTTGAACAATGTGTGTTTTATACAGTTTATATTTATATTTCTTCAAAATGGTTTGAGCTCTACTCTTAATAACGCCAGTTTCTGCCTCAATAATCTTACACGACGTTGAAGGGGTTGCTTCTACACAAGCCTTTATTATAAGATTTGGGTCTTGGCTTAGTAAATCCTCCATAATTAATTAAATTGTTTTTAATAATAGCAAACCTATCAAGGAAAGGTTGCTGTCTCTCCGGATATCTATAATAAACGTAAAGAAGTAATTTATTAGTTTAAATACAGTTCTGCTGCCAGAAGTGGATTTTCATTTGACTGTATGTAGCAAACTAGCATATCATACTTTTCAAAGTTCTGATAAGATCTTCTTTAAGCCATTTTTTAAATAAAAATCTTAACTGCGAAACTAAGCACTCAAAAGAAAAAAACATTAAGATTTAATGACATAGGCTCTTGTCATTGCCTTGATATGTTCTCTTGTTTTCAGAGATCTATGCATAGCCTACTATAGAAAACATGCCAAATTTATGAAAATAGTTGTTATTTCAGTTAATTTTAAAAATAAATACATACTATTATATATTTTTGAAAAGCTTTAGAAAAGAAAAATTAAATGACATCCAAATATACAGGGTGTTCCTTTAAAAAAAACACAAGTTTAGTTAATATCTCCTAAAAAAACTGGGTACGCCCCTGGACTTTACGTAAAAAACTCTATTAAGAGCAGTTTTGACCTTTTTGATAAGTTAACGCATCACGGAGATACAAGCTATGCCAAAAATGCAGGAATTTCATTTTCACCCTGTAGTGCAAAAACTAAGATAGCCATGACAAATTTGACACCGGAATCTTTCGTTTGGTGAAAAAGTAGCACAGTGTCGCGAAAACTCCATCCTTCTATCTTTGTTAATAACGGAAATATCCCACAAAAGTGTCAAAAATTGGACACCCTGTACATTGAATAAACTGTGCCCCGAGTTAAATTCATTAAATAAATTGTAAGTTTGGTTTTTTTGCGGTCTTTTGCTTCAAAAACATACTGGAAGCGTAAACCTGGTCTGACTTTATCTCATTCTTCCTTATATTTGCGATCGTCGTTGGACTCAAATTTGTTGCATCTGCTGTACGCCGTATTACATCCTTAACTTAAAGTGCGATTTCGTTTCGGACTTGTTACTTTTGCAGTTAAAAAAAGGCAAGATATTTAAAATTATTGGCTGCGATTGTCCATTATACCTTTTTTTTTCCTCCGGCATTATTTAAACCTTATCGAAATAACTTTCAACAAGTTGACGAACAAATGTTTTTAATTAATAGTAATGGATACTCACTAGTAATACCAATAGAAGTCAAATTATTTCCGTAAATTTTTTCGAGCTCACGGATATTTTGAAAATTATCCCGAGCCGAAGCCGAAGGCGAAGGATAATTTTTAAAAGCAAGAAGGAATTTCCTAGCATAATTTGATTTCGAATGTTATTTGGTAAGAAAATTTCACACCAACAATTATTGACGTTTATGAGAAAAGAAATATTGATGGGGAAGCAATGAAAAAAAAATCTACCAATTTTAGTTACATAGAAGCATCGGTTTCGGATGTAATATATCTTATATTACTTTCGAATACTGAGTTTACTTCACTAAAACCGGTATAAAATTTTATTTTAGCAATAAGTCTACCAGGGTCTAAGTATACTTTATAACATTTAAGCTTTAAGGACGGTCTAATTTTTTTCTACCAATTTTAGTTACATAGAAGCATCAGTTTCGGATGTAATATATCCTATATTACTTTTGAATACTGGAGTTTACTTTACTAGAACCGGTAGAAAATTTTATTTCAGCAATAAGTCTACCAAGGGTGTACGTATACTTTATAACATTTGATCTTTAAGGATAGTCCAATTTTTTTTCTACCAATTTTAGTTACATAGAAGCATCAGTTTCGAATATATTTTACCTTACTTTCGAAGTTTAATATTACTTTACTAAAACTGGTAGAAAATTTTATTTGAGCTATAAGTCTACCATAGATCTATGCCCTATAAATCCTAGGCGTTAAGGATGGTTTAAACTTTTTTTTACTAATTTTAGTTACATAAAAACACCAGATTCGTATCTTATATATTTATATGATTTTCTAATATTAAGTTTACTCTACTAAAGCTGATAGAAAATGTTATTTTAGCAAAAGGTCTACCATGCATAGATCTATATTTCATAAGACGGCCCAAACTTTTTTTTACCGATTTTAGTAACATTGAAATACCGATTTCGGATGTAATATATCTTATATTTTTTCATAACATTAACTCTAGTTTACTAAAATTGGTAGAATGTTTTACTAAATGTGTGAAAATTTATCAACACAAAGTCTTTAATATTGTATTGTTTTAGGTAATAAGTATTTTAAAACCGCTTGGTTAAAAATAATACATATTGTTAATTATATTTCAATTTTTGAGCCATTTTATTGAATCTGTATTACTAAAATAGTCAAAAACATTATTTTTTTCAAATAATATAATATAAATAAGTTTAACAAAATACGTTTTATTAGGTTGTGTATTGTCAATTGTCACTTTTTCTTATGTCAAAAAATTTCCACTATGATACCCTCCAGGGTACCGCAGGAAGAAAAAATTTCCGAAAAAATATATAGGCATGGCAATGTTGAGAAATGCTTGTATTTCATTGGTCGACAAATTTTGATGTGAATTTTTCTACATAACCAAAATAATGATCGGGCACCAATTTTTGTCAAATGTTTGTTGTCAACGGTGTTTGAAATATACTAAACAAAGATAAACAAAAATGACGTCATTACAAATAGGTATAATTCCGACTTTTAAATATTATTTTTAAAATGAAACACTTCGTATATTTGTAGATCTTTTAAAGATTAAAAAAAAATACCACGTTTGATATTGTTCCCTTTAATAGTTTTGGAAATCTTATTTGGTCATCGTCGTGAGTTTAATAGTAAAATAGCATTTTTTTAAATGAGACGGACACCTTGTATACATTTTTTAAACGGAAACTTATCAACATTAAAAATATCGTTAAAGGAGATACCACATTTGATAAGTCTATCCTTATAGTACAGGAAATGAGGCATTTTCGCTCGAAATTTTTTTATCTTGCATGGATTTACCTAAAATTTTCACAGAAGGTAGGGAATAGCCCAAGGATCAAAGTTTATATCATGCTGTGGTGTGATTTTATACTGAGGGTGGTTGCCACCCCATCTCGGATGTGGACATTTTGTATTACATTTTAACTACAAAAATCGATAAATAAGGTAATTTTAAGTAAAAAATGATCTATACATTTTTTGCGTAAAACTAATATTTTTCGAGCTATTCGCGATTGAAAGTAAAAGTTTTTCGACGAAAAAATCGAGGTTTTTAATGGGTTTTTCACAAATAACTCTAAAAATATGCATTTTATCAAAAAAAAACTGTAATAAATGAAATTGTAGCTTATAAAAAAAACTAGGAAAAAATGTTATTTCATAATTTCTCTAGAACCAATACACAAAGATTCAAAGTCAAATAGCGAGAAAAGTTTGCATTTTTTTAAGAAAAACATAAAAGGTCTTTTTTCAAGTATGTAATAAGACCTTTCTTTTAAAAACAAAAGGAGAGTTTTTACCATAAAAATTGAGCGAGTTATGATAAAAATAAGGTCGGTCCCTATTTTTTTCTACAAAAAGATCATTTAAAACAACCCCCTAATTTACCTTTTAATAAAAAAAAAGATCTGTACCCTTCTGCGATTCCTTTTATATTATGTATCATTAATACATTCTAGAAGTTTAACCAAATTAAAATGCTTAATTTTAGAAAAATTAGAGCTTAAAGTAAAAAAAGATTTTCCGTAATTTCGTAAAAATAGCCATTTTTTTTTCAAAATAACTCCAACAATACTGGAGATACGAAAAAAATGCTCGAGTACCAAATTATAGCTTGTTTATAAAAAAGACTTTTTAATAAATAGATTTTTCTGTACAATAAATATTTGGCAAGATATGGCCGTTTAAAGCCTCTATTTACGAGCAAGCACCTTTAAACTTATCCCATTTTAAAACTAAGGGATTTAAAAGAATTTAATTTACATAGCCATGTAGCTCTTAAAAAAGCCTACCAAATTATTTTTGAAAACATTTTCTATCATTTAAACTATAGGAGCTATGTTTAAAAAACCAATCAACTTTTTTTTTTGAACTATTCGAATAGCCCACTTTGGAGCATAATATTCTATAAAACCGGTATACTTTATACTTTTACCGGTATAATAATTTTTGTATGTAGTTCTACTTTTTTTCCTATTTATATCTGTTATATCGGTTTATAAGAATTGCAATGTTGTAAGGGGTGGTTTTTAAGGATTGAAAATTTGCAAAAGAATAAAATTGGTAACAATTTCAGGCAGTAATATTTTAAATTATTAAATCTGTCAAGCTATACATTTTCTGGGGATATTTTTTTTAATAAGCTATAATAAGGGTTGATTTATAAGGGTCGAAAAGTTGCGAAATGAAATTAGTACATATTTTAAGCAACAGCATTCTAAAATTAAATCACTATGGTAAATTAATGATTTTTTAGGGTTTTTTTTACTTAAGCTTTGATCTTTAAGGGTTGAAATATTTTTAAATTGTATTTCAAAGTATAAAACAATTATTAATCAATTAATCCAAACCAACTTCTACCCATCTTAAGGTTTAAAATGTTATTTTATAAGTTTTGACAATTAGGGGTAGTTTTCACCCTTAAAAAACAAACAGCGCACATCACCATAACATAGAATTTGAAATAGAGGGTTAGAAGCGCCTAATTTCAAATTTTTATGCAAATCGATGCAGGGCAAAAAAATTGTGAGGTTTTGCCATTTTTTAGCTTCTAGGGACTATAATTATGTATCCTTTTAATTTGTCAAAAAAAAAATTTTTGTAAATCTCATAAGGGGTGGTTATTTAAAGGTTAAATTATGGTAGTTAAATATTTATTTTACCGTAAACTGTTTAAACAATTTATTTCTACAACAAAAGCGTTATTAAATAATTTTAACATGAAAAAAAAAACATTTTTTTTTTGTAATTTCCTTATTAAGGGGGATTTTTAAGGGTTGAAACGTTACAAATATTATGTAAGATATAACTTACAACATAAAAATAAATACATTTTACATATTTAGCTATGATTTTAATTTACATAAGGTCTATTTCTATGGTTTTTTAAATCTTTTTAGTTAGCAAAAGGGGTGGTTTTAGCCCCCTAAAAATAAAAATCACAACCTAAGCATATATAAACTTTGATGAAGAGGGTAAAAGCAACTTAATTCCAAATTTTCATAAAAATTGGAGCTGTACAAAAAAATCCGGAGGTCAAACACTTTTTTCTCCCCATCCACTGTACTATTAATAGTTTCAGGAATATTGACATCAAAATATGAAAAATAATTTGTAAGCAAGCAAAAGATACAATAAAAATTAACATTTTGTTTTTGGATCGGGACGCCAATAATTCTAAAATGTGGTACTTTTTTTAAAGCCGTTTAACACT
Source organism: Listronotus oregonensis (assembly GCA_019359885.1). Lineage (NCBI taxonomy): Eukaryota > Metazoa > Arthropoda > Insecta > Coleoptera > Curculionidae > Listronotus > Listronotus oregonensis. The sequence continues at coordinate 173,531 of JAHBCN010000219.1, forward strand.
GGCCGCACTAGAATTTTCAAAATGTTTGATTTGAAAAGGAGACATGGGACCCACACAAAATATATTAAATGTAAAAAAAAAATATTTTTGAATTTGCGGAAAAAAGTTTTTTTCTTGTTTTAGCCCCAGAGAAAAATTTATATTTTACAAACGAATCTTGTATTTGTTTTTATTTTTTAATTTATTCAACTTTTTGTGCCTAAGTTTAAATTTCACAAAAATATTTGCATTTTTTTTTGAAATTAGAGGCATTTAAAATATTTGCATAAGAAAATTGGTATGAGAAAAAATTTCAACTGGCTATGGTTTTTAAAAAAACATAGGTAAATTTGCAAAATTTAACAATAAAATTTGATTAAATTTACGTAAAAAAACTTAGATTTTTCTTTGGGAGCACAGCTGCAAAAAAAATCAACTTTTTTTTTACAAGTCAAAAATGAAAATTTTTATTACCAAAGTATTTTCTTTTAAGTCCAAGGTCTATATTAGGTGTGAGTCCAATATCTCACTAATTGGATAAAAAAATTGAAAATCCCGAAGCCGCCACTGACCTCAGCAGCGTCGGAAGAGCAACAGCAACAAAATGTCCCATTTAAAAATTGCCAGTAAATAGTAACCAAGTTTACTTCTTATGTTTTTCTCTTTTTTTAGGACAGGGAAACTGAACCATCTTCATTAAAAAGTAAATTTAAAAATTGTACTCATACTGAAGAATCGTCAAGAATAAAGGAAAATATGAAGGAAACTACGTATACGTTTGCTCGACACGGAATAAGGTCAAATTATATGGACAGAAGTATTAAAGCTAAAAGAAAGGTAAAAATGACATTATAGTCTAAGCGACTACCGTCTTAAAAGGGGGGTAAACGAAAATAAGTACAGGGTTGGCATTTTATTAGGGTCCTATACATTTTCTCAGAAACTACAGACTTTTGAGAAAAAAACTTCGGACAAAAGTTTCTTGGAATAATTTATACTTTTAATTAATTTCACTTTCACATATACAGTGTGTTTATTGTGATGGCCGCCGGTGCTCACTACCTTATTTTAAAAGGGATACCCTATTTATAATTATATATTTAGAAAGCGCTTCTACAGACAACAGTATGGGTCTGTGTCGCAACGTTTCAGATTTATTAAAGATTTTTTTTAATTTTTGACCTATTTTGAAATTATACAAATACGGCAAATATTTTTTTTTTATTTGTTCACGTAAAAAGAATTTCAAAAGCTTATTTTATCTATCTAAGCAGGCAATTTTTTTTTAATTTTAAAAATGCTGCAGTGTTGCCATGTTTTATTTATCGTAAAATTTCTTGAGTTTTTTAAAAGCAACCCCTTGTATATGATACCAAATTCTATATAAAGAATTAAAAGGCCTTTTCAACGATGTATAATAACATGGGTCGGCGAGTCACCGTTTCGAACTTATGAATAATTGTCTTCAGAAAAGGTATTTTTCTTTTTCCAACCACACTATACCCTGTATACTTTATATTATGAATTAATATAGGGAATTTGGTTAACTTATCCTAAAAAAAAATATTGTATTAATTCATAATATTCAGTATACAGGGTGTAGTGTGGTTGAAAAAAGAAAAATATTACTTTCCTGAAGACAATCATCCATAAGTTCGAAACGGTGACTCGCAGACCCATGTCTTTTAATTTTCTATATAGATTTGTTATTATATACAGAAATTTGCATTTAAAAAATTCAAGAAATTTTATTTTTATTTATTTTTAAAATTTTAAAAATTTTGCCTGCAAAATAATAGGCTTTTGTAATTTTTTTTACGTAAACAATTTTTTAAAAAAGAAATATTAACCGCCTTTTTATTAATTTAAAGATAGGTCAAAAATAAAAGGAAAACGTCAATAAATCTGAAACGTTGCAACACAGACCCATACTGTTAAACTCGTCTTTAAAATCGCTATCTAAAAAAATAAAAATATATGAAGTGATCCATTTATAATAAGGAAGTGAACACCGGCGGCCAACATAATGAACACCCTGTATATGTAAAAGTAAAATTAATTAAAACTGTAAATTAATCCAAGAAACTTTTGTCCAAACTTTTTTCCAAAAGTCTGCAATTTCTGAGAAAATGTATAGGACCCTAATAAAATGTCCACCCTGTACAAAAATAGATTTTATAACTTTCTGAATATTGGGCAAGTAATAAACCACCGGTCTGACGATCTGTAACTTGACATTTTTTTTTTTAATAGTTTGTTTTTAAATTTTTTTGTAGAATTGATGTATAGGATATAAGCACAATATTTTACTATTTAAAGGAGTTTTCATCAGTAGAATATAAAAATTTAAGTATGCTACCCCCTTTCTTGACACGAGTGTTTGCCAGAGGACTTCCAAAATATTTATTGTAATCACAAAAATATTCTATATTTAAAAATTCATTACATATTGTTACAGATTTTAGTTAGTGTTTAGTTATTAGAAATGTAAAAGGTTAGAATTATTTTATTTAGGTTAATAATTTATTAAAAATAGGTTACCTTAGTTTTTCCCTTTTTCAACGGCCATTGCAGATTATCCTGAGGGCGCTGGAGACATCCTTTTGACACTTTTCTGGCATCCTGTAGTAAAAGAATTCTTCCAGCTAATTCTAGACTTTTCCAGACTTTTCATTCTTTTCCACATTACTATATAAAGCGCGAAGGAAATCCGCACGAGTCAGTTTTAGTTTTGTATTCCGACGGGATAAGAAGTTGACAGACAGTTAAAGGTTAAACAGTTGTCATTATTACGTTACGTTAGTGTTACCATAGAAACGTTTGTAAACCAGATATCCAATAAAAAGGTGTCAAACCAGGATCCGTGTTTTTATACGGGGTGTCCCGGAACATTTGGTGTCAGAAGCGGAACGAAATCGTCAAGTAAGCCGAAGTGGTTAAAAAGAATTTTTGAATGCCAGTTGGGACAAGACAACAAACAACAGTTATGGAAGAATTAAGTAGCCTAATAAAACAAATGATGGAAAAACAAGAAGACCTGAAGAAAGAAATGAAGACCAGCCAAGAAGATCTGAAGAAAGAAATGAAGACCAGTCAAGAATCCATGAAGGAAGACCTAAAAGAAGAAATGAAGAGAAGTCAAGAAGACATAAAGACCAGCCAAGAAGCCATGAGAGAAGATCTAAAAAGAGAAATGAAGACCAATCAAGAGGAAATGAAGTGAAGTCAAGCAGAAACAAAACAACAGATCGAGAAAATTCAAATAGACATTAAAAAAAGCCAGGATGAAATAAAACAAGAGCTGAAAGAAAAGATGGTGAAAATTCGAGAACACCTAAAAGGAGAATTTCAACAAAATCAAGATGAGATGAGAAAACAAAAGCTGCTTGAATTAAAACTTACCAAGGATGATGTTAAAGAAGAAATAGAAGACATACAACAGACTGTAAGCTAGTCCAAAGCCAAATGCAGCAAGAAGTACAACATTTACAGCGACAAATTCAAAAGATAGCTAGTACAGGCGTCGTCTCAGAAAGTGGTACTGCAACGACTATTATGAAACCACCAACTTTTGATGGCAAAGTACCCTGGTTTACGTATCTCCGACAATTTGAAGCTGCTGCCAACGGTAATAAATGGAGTTCACAAGAGAAGGCACGTGCCCTAGTACTTGCTCTTCGGGGTGAAGCTATGGAGGTTTTAAGAAACGTTCCCGGGGAGAAGCAATGCGATTATGAAACCGTTGTGATGTTCCTGGAAACGAGATATGGCGAAACGCACTTGCAGGAAGTTTATAAGGCGCAGCTGCAAGGACGAAGACAAAAGTACAATGAATGCCTTCAAGAGTACGAAGCTGATATTGTACGCCTAATAAATTTGACATATCCAGCCTATCCAGAAGAAATTAAACAAGAACTAGCAGTAGGTAGTTTCATTGAAGGCCTACGTGATCCGGATATGAACCAGGCGTTAAGAATGGCCAGACTTAAGAAAACATCTGAAGTTCTTGCCTATGCACTTCCATTTGAAACAGCTAAACAAACATCCAGGAATCAGGCAAGACTTCGAAGAATAAACTTTGTACCAGAAGAAGGTAATTCTGACAACAATTTGACAAGAGTTTTAAGTGAGTTACAAGAAATCATACGTAAAAAGCAAACTGACGGAGACAACAGTATGACTTTTCGACGAAGAAACAGCATGTTTTGCTGGAAGTGTGGCAAAGAGGGGCATGTCCAAAAAAATTGTACCAGATCAATTGCTTCTGCAAGTAGGCCAGAAAACTTTCAAGGTCGAAAGCTGACAAGGTGCTACCAACCATCAACATCAATAATAAAAGTATCCCGGCTGCAAAACAACGGCTCCAGCTTGGTAGTACCTGGAAATGTATGCGGTCGGGAATGTGAAATGGTACTAGATACTGGTTCCACACATACTATCGTAAGGCCAAACATCGTAGCCCACTGCAAAATATTCCGTCCAGAGAAAAATTACATTTTGGAATCTGCTAATGGAGAAGTCATCCCAATTAAAGGAATACATGAAGCCAGAATAACCTTGGGGACGACAACCTTTATACACGTTGTGATTGTTGCTGACATAATGGATGAAGTTATTCTTGGCCTTGACATTATGGAACATCAGAAGTTTGTACTTGATCTTCCGCAACGAATACTGCGAACTAATAATGAAGAGATTGTAATGAGACTCCCACGTAACAATGAAGCATCAATTCGAGAAGTTGTACTTAAAGAAGATGTCATATTACCTCCAAATTCAGAAGCTATTATCCAAGAAGATGTGAAGACTTAGAAGAAGGTGAAATTCTAATAGTCGAACCAATTGAAAGTAGTCCACTATACGCTAAAGGAATTCTACCCGCAAGAACTCTGGCGCAAAACAACAGAAATACAGTATTTGTCAGAATGATAAACCTAAAGGATTACTCTCAACAAGTTAAAGAGGGTGACAAAATTGGTACCTGTCAACCTGCTAATGTGATAATTACTAATACCTTTGCTAAACCTGTAGAAGTTGCCTCCAGTAAACTACCTGATGCTCTGCAAGACCTGGTGATTTCATCAAAAGCCCTGCTAAATCCAGTGCAGATTACTAAACTGGAAGACCTTTTAAGAAAAAATCAAGACGTTTTCTCCCTCTCTGAAAAGGATTTGGGAAAAACCAGCATAGTTCAACATCGAATAAATACTGGTGATGCAGCGCCGATGAATTCCTTTGGCTAAAAGAGACGAAGTTGAGAAGCTAATTGGAGACATGCAAAACCAAGGCATTATAGAACCATCCCAGAGTCCATGGTCATCTCCAGTATTCCTGGTTAAGAAGAAAGATGGTTCAACCAGATTTTGTGTTGACTTCAGAAGACTTAATGACGTCACGAAGAAGGACAGTTTTCCATTACCGAGAATAGACGATACTCTAGATACGCTGACGGGTTCAAAATGGTTTTCGACTTTAGACCTGAAAAGTGGCTATTGGCAAGTAGAACTTCATCCTGAAGACAAGGAAAAATCTGCCTTTTCGACCGGAACCGGACTGTGGCAGTTTAATGTTATGCCATTTGGTCTATGCAATGCCCCTGCTACTTTTGAAAGATTGATGGAGTTAACATTACGTGGACTAACTTGGAAAACATGCTTAGTATACCTAGATGACATTATTATTCTTGGAAAAACATTTGAAGACCACCTTAGAAATGTCGAAGAGGTTTTTCAGAAGCTAAGATCTGCCCAGCTGAAACTTAGTCCAAAGAAATGTCACCTTTTCCAGAAAGAAGTAAAATACCTGGGGCACATAATAACCGAAGAAGGAGTGAAAACAGATCCAGAGAAGACAGAAGCTATCCAAAACTGGCCTACACCAAAAAACAAGCATGAAATTAGAAGCTTCCTGGGACTGTGCACTTACTATAGAAGATTTATACATGGATTTGCTGACATTGCTCGACCATTACATCGACTTACTGAGAACAACAAAAGCTATGAATGGACCAAAGATTGTAAGACAGCCTTTACACAACTGAAGAAAGCCCTCTGTAACCCTCCAGTGTTGTCATATCCACAACCCAATCAAACGTTTATTGTGGACACTGATGCAAGCAATACTTCTATTGGTGGAATTTTGTCACAGATACAAGATGGCCAAGAGAAAGTGATAGCGTACTTCAGCAAAGTTCTTGCAAAACCTGAACGAAATTATTGTGTGACCAGAAAAGAACTTTTAGCTATTGTCAAATCTCTGGAGCACTTCCATAAGTACCTTTTTGGCGAGAAATTTCACCTGAGAACAGACCATGCATCACTCAAGTGGTTGCTTCAGTTCAGGAATCCTGAAGGTCAGATAGCACGATGGTTACAACGTGTTCAAGAATACGATTTTAAAATTGAACATCGAAGAGGATTGAACCATAAAAATGCTGATGCTCTATCAAGAAGACCTTGCCCCGAAGATTGTAAACATTGCAGTAAACGTGAAGAACAAGAAGATCCAGATGAATTTCACTGCCGAAGAACACGCATCCAGTGCTCTCAAGAATGGGACCCTAAAATTCTCACAAAAGAACAACGAGAGGATCCTGATCTTGGAGATATTGTGAAACTTAAGACAGAAAATTCAGAACGACCCTCATATCAGACAGTAGCTTCAAAGTCTCCAAGATATAAGGGGTACTGGGCCATTTGGGACTCTTTGGTAATGAAAGATGGCATATTGAAAAGAGTCTGGGAAAGTTCTGACGGCAAAAGCCATACCTATCAAACAATACTACCAACCAAAAGGAGTCCAGAAGTATTGCAAGCCCTGCATAATGGTATAGGCGGTGGCCATTTCGGTGTTATGAAGACTCTTGAAAAGGTTCGAGAAAGGTTCTACTGGCTGGGAAGTCGTGCCGATATTAAAGACTGGTGCAGAATGTGTAAGGACTGCGCCTCCAGCAAGGGACCTAAGACACGAAGCCATGGCAAGATGAAGCAATACAATGTAGGAGCACCTTTTGAAAGAATTGCCATAGACATATACGGGGTGTCCCGGCACAATATAAAGCATTTCATTTTTCTTATTCAATAAAAGAAATAATTATTATGGATATTTATGACTTAAAAAACAAGCTTTACAATATGACATAGTTAAAAACTAATATTTCAATGAAATTATGTTAAAAACAAAATTTAAACTCGAACTTAACGACAAAGGACTTTCTTAATCGGGGTCTGGAAGAATTTTGGTCAAGTATTAATGTGTCAGACCCGTTTTATTCAAAAGAGATTGTCCAGAAAGAATCGGCGCATGAGTACCGGAAACTATTCTACATCAATTTTTATACGATTCTCTTTAAATTGCCCTACTGATGATATAAATGCATGTTGCCATGGTGCCACCTGGTGCCCTATTGTTTAAACCGAAATTGATTAAACAATTGCAAGAAATTGTTATGTTTTAACCAGACAACTTTTTTTCATATTCTTTATTAAAATAGAAATAAAAAGACTCCTATGACTTTTTACGATAAAGTTAATATTTTTGGAGATATGAATTTTTAAAAGTTCGCAAAATCTTAAATTTGGGTACTTTTGACCCATGAAAATACAGGTTTTTTTGATTGTTTATTACGCGCGCTTACAAGTAAAATAAAGCTCCGATAACTTTTGTAAAATTGATTTCAGGAAAAAAACTTTTAAAAACAAATTGAAGATAATTAAATTATTAATAACATAATAACATTGCTCTCGTTAACGATTTTCATAAAGTTACTAGTTTTTAAGATAAAGGATAAATAATGATTTAGGACACAGAGGAACCGATGCAGCGTATGAGTCAGAGAGACGACAATACTTAAAAGTAATTGACGCATACTTGTGAGCGCGCTTAATAAACAATCAAAAAACCTGTATAAACAATAAAAAAAATTAAATCTCACTTAGGGATATTATTAACTGTTGTATAAAAAATTTACACAATTTATTTTTTGTTTTATTTTTTTTTAATATATATTTTTCATGGGTCAAAAGTATCTAAATTTGAGATTTTTCGAACTTTTAAAAGTTTATATCTCCATAAATATTAACCTTATCGTAAAAAGTCATAGCTTTTTCCTCTGCATTTTAATAAAGAATATGAAAAAAAAAATGTCCGGTTAAAAAATAACAATTCCTTGCAATTGTTTTAACAATTTCGGTTTAAACAATAGGGCACCAGGTGGCAACATGAATAGAACATTTTGGAATTTCGAAACGAATACTGTAAAAAATTTTTGGACGAATACTGTACAATATTTTATTTTATATTGTACTGTCGAAATTTACGTTTTGAAATAATAACGTATTTTCAACCTGCTTCGTATATCTACAAAATAATTAATTGTGCGCACAGATTTTAAGATTTTGTTTTACTGGTGGAAACCTTCTCAGTACTGACATAAAATTTAAATTTCACAGAAAGATTGCGTTTATATATCCAGGAAACGCAACTGTCCTGTTTTCATTTATATCAAGGCAAAAAGTAAAGTCAGTTAAAAATTAGTGTTTTTACAATATTTTTTTGTATAATTGACGAAATAAAGGAGATGGTGAAAATTTATTTTCTGATAAAATTTAGCAGAGATCAAATGAGGCTACGGAGCAGCAAAGTTTTATCGGACTAGCTGGTAATTTTTTTACCACACTTAATACTGTAAAAGTTCATTTTCGGACTAAAACCAAGAATCTAAAAAGTATGTTTAACAGTACAGTAAAATAAACATTATGATGATCATAAATATACATTTTGTTAATTCATCATATAATTAATAATGTAACTATTTAATGAGAACTATAGAGGGATTCAAGTTGCGACATCAGTTCTAGGCACTTGACGTCTATTAACAACGCCTGTCAAAAGCATTACCATTTTACAATTTATATATAAAATAGTTATTTTAAGTATATACCAGATGAAAATAGTTTAATATATTTTAAACTTTAAAATCTTTGTCTGAAATTGAAATGAATAAAAATGGCAAAATCTATTCATTATTGGGATTATGTCAGTACACTTTTGACACTTTTTTTCCGTAATTGTTAGTACTATCAAACAAGTAATATGGGGATCATGTGTTCTTTTTGGGTCAAACATAAAATGGTAAAATAAAATGTAAAAATTTTCTCTCGCTCAAGAGATAGAGTGGAAAATCAAAAAAATGTCAATTTCAGAAAGACCCTATATTTTCTTAGTTAAAAGAAATACAGAAAAATGTTTAATACAAAAGTTGTTTTTTTCTTTTATAGTGATTGTTGAATAATCTGCCGTTTTCAGAATAAGCATAGGGGTTGAGGTAAAAAGGTTATTGGACCAAACTACATTTTTTTTAAATGAAACACCCTGTATATTTTATTCTAAAAAATAACATGGTAAATTTACTTAAGGCTTACCCTCTTAAATACCTAAATAACTTAAAAATCACCCTATATATTTTTTTACATTAATGTGGTACTCGTGTTACTACTAAAAAGTGTTTCAATAAGAGGTTTCGAATGTTGGTCACAAATAAAATAAAGTTTTATTACTTACTTAAAATTAATTTATGGAAGTTCTTAGCTAGACAATGTACAATTATACGTGGAATACAATATCTGCCAAATGACCATCACTTCTCCTGCAGCACACAATTCTTTTGTTAAAATTTTCGATTACTTCTAAACACATTTTTGGAGATACGTCACGAATTATTCGTGCAACTTCTTGTTTTATTGTAAAATGGTTAGGGGATTGTTTTTGTAAGCTTTGCTGTTCACATACCCATACAAAAAATAATCCAGCGACGTCGACAGCGAAGTCGCATGATTTTGGTGGCCAATTTACGGCCTTGTGATAATCCCCCCTCCAAACCGTGTACGCAATAAATTCAGTGTTTTTCGTGCTGTATGGCATGTCGCACCATCTTGTTAAAACTACATATTGTCTACGTTCATCCCATGAAAAAACATTAGTCATCGTTTGGTATCGCTCTCCGTTTACTGTAACAGCTTATTTGTCTTTATTTTTAGAAAAATACAGACCAATGATACCTCCAGCCCAAAAACCACACCAAAATGTCACACGTTGAGCATGCATTATCTTTTTGTGAATCTGCCCAGGATTTTCATTGCCCCAGATGCGACAATTTTGCTTATTTACATAACCGTTTAAGTGAAAATGAGCCTCGTCACTGAAAATGATTTTATTGCAATAATCATTGTCTTCTGCCTTCCTGTGTAGGATCCATTTGCAAAGAAGCACGGCGTTGTGCGTGATGGGCTTTCTTTAGCTCCTGTGTAATTTGAATCTTGTAAGGATGTAAACCTAAATTCTTTTTCAAAATTTGCCATGTTGAAGTTCTGCGGATACCCAAATGTTGTGAACGCCTTTCAACAGACATTTGTTGATTTTTTAGCCACACTTTCTTAAGCAGCCTGAATATTCTTAATGGAAGCTAGGCGTTCCCGTATTTTTGTTTTAATATCTTGCACAGATCCATTTGTTTTGAATGGTTACTTCTAAGGGATGATTGCGTACACCAAAGTAATCACGACTTCGCCAATATGTGGCTCTCACAGAAGACCCATTTTGAAAATACGTTTTAATAATGTAAACACGTTATTCGACTGTATACCGCTCCATTGTTAAAATTGTACTGAATTCCCCAATGCAATAAAACCCGAATAATAAAACAAACCTTAAAATAAGAGTAGCAAATAAAAACATTCAAAACCTCTTATTGGAATACCCTTTATATGTTTCTATTTTCTTCCAGGTTATAAGAATGCTTTTTGTCATCGTTGCTGAATTTTTTATATGCTGGGCACCACTTCATATAATAAATACGTGGTACCTTTTTTATCCTAAAGAAGTCTACGAAATAGTTGGGTCTACTGGAATCTCACTTGTCCAGCTTTTGGCGTATATCAGTTCTTGCTCAAACCCAATAACGTACTGTTTTATGAATAGAAAATTTAGACAAACTTTTTTTACCGCCTTCAAATGCAGGTAAGTTTAATTTTATGGGGATTGAGTCAATAAAAATATAACAACCAATATTTTTTCGAAATATCGGTACAAGAGAACGTCGATAAGTCAAACCTCGATATCATAAAAAAATCGGCAACTTAAAAAAAAATTATATTCCCTTCCTTGCAAAGCAAAAAACCTCCGATACTTAAAGTACAAAACCTCTATAATAAAAAAAAATACCATTGGCCTTGATAACTTAAAGTAGTACACTTGGTGACCTCCATAACATAAAGTATTTATCAGTGACACATCGTAAGTAGGTATACAAAAAAAAGGTTGTTTTTTTGAAACTTTATTGTTTTGGACTATAGTCTTTCACTAAAATATCTTATTATAACACGTATAAAATTAAAAGATAATAAAAAACGTATAATAAAACGAGAATTCGCTAACATCTCCTCGAACTAAACATCGTTAAGTCAACATTTGAATTTTTTAAACCTCGCTTACTTCAACTCTCGATAAGTAAAAAACTCGATAACTTTTTTTTTACATTTCCATTATCGAGGTTCCACTATATTTAAAAAGAAAATTACATATTTTTACACGGGCTAGACTTCAACCCTTGTTTACTAACAGTGGAATTACAATACATCTACAAAACTGCAACTCTGCAGATCTGCAAAATATGGCCGATTTGCATATGCAACTCTCCTGAAGGGGTACCACCTATTTAAAAAAGAATCTGCAAATCCACCATATTTAATCTTAAAAAAACTGTTTTATTATTGTTGGTTTACCTTGAAAGACAATGTCATCCAAGAAAAAAGAGCTATTCTGGTGTAGTAAATTATGATCTATTTTTTTCACTGGCACATAAATAAAAAAAAAAGGATAAGAATATTAAATTATAAATTATCCCGCATTTTGATAAAAACACCTAAAGTCAAGGTAACTTCGGATTATCTGGTCTGCTTTAAGTAATGGAAAAAAAAAACGAAATAAATTAAAGTCTAATGCTAATAATCAGAGCTGGCACAGATACTTAAAAAAATCTTCATAAAAAATCCAGGACCGCATTTAAAAAAACAAAGTTGTCTTTTAGAACAGAAAAAGTAGGTATACAGTGTGTCCAAGATAATGATGTCTATCATGGAGATCTTGGAAAACAAAAGAGATGCAAAGATGGTTAAATTAGAAAAAAGTTGCGCATTTTCAAGCCTAACAATATGTCTATTAAAAAGTGTTAAAATTCCGAATAATTCAGAAGATATGCCTAAAAACCGAAATTTGTGGATTTCGTTTTTATTTTTTTCCGATGTTATTTAAGAAGATATGGAAAAACAAAAGACACTTTCTCATGGCCACTTTTTAAGCTTTATAAAACAGCGGTGAGATATATTCCGTACGACGTTTTGTTTCAACTTTTTTTTTTTGGCGCGTAAAAAAGTATACCCTGTATTGAATAGCATATTTTATTACGAATACAACGATGTATGACACAATATAATTCTGGAATATTTAAACTGGAAAAAATGGATTTTTATTAAATTCCGAATGTTTTCGTGTAGTAGGCGGTAAAATAATGGCGCTGAGTATGGTGTAGTAGGCTATTATTAATCATGTTTCGAAATATTGAATTAAAATCACGTTATTGACGATTTAAAAACTTTATTCATGTAAGTAGGTAGGTCACGTCATATGTTAATTAATTAAACAAATTAGTTAAGAACTACTTAGTAGAAACCCAAAAAAACTAATTTAGAATATAGGTAATGTTTAAACAAATTACCATTATTCTTGTCACGGTTAGTTTTTATTTCTACGTTTGTTTTTAATAATCTAGTTTGTTTACCTTAATGCAGTTTTTTTTTTTTTTTTGCCGTTTATTTTTGGAAAAAGGCCCCAAATTTGATTGTAATTGCTGGGTTACTTCTTTTTTTCTATCGTATTTGGTATCCTTTTTTGTTTTACGTTGCACCCCTCGTAGTATTATATACAAAAAAATTAAAACATATTTGGGCAGCGTGGGTGGCAACTCAAAATGTAAGATTTGCCAATTCAGAGGCGAAAAATTCCTAAATTGCGCGATCCCGTGCCCTTGGTCCCTTTTGAAAAGGACGAAGGGTCGTCGGCAATGTTTTCCATTTGGAAATTTTTTCACGTCATTGTTAAGGGCGAAACTAGGAAAATTTGCAGCTTCTGGTATTCAAGCCATCTTTATAGGATTTGTGCGCAAATTTCCCAAAAACCTTCCGATTTAAGTTACCTTTGGTTTTGTGCATTTTTGTTTGCGTTGCCTTTTTGGCTGTTTCGGGAAAGAAATCTGCATTGCAGGACCTGCAGTTCGACGCCGCAGGGGTTTAGTGTTAGTGGAAAATACCCCTTAACATCTTGGGGAAGTTCTTCTAGACTTATTCTAACCGAGTATTTTCCGTATAAAACGGTACATTAATAGATTTATTTGGGTTTTCAAGCGCTGGTGGTTCAGGGATTTTCATTATTTTTTTTATATATTACGTCATGCGTTGGGCAAGTCAAAAACCCCAAAAAGAATTAATTTTATTAATTAATTTTAAATTTTAAATAATTTAAGGGGTTTGTTGTGGCCAATTTATTGCGAAAATCGCAGTTTTATTGAATTATTCTTTTTTTTTGTTTTTTGACAGTTACGTTAATTGGCTACGCTAATTAGCGTTAAATAATAAATGCCGTTAGATGGCGCTGGTGTTTTAGATCATTTGTTTCTTTTAGTATTAATTAATTTTCGGGGTTAAATTACCTTCTTGGGGAATCAATTTATTTAATTTTTTCTTGTCATAATTTTTCTTTTTGAGACTTTTATTCAGGTATAAGTATCTGGGGTGACTGTTCGAGACCTATTTATTATTTAAATTGTCAATTTAGTAAGCCGGAGAGGCTTTTGTTATATAACAAAAATTTGTTATTTATTTTTTCTTACCTTATTTAATACATTTATCAATGATATTTAAGTTATTTTTATTTTGTTGCTATCTTCTAATTCTAAAGATAGAGTGTTTTTTTTAGACAAAAAAGCAAACAAGTAAAAAATATCGGGGATTGAACTATTTAAATTATCAGTCAAAAACCTACTTATTATTTGTTAGGCCAAGTAAAAAAAAAAGATCAATAAATATGTTTTGGGCTTTTACCTACGATTAAATACAATCGTTTGGGTATATTACCTTTTTTTTTAAAGAAGGGGGTTGTTAATTAACTTTTGGGGCTAGGGAATATGTTCTTTTTTTGGTGCCAATGGAATAGGGCATAATTTTTTTTTTAAACTAGTTTATTAAAAAAAGTTTTTTTGTTATCTTAATTTAATAGGATTTTTTATTGTTATATGTTTAATTAACCCTTTACTTAATAAGTAATTATTTTTTGTTTTGTTTACTGAAAGGTTCGAACCAAGCACCAGATTTTGAGTTTCTTTTTAATTTTGGTTTTTGGGAAAAACATTTCAGTATGGGATTTGAGGGAATTTTCTTGGGATTTTTAAAGTCGCTTAATTATCTTACGTTTTATTGGGTTTAATTAGTATTGAATTTTGTAGGGTTTTTCGGACGGGCCATTTTTTTTCACATGGGCCATTAATTTAATTTTGAAACAGTTTTCGTCTTTGGGTTTTGGGGGGGCCAACAATTTGGTAGAAGTTCTCTTGGGACGGGTCCGAGATAGTGACCTTTTAACTGGTCAATGCGTTGTCTGTAGTTTTGGGCACCATCGCTCTTCACGGTGTAGTGGCTGGCACACACGCTATCACTTGGAATCGACAAAACAGGCAACATTATGATTAACTAACTAACAATTTTTATTTATAACCTTTCAATTTAGAATTTAGGACTCTACCCGTTAAATTTTTACCATATTGTTTTTAAATTATTTGCGGCCTTTTCTCTTATTTTTATAGTAATATATATTTTTTTTTTGGTAAATCTTATATCCTTATTGGTTTTCAAATGGTGCACCTGGTCATTTAATTATTGTTAATTAAATAAGCGGCATTTATATATATTTTTATATTTTATATATTTTCTTTGAAATTGTAGACTTATAGTTTTAATATTTATTCTTATCATCAGTAATGAAAATTTAACAGTTATTAAGCGCATTCACCATTTCATTTTTATTATATATATATTTTTGTAAACTTTTAAATTATAAATTAAAATTTTGTAATTTCATAATCTAGCGCATTCACCATTTTATTTTTATTATTTTTTTTTGTGTAAACTTTAAATTATAAATTTATAATAAATTCAATTAACTATTTGTTTTAAATATAGTGTTTTATTTGGCTCGCCTAGTGTCTCCTTTTTCTATTGTTAATATTGTTTAGTAAAATTTTTCTTGTCTTTGAGTGGTAGTAAAGTTGAACGAGAGTTCCCAATTAAACCTTGGAAGGTCTCTGCTAGGCCTGGCACCAAAAGCAGTGGCGCCCAGTTTAACCCCCCCTACTCTCCGGCAAATGAGTTAGGGCATTTTTGCACGCTCTCTCTGCTACTCACCTTCGGCTTTACTGTACCTTTACTATTTAATTGTTATTAATTTTATTAAAATAAAAATAATAAATAAAAAAATATATTTTTTTTTTAAACTGCCAACGGCCCAATAAAAGTTGGAAAAGTGTTTTTAGGCCAAACCACTTGGGCTAAAGCAACTGCGTGACATTCTCCAAACCCTTCTGTGCTCTCAAACGCTTCAAGAACTATTCTTCTCAGCTGATCCTCAGATTCAAAAACACAGCTGTAAACATAATTTTTGCATTACCCCCAGAGAAAAAAATCGAGCAAAGTTATGTCTGACGAACGAGAGGGCCACGGAACTCTTGAATGTGTACCAATCCATTTTTCCGGAAATCTGTTCGATAGATACTCGGGCACGATTAAGGCACTGTGCGCGGGCGCACCATCCTGCTGAAACCAAAAGTTTCCAACCTTTGCAAGCGGTAAGGGTTCTTCCAAATCGCGTTCCAATAAGTTTCGATAATGCTTCGAGGTAAAGGGAATTGTTTTAAAAAAGGGACCTATTAAATTTGCTCCAAAATTCAAACCCACATATTATAAACAAAACGGTGCCGATGTCTAGCCATTCAGTGTCCCTTGACCAATAATTGGTATTTCTCCGGTTAAAAAGTTACATTATTTGTAACCATACTCTCGTCCGACAAAATAATCCTATGGGGAAATGTTTCATCTTCCTGACACTTTCTGGTGTACCGTTTACAAAATGTTTTTCGCCTTTCCTCGTCACGAGATCTGAGGCCTTGAAAGATTTTGAATTTGAACGGGTGGAATTTTTGTTTTCTCAAAATAAAATGGACAGTAAATTTCGGTATTCCAGTGGTATTGTTTTAACAGATATTTCTGGATTTTCAGTTACAGCTAATACTACATTATTTTCTTTTTCTTCATTGCAGAGCATATTTCTTGACAATACTAGTTTCTTGAATGCACCATACTGCTTAAGATTCGAAGCCAATCGTCCAAAAATTTTTGTACTGGGTTGTTTTCTCTCTGGATGGTTATTTAAATACATACGAACAGCTTAAACGGCGTTGCTGTAGCAAAGGATATAACATTTGAACATATCAAACTTTTCCTCAAGTAAAAAAGCACGTTCCATTTTGTAACAGAGTTATGTGTCAATAATATGTCAATAAAATTATTTTGACATTTTCTCAGAGCCATCATTTTACCGCCTACTACACGAAAACATTCGGACTTTAATAAAAACCCATTTTTTAGAAATTTAAATATTGCAGAATCATATTATATCATACAACGTTGTATTCGTAATAAAATATGCTATTCAATACAAGATATACTTTTTTTACGCGCCATATAAAAAATAAAGTTAATGATGGTTTTTCCGAAACGAAACGTCGTATGGAGAATATCTCAACGCTGTTTTGTAGAGCTTAAACTGTGGCCATGAGAAAGTGTATTTTGTTTTTCCAAATCTCTTTAAATAACGTCAAAAAAACGATATCGGCAAATTTCGGTTTTTAGGCATATATCCCTCGGAATTTTATAACTTTCTAAACGACATATTGTTAGGCTTTAAAATGCGCAACTTTTCTCTAATTTACCCATCTTCGTATCTCTTTTGTTTTCCAAGATCCCCATGATAGACATCCTTATCTTGGACACACTGTATAAGGTATCTCCGGAATTATTAGTGCTATTAAAAAAGTAATAGAGGCGTCATGTGCTCTTTTTGGGTCAAACTTACGGCCGAGTGATGATCGCGTTGTTAAATTTAGCAATGGACTTAGCAATTGTTAAAAGTTAACAACGGTTTAGAATGTTTAACAAAATGTCAGATTTTGACAGGTTGCCTACTAAAATCATTGAATAACACAGACAATAGATTTTAAAAAGAAATAAAACTAGAAAATATATTATAATTTTATCGTCATTCAGTAGCTTTATATTTCTTCCATTTAAATTAAAATAAAGTGTGTTCGCGCAAGCTTTCCAACTAGCCTTTTGGTTTTTCTAGCAATTTTTCTAATTATTGTTTTGATTATTTAAATTTGTTTATGATCTACGGTGAATGTAACAATTACGGCACTGTTAAAGCAAAAACTAATAAAAGAATATTTGCATGCATTGAGAAAAACAATTATTTTAGTAAATGTTCAAAATGTTCAAAATAATCTTCGTGCGTGTAGTTTAAACGACCCGACATAATTGATATCTAATAACAACTAATTGTCAAATCTAAATAGTCACGTTTCTACGTCCGATTGTCTTTGTTTCGTCGCGTCCCGCCGTCATGGCCCACTAATAACAGAATTAAAGAGCCGTATAGCACTTTTACAATACAAAATGTTAAATTGTCAATTATTTCAAAAACTATACATTTTCGGAATAGACCACTTAATAAAAAGTTAGGTACCTTATTTTTTAATGCTTAATTCGATAAAAATATAAAAGTGAGGGTTTCCATTTGAAAAAATTGACTTTTTACGTTTTTTTTTTAGTTAATTTTTGTATATAATTTTTAGTCACCCTGTATTAATTTACACCCAAAATATTCACTCAATATACAAAATTCGGCCTCTTTTCACAAGGAGTTCAACTCAAATAAATAATAAAGTATGCCGTATAGGAAAAATTTCTCCTTATTTTGGGTTCTGCGAACGTCATTTTTGACATAAAATTCAATATATTTCGAAAACGGTTAGACTTAGGTATGACATATTATACATAAAATATATCTAGAATTTTTTTGAGGAATCCAAAAATGCAATAATATATAGGGTGTTCCATTAAAAATAAGGAAGTTAGCTTCGACTTCCGGTACAACCGGAAGTGCCACTATCTTGAAAATATATTAGACGAGTTGCTCTCATCGATATTAAAAAACTACAAATTTTCAAAATTTTCCTTTGCTAAGTTTTTGAGAAATCCACCGCGTCGGTTCGTCGTGGGACACCCTGTATATCGCTAGTAAGATGCGTAATCCATTTTCGTATAATTGCTGTTTAGGGCAGTTTTCAATATACTAACAATATATTTACTCATTTTATTTTTACTTAAAATTATATAAATTAATGTAAAATTAGGATATAAAATAAGTATTTCATCTAATGAGTTTTTAATTACATGAAGTAGGTAAATATTATTAATAAAATATATTAGAATTTTGCATATATTATATGCAAAATTGAAATAAATATAATGTTATTACTAATAAATAATGCAAATTATTTATTGTTAATTATATTTTAATGAATAAAAAACTTTATACAAGGTATTATTCACTGAGATTCACGGTTGACCTTGCATTACAGTGAGTATGGCTGAACGCTGCGCGCTCTCTGCCCTCTATCTCAAAACCGATTGTGCGTATGAAAAAAAAATTAAAAAAGCTGTCGCACATTTTATGCTTCACAATTTTTATAATAAATGTTGACATTACCGGAGTTATAAAAACCGTGATAACAGCGAAAAACTGAATTTTGTGACCTTTGAGCTTGAATAACTTACGGCGCAGAAACGGGATTTTTTGGGACTCTTAAGACAACCAACGGGAAGGTGTATACAGGTTTACAGCTTATTATGTCTCATTCCGAGGTTGACCCCTTTTTAAGTGACTGCACTATAATATCTTTGTAAATGAGAAAGTAATCGACTGTTACCTGTGTGCTGGGTCACCCGGTATATATAAGGACAGTTTTAAAAAGAATACTTAGAGTTTTTAATATTTAAAAAATTAGTTTAACTTTTGTCTCTTAAGAATTTAAAAGTTTTGCAGTTAGTTCGAAGTAAAATACAAAACCGTAAAGATCTTCTTTGAGTTTTCCAAACTAAAATTAAATTTTAAAAACTTTAAAACTCGTGTAGAAACAGTTTTACTTTGATAAAGTTTTTCCCATTGTAGCTTTCTAAAAACGATTTTGTTTTAGTGTTAACTTTAAATTACGATTTGAAATCAATAATATCGGAATGTGACTTTGCTTTTACATTTTGTATTGTACCAAAGACAATTTAGTTTTTTCCGTAGACGCACAAAACAGTGCTAAATTTTTCGTAATAAGTTTCGACGCTTGGTTACTTAAGCGGGCGTCCATTGAGAGAAAATACGTTCACACACTGCTATATAAATGGACACTGTTGCCAAGGCTATAACAATGGTAATAGTAATTACGAATAATTTCTGTGAAAAATATGCCAAATTTGTTGTAATAATAATTTTTTTTTGCTGTATAATAATAAAATTTTAATTAATGCAAATTTTTACTTTGGATGTATGTATGTCTTTGTATGTCTGTCTGTCTGTTTAAAATTGAACATGAGGCTTCCGAAACTGACAAAAGAATGTTATAAAAAGAATAAACGCTTCGTTAGAGTTCAATGAATATAAGTAAAAAGAAATTATACTATTGACAAATATTTTAAGACATTTAATAAACACACCTAAAAAACTTCAGCAAGAATACACATTTAAATGTCTTAGGGCCGCTTGCACCGATCGTAATTCAAGCTTAGCTTTGATTTAAACTGGGCTTTTTAAAATATCAACTTGCACTGTCTACTAATCTTAGCTTAAAGAAGTCTTAGCAAGGCTTATTAAATGCCACCAAAATTATAGGCTTAAAGTAAAAAAAGCCCGGTTTGATAACCTCAAATTTTATTTAATATTTGCTATTTGCATTTTTGTGTCAATTTGATTAATTGCGTGTGTTTTGTTCCAAACATAAAATAGAATGGAATGAAGAATGTGATGATGATATGGACATTTTGGAAATATTGGAATTTGGATTCCCGAGATAAGTTTATGTAAAAAATAATTTACTCGCGGAATTGCCGAATTTAACTTCCTTCAGAAGATTTAGGCTGTAAACAAATACGTTTCAGTATGTCCTGGACCTGATAAAACCTGACTGGAAATATCGAAATGACTCGTAGCATTGTTTTTTTTTGTGCTGTATTATTTGAATCTGAATAGAAACGATTACCAAGGCCCTCCACATTTTAATATTCATCAAGCTTAAAATGAACTCATGTGCAGGATCTTTTTTTCACTGTCTGAGGTGGACTTCTTCCTGTACATGTTATTTCAAATTTTTCATCGACCACTGCTTTCCTTGCAACTTTCTTTGTTTTCATATATTTTTTTAATGTTGCACAGTTTCTGTAACACTCATCAGGTGAAATAGCGTTAAATTCAGCCTCGACTTTTATCCAAGCACATTTTTTTCCTGAATTGTGGCCTGGTTAGTCTTTTTTTAGTTGTTTTGCTGTTTAGCAAGTATATTTAAAAGTGTCATCTTTTCTTCATTTGAAAAATTGGTACCGCGTTGTCTTCTACTGTCGCTCATTTTGATAGCCTGCTAAACATCTACAATCACCACAACCTAGAAAATATGTATAACATAAACATAACCATGAATTGCGTGACATAACTTTAAACTTCAAAATCTTTTCCGTGTGAAGTTAGTTGAAGGTTTTTAAATGAACTATTTTGCGAATGCGGCTAAAATTATGGCGGTTCAACAAATTAAATATAAACCACACTTAATTTTTTTAATTTGGTTTAATAAAGCCAAGCTTAAATTTTAATCAGTGCAAGCGGTCTTTAATGGTAAGAGCTAGAGCCAAAAATAGTATTGTTAATTATGTTCCCGCGCAGGCTGACAACCAATTGGATACAGGGGGTAGCAATAAGGGGTGAAAGTGCCAAATTTTTGGGAAAAAATCGTCATTGATAATATGTCAGCCATTTTGGCCAGTTAAAGTTGAACTCCTAAGGTGTCTAAATCCAAAAGGGCTGACAGTTAAAATTATCCCGAGCGCTTATTTTATACAGGGTGTTTTTTTTAATGGAATGTCAATATTTAAAGAGGCAATTTTTGTGTCCATTTTAAGAAGAAAATTCATATGATGGTATGTCCCAAACGTCCTAAGTTTTGAGATACAGGGTGGTTAAATTTTCAAAAATAAATGATTTATTATTATATCAGTAAAACCATTTTAGATATTTTAATCAAATTTGGCTTACATGTCCTATGTATCGAGAAGCATTTTTTAGTGTACTACATTTTCTTTATTTCCACCAGTGGCGTTCGTACGGAATTTGACCTGCCTGTTTTGGTAGATATTGATGATTTGCATGATCATAATAATATCGATAAACAATATCACCAAGCAAATAAATATCTAGATTTATTTTTCTAGGTAAAAACCGTGCGTCGAACTAAATAATTATGAGCAGATTTATTCTCTTAATTTGTGTTTGGTTCGACGCACGGTTTTTACCTAAAAAAATTAAATCCAGTTATTTCCCTGCATGGTGATATTGTTTACGGATGTTGTTATGATCATGCAGAGAAATGGTTTTAATTTTTTTAAGCGAAAACCGTGCATCGAAATAAAAAAAATAGAGCGATCAAGTTTGCTGATAAGTAATGGGGTATTTTAAAAATATTTCTTATTTTAAGAGAAATCAGTGACGTACCATCAATATCTGCCAAAAAAGGCAGGTCAAATTCCATACGAACGCCACTGGTGGAAATTTAAAAAAATGTAGTACACTAAAAAATGCCTTTTGATACATAGTACATGTATGCCAAATTTGATTAAAATATCTAAATTGGTTTTACTGATATTAATAATAAATTATTTATTTTTAAAAATTTAACCACCCAATATCTCAAAACTTAGGATTGCGTAAGGACATACGTTCATATAAAGTTTTCTTCTTAATATAAACCCAAAAACTGCCTCCTTAAATATTGACATTCAATTTAAAAACACCCTGTATAAAGTAAGCGCTCGGACTAATTTGACCCCGTATTGCTGCCCTAGGTATCTACCTAACTGTCAGCTCTTTTAGATTTAGACACTTTAGGGATTCAACTTTAAGTGGCCAAAATGGCTGACATATTATCGATAACGATTTTTTTCCTAAAGTTTTGCACTTTCACCCCTTATACCCTATACCAATAGGTTGTCAGTCTGCGCGAGAACATAATTAACAGTACTAAATGACGATGAATTTTCGGCTCTAGCTCTTCGTCTATAATATTACTACTACAGAGAAAACACAACGCAGAAACAAAAACACGATATGCAAGACATCAAATAGAAATAAAGAAATTTAACTCTAGAAAACTTGTCATGTGTTGTTAAATTTTAAAAGAGAATCAATCGGATCGTTCGATTTTTCGATAATAAATAAATATTAATTTTTGTTGTATATTTTCAGCATTTTTTGTTATGTTTGGATTTAATAAAATAAAAAATTTAATTAAAACAATTTTAAACCATATTTAACATCGTGTATCCCAAAATTATAAATATTTTTTATCAAAGGACATGGCACACTTCTTATGGATTTGAGTCACCGACAGATTTTTTTGAAACTTTAGTATTTTATTTTGGAAGTCCAAATAAGCATTTTCTTTCATTGCGCCAACCTTATAGCTATACAGGGTGATACCATAAAATAAACCCAAAAATTCTTAAAAATATTTTTTTTATTTATTACAAAATACTGTCTGTTACCCTAGACTGATAAAATTAGGCATTTTTTATATAAAAAGAATATATATTTCATACCAAGTACTTTTTTATCTTGTACAGGGTTTTTATCTGTCTTGTCCTACAGGGTGCACGATTTATTAATGAACCAACAAATATACAGTCTAGTCGAACTAAATATAATATTTTATGTCAGTTATTATTATAACCTATAGGAATTTCGTAACTTGGCAGTAACTCATTCATACATACAGCAGCGTGTCCCTCCAAACAGTTATTTTTAGATACCGGGTGAACCATAATTATATGGCGGTTTTATTTATATTTTTTTCCAGTCATATTGAAACCGCTGTTGTAAAAATATTTTTTTTCACCGATCTACACTATAAACATACTGGGTGATGTTTCGAAAAGTGACTTAGTATTACGTAAAATGTCGCAATTTAATACAAACATGAATAATAGTTAATGCATAATATCTTGCAGTAAAAATGCAGCTTACGGGTTTTAAGGCAACCCTTAATTATTTCAACACTATGGTAAACTTCAAACAGTAACAAGTTAGATACTGTTTGTAGAGGGACATATTTTTATTAGTAACTCATAAAAACAATGATGTATTAATTATTATTATTCATTTAAATCAAACTAAGGCCATTGTTTAGCCTTATTAAAAACTTAATACTAAAATGTTTTTAAAAGTAAACTATACCATTTATAAGAAACAGAGATGAAAAGATCATACTAGTCAATAATTTGTGGCTCTTCAACTGCTCTATGCGCGGCGTCTAAAACAGTTGTAAGTAAAACAGTTGTAGGATATTTAACAACTTGTTGATTCCTAGCATATCCCAGGTACCATATTACACTGGCAACATGGGCACAAACGCCAAGCTTTCTGGCACCCACTTTGCATATGTAATAGGTACCCGAAATAGGATCACCATTTTCTTGGAATGGAGAAAGCAAATATGAAATGAAAATACTATGCTTAATAGCTTGCGTAAACCTTGAAAATATCTTTGTTCTTATTAGGCCAGGTTCAAATTGTTGAACTTGAAAAATATATTCATTATTTGGTTCCCTTTCAGCGGTATCTTGAATATAAGCTGGAGAAAGCCTAACTTGATAGGTACCAAATGTTTTAGAAATAAGATAGTCTATAGGCAAAGCATAAAATTCATTATTATTTTTTCAATATTCACCCATGCACCACCACCTCGACGTAAGTTAAAATAAAGTATACCTCTTGTGCATTAAAAATGACTGCCTTTGTATTCTAAAATTGAAGCTCTTTGGCGCTTTTAGATATGTGTAGTCGGGGTATAAAATTGCACAATGCTGTACGGGTTGGGGATTATATAACCGATTTGTAAAATTGTCTACATGTCTTTGGATTAATCTTTCATGTCTTTGGATGAATTCCGAACTTCTGCGCAAGCAAACCCCTATTTTGCTTTATTGTGCAATATTAAATAAAACCGCCATATAGTTTTGGTTCATCACCCGGTATCTAAAAATGACTTTTTTGGAGGGACACGCTGTATGTATAAATGAGTTACTGCCAAGTTACGAAATGCCTATAGGTTATAATAATAACTAACATATCATATTATATTTACGCCTACTGGACTGTATATTTGTTGGTTCATTAATAAATCGTGCACCCTGTAGGACATGACAGATAAAAACCCTGTACACGATAAAAAAAAGTAACTTATATGGAATATATATTCTTTTTATATAAAAAATGCCCAATTTTATCAGTCTAGGGTAACAGATAGTAGTTTATAATAAATAAAATAAATATTTTTAAGAATTTTTGGCTTTATTTTATGGTATCACCCTGTACAGCTACAAGGTTGGCGCAATGAAAGAAAATGTTTATTTTGACTTCCATAATAAAATACTAAAATTTCAAAAAAATCTGTCGGTGACTCAAATACATAAGAAGTGTGCCATGTCCTTTGAATTCGTCAAAGTAAAAATTTACATATTTAAAATTTGATTATTAAATAGCAAAAAAAAATGGTTATCGTTATCAAAACAAACCGCCTATTTCCCACAGAAATAATTCCTAATTACTGTTACCACAGTTGTAGATTTGGCAACAGTGTTCGTTTATATAACAGTGTGTGCACGTATTTTCTCTCGATGGACGCCGACTCGAGTAAGCGAGCGTTCAAACCTATTACCAAAAAATTTAGCATTGTTTTGTGGGTCCTTAGTAAAAGCTATTATTGTCTTCGTACTTATTCCAAGTGCATGGGCGGGACTTTCAATTTTTTATCCAAAAAGTGAGACATATGGCACCCACGCCCCCACCAAGATGGCCTCAAGGGCAACACTTTAATTAAAATGAAAAATAATTTTGGAATTTGCTTATTTATTGATTTTTTAACTCCCCTGCCCCAGAGAAAATCTAAGTTTTAAAAGAAAATCCTTAATTTGTATTTGTATCGTAAATTTGATCAAATTTTATCGTCAAATCTCAAGTTTCGCACCATTATTTATGGTTTTGAAAAACCAGATTCAGTTTAAATTTATTCAGTCAACAATTTTCTTATTCAGCAGCATAACTATGTAACTGATAGAAAGAAAATTTGTTAACTATTTTTCTTTCTGTTTCTATTTGGCACTATAAAGTCTTTTCGACAGTTTTCGCAATTGCCAATTTAGAAAACGAAGCCGTGAAGATAGACAGACTTTTTTGGGTCCTTTTCTATTCTGTAATATTTGCATATGGGTTTCTCACTCGCAAATTGTTATTTCTATTTTTGACGTTTGATATGTCGTAGTTGGATATTTCTTTTGTGCAGTTTTGGTTGTTTGTTTTTATTTACTTATAAGACGTTTGTTTAAAGAGATAAAAAAATAGTTGTTTCCGTAGATAATTTTATACTACGCTGTTTTACAAATAAATGCCGTGCTAATTGGAATAAAAAATGTATGAACCATTTGTTTAGTCTAAATAATTTAATAAATTTCCTGTTAAGTAAGCCCAATGGTTCAAAATTACTTCTTAGATATCGTTTTTGAACTTGGACTTCATATTGCTGTTTCATTTCCTCCTCTTCGCCGACAAAAAGCTTAAGTATCTATTTTTAAATAATGTGTAACAAAATTATAAATAACAATCACAAAAAACGTGACACTATAACTACAAAAAAAAAATTTGTTGAGAAAATATTTTCTAACATTTTTTTTCTTATTTTTGTCTTTTTCTTGTTAGACTTCTTCTACTATTAAACGTTTTCAGTTTAGATAGTATTAAACAAAGAGCAGAAAATATTAATCGACATTTTGCCAAATCTTAATAAAAAATTGTTTACATGGTTGCAAATAAGCAAAAAAATATTGTCTTTCCCTCCTTTCAATTTTTATTTATATCATTTTAGATGATTCTCCTGCAAATGCCTCTTATTTAAAGAAAAATGCAGATATTCTTGCAAAATCTGGAATTTAACAATAAACTTTAATAACATTTACGAAAAAATACATATAGAGAATTCGCTTATGACACATAGAATATTTTTTGGGGGGTGTAAAACAATTAACATTTTTTTCGCAAATTCCAAATTGAAAATTTTCTTTACCAAAGTGTTTTCCTTAAGCATCTGGATATGGTGTGGGTTCCATTTCTTGCTTTATATATATATATATATATATATATATATATATATATATATATATATATATATATATATATATATATATATATATATATATATATATATATATATATATATATATATATATATATATATATATATATATATATATATATATATATATATATATATATATATATATATATATATATATATATATATATATATATATATATATATATATATATATATATATAATATATATATATATATATATATATATATATATATATATATATATATATATATATATATATATATATATATATATATATATATATATATATATATATATATATATATATATATATATATATTACGCTCTGACTCATTCAAGATTCGTATTAAATTAATACAGCTAACAAGTAGATAAATGTTCTTTCCCGGAATTGTTGCTAATTTTAATTAATTATTTGTATACAATTTTAGAGCACCACTAAGAACCATGATGGTGTTAAACCACAACGGAAATCATCAAAATATCGTTCTCAAAAGGTCTGGAAATAATTCCGAGAACACTTGCAACAATTCTACCCAGTGCGTTGGGCATATTAGTTATACCGGACGAACGGGTAAGTAGGATTTGGTATTTGTAATTGTTTCAAAAGTTGCTGCAACGCCGATTTTGACAAATTTTATTTTGCGGGGGTTCTTTGGGGCGTCTATTACGAATCTGCAAGAATTTTTTGTCGGAAATGTTTTATTTTCAAAATATTCTTTATTAAACTTGAAAATTAAACCAACCTTATATTCACCATTCCTTCTTCTTTTTCCACCTAATTTTTAATTTTAACACTAAATTGGCACACAATATTTTATAAACAACTTTTAAAAACTTTTTTTGTATTTATTTTACACTTTTTTTCATTTAAATGCAAAGCATTACTTTCAAAAGCCGCAACCATGTATACACTAAGGATTTTTTAGCAAATATAGCCGCGGCGTTTAAAAGTAAAACTTCGCAATTTGATAAAAAGAAGTTGTAAAATAAATATGAAAACAAGTTCTTTAAGGGTATTCATAAAATATTGTGTGCCAGTTAAGTGTTAAGATTAAGAATTGTGTACAAAAAGAAAGGGCGAATATAGTAAAAAAAGAACGTATCCGACTAAAAATTCTCTCAGATTCGTGATCAGCGCCCAAAAAACTTTTGTACTTAACTTAAGAGACCTAGGATTTACATATTTAAATATGGTTTATACAAGATGTAGGCAAAAAATCCTAATGTTTAAGCAAAATCCCAAGTACCTACATTTTATGTGTCATTATTTTGACATAAATATTTTTACTTTTATATATAGTTTAGGGTACCCTGTACAGGGTCTTTGATTATATTTACGTGGCTTCTGGGGCCTTTATTTTTGAATACAGAAAAACATGTTTTATATAAAAATTGTAGGATTTTTTGGTCTTTTGAAATTATCAGTAAAAAAATATCGCAATAAAAAAATGGAAAAATATAGGCAACTTCAACTTTTTTAAATGAAACACCCTGTATATTATGCGCTACAATAAAAGATTTTTTTTTTTGATTTCAAATATATATACATATATGGATGAACCATTTTTGAGATATTTTAGGTTAAATTATTAATAAATTACACAAAAGTTTCATATTAGTATCAAGAAAGCCATGGAAACAATTGAATTGTTATGTTGCTGAATTTGGTGAGGGTTCTATCTGGACCCATAATGTTTATTTTTGTGATTAAACATTCCTGCTAAACTGAAGGAAGACTTGTCGGTGAATAGAATTTTATTTAAAAACTTTGGATCCTGCTGCATAAACCTAGCTATTTCCAATGCATACTTATAGGTCGGTCCTGCATGTTTTGTTTAGGAAGGTTCTGAACGGACATACATTTATAAGGATAAAATTTGTAAAATTTTAAGGTTAAATAAATTTTATAATCTGTTTTATTAAGTTCAAAAATTATTAAAAGTAGTTAGTGCAAGTCCAATAGAAAAAGTATAATAATTATCTTAAAAAAATAAGGATATCCAAAACCTTGTTTTCATGTCGTGCTGAGTACCTTTCTTCATTTTGAAGCTTTTTCGTTCAATAAACTTTCTTACTATGTATTTAATAGTATATATAGATGGTACCCGTTGTTAAGGATATAATAAGTAATATTCCATTTGCACTGTCGTCACATTATTATTGTTACCATAAAAAAGATACATAATAAAGATTTTTTGTTCTTCTGAATAGCCTATCGACAAAAAGCAATACAAAATACTTTTAATATACACCGAGCGCTCGCGGCAGAAGAAAGATACCGATTTTTTACAGGCTACCTTTAATACGGGTGATATTTATAGCCACAAGCTATAGATAGATGCACCTATTAAGTTCCGCAACGTGTTACTTTATATGTAAACATTAACTTTAATTAGCAAAAAAAAGAAGCTTCTTAAATCAACTTTTTACAGTCTGCCAATGGTTGAAGCATAAGGCTAGATTGCCAAATTTACAAAAAAGTTGCAGGCAGACGGTTTTCTCCAGTACAAGAATAAAGCAGACTAATGCTAGTTTGCAAAGAAATCGTGTAACTAAAAACACTTTTTTACAGTCTGCCAAGCACAATTTAGACTAATGTGTGCATGAGATTGACGAATTTTCACAATGCAGACTGTTTCTCGATATTTAAAAATAGGGTATTTTCACTCAATTGATATTGATAATGTTGTGTGTAAAAATTAAAAGTAGAAACACAATTAAACAAAACCTGCTAAATAACACGGAAAAATACAAACCCCTTACTTTTTTATTTAAGGTTTAATTATCATTGTAATTTAAATAGCCCGCCACTCCCCTAACCAATCAGATTCAGCATGGATGCCAAGTCTGTTTAGGAACTATCGATATCGAGAATCGCATCGATTTTAACGAAATGCTAAAATGCGAAATGCTTTTTAGACTTTACACTAAAACACAGCCAGACTACCTAAATAGTTTCAATTGGAATAAAACATAAAAACTTACATCAAAATGGTTTTCACAACAATATTAGGCATGTCCTTTGGGCATTTTCTCAATACCTACAGCAGCACACCAGGCTTTTCTCCTATCGTCTTGTTTTGAAAGAGAAAAGAATATTTTTGAAGATCCTAAACTCGGCCGGCTTCTGGTTTCGCAAATAATAACAATACACTTTTTTTCATTTTGAATAAAATAACGGAAATTTACTCGTAAAAAGGGTTCATATCAAGGAAAGTTTGGCGATAATAATAACTATAGTAATAAATTGGAATATTTGGAAAGAACACACACTATTTACAAATTAGAAATTATTAACAAATATTAGAGGTTACAGGTTGACAATATGACAATTGACAGGAAACGCCAACTTTGTAGATGTTGCGCATATCGATATTTGATGACAGGCGTATCGAATAAAAAAAAGCTGACAACAAAGCAGAAATTCCACCAATAGAAAATTTAGGGCCGTGACGTCACGGGCCTACAAAATTCAAACTTAAAATTGAGTTTTAAGGCGTTTCCGGAGGCCGAAAAAATTTTCATGTGGCTTTGCAATAAGCTAATAAAAAAAAATCATGAAAAACGCCTATTGATGCATAAAAGATAATTAACAAATTTTTCACAGTATTTCAGAACAATTTTTTACAGTCTGCCTATTGAATAAATAACAACTTTTACAATAAATATTTCATATTAAATTATTAGCATACTAATTCACGAAGTTTAAAGTGTAGGCAGATGGAGTTAAACTTGTAAAAAAACTTATAATGGTTAACAATTTTTTACAGTCTGCCATTGTTTTCAAACAATATTTAGGTAATAAATAAACAAACTATTGAATGGCAGACGATTTGTAAAGGTAGTTTAAAAATGGTTATTTATTAACGTAAGTTGAAAATAATTATTTAACGTATTTTTTAAACGTTTGTCCCATAACACAAAACGCTCCTGATTGGTCGAGTTTATAACAACGTCACCTGCTTGTTTGCCTACTTGCGCCTACTTGTGATATATTAGCTTTCAAAACTGTTTTAATAAGATTTTCTTTTATTATTCATTGTTTTTGTGTGATTTTTTTACAATATTTTACAAATTTTGTCAAGTACTTTTACCATAGCCAACTATTTTGTAAAAGCAAACAGCAGAAACCTGCGGAGGTTCGGGGTTCGATTCCACTCCATACATTTCTTTTTTTTTTTAAATTTAATAATCTTATAATCTTTAAAATACTTCTCAAATAAATTTAAATATATTTTTAGGTATGTTTATTAATATTAATTAAATTATTTTTTTTTTCATTTTTATTATTATTCATATATAACATCAAATGTGTGGGGGAATATTTGCAGAATTATTGGGTAAACTTGAAGCTTTTTTGTGTGTAAATTTATGAATATTTTACACACAAAACAGTTACTTCGTTTTTAGATGTTATACAAAAATAATTTGTTAAAAATTAATTTTGAAACATATGATGTTAAGAAATAAAATTCCAGAATCCCAATTACGGAATGTGCGTGAATTGTAATTACTCAGAAAACCGCAGTTTTGTATTCTAAAACTATTATGCGTAAATTTTAATTACACAGAAAAAGCGGAAATTGACCGAGGTCAAGTGGCGTTAGGACCCCATGGTCAGGTGATGAAAGATTAACCGGGGTCAGGTTGGGTTATGTGCATCATGATGCATGCAAAGAAAATAGTGCACCTAACTTTACCTGACCCCATCAATCTTACGTTACCTGCCTACCGCGAGATTCTATAATATTCAAAGTTTCAATTAACGCTAGATGTACCATCATAAATCGTCTGCCATTCAATAGTTTGTTTATTTACTAACTAAACATTGTTGGGATACAATGGCCGACTGTAAAAAATCGTTAAAAGTCTTACTTGTATTTTGCAAATTAAAAATAGTTTTGCAGTTATATGTATACATCGTATTAGGCTGCCATTTGTTTTATTCAATATTGTGAACTGTTAAGTTTATATTTAAATAACTTTTACACTGTAAAAAATTTGTAAAATAACTTTTATGTATCAATTTTTAAAAATCGGGAAACAGTCCGCCTTGTGAAAAGTGTTTTTAGTTACACGATTTTTTTGCGAACTAGCATTAGTATGCTTTATTCTTGTACTGGAGAAAACCGTCTGCCTACAACTTTTTTGTGGATTTGGCAATCTAGCCTTATGCTTCAACAATTGGCAGACTGTAAAAAGTTGATTTAAGAAGCTTCTTTTTTTGCTAATTAAAGTTAATGTTTATATATGAAGTAACACGTTGCGGAACTTAATAGGTGCATCTATCTATAGCTTGTGGCTATAAATATCACCCGTATCAAAGGCAGCCTGTAAAAAATCGGTCTCTTTTTTCTGCCGCGAGCGCTCGGTCTAATAGTTAAAATGATAAATTTCAACTTTTTACAATATCAATACGTCAAATTTATTAAAACAATTTTATTGTTTTCATTGCTTTCTTGTACTAATATGAATTTTTTAAATTTATTTATATGTTAGGCTTAATATCTCAAAAATGATTTATCCAAATATCATCAATGTATGTATACTTGAAATCAGAAAAAAAGATCTTTTATTGTAGCGCATAATATACAGGGTGTTCTATTTAAAAAAGTTAAAGTTGCCTATATTTTTTAATTTTATTATTGCGATATTTTTTTACTGATATTTTCAAAAGATAATATGGAAAAAACCTACAACTTTTATGTAAAACATTTTTTTCTGTCTTTAAAAATAAAGGCTCCAGAAGCCACGTAAATATAATCAAAGAGCCTGTACAATTTTAATGTTTAAACTTTCTTTAAAAACATTATATACAGTGTGTATTAGCCAAATGATATAAATTCTATAATATACTAAGTGACATAGAAAATGCAACACCGCGTTGAAGTAATGTAATTTTGAGTACACTTCTAGGCTTTATGGGTCTACTGATAAATAAAAAGTGATTAAAATATTAAGGACATGGCACACCTAACATGGGATTCTGGCACTAAAACGATTTTTTTAAATTTAAGTATGTTGTTTTTTAGATCAATGGGAACATCTTTTAAATGGGACATTTTTGTGCAGACCTATATTGTAGTCAAAAAAATCACTGAGAAGTTTAAGCTTAACTGTTTATTAAATCCAATGTAAACGCATAAAAAAAGTGAAATTTGGGCTAAATCCAAAGTAATTTTATTTTATATATTTGTTTAGAGTTGAAATATTTTGATTTAACTTTTAAACCATACAGGGTGGTCCAGTATCGAATAAATAATATGGATTATTCCAACTAAAATGTTTATATCGTGAAATAATTGTATATATTTTTAGAAATTATACATTTCTGACAGTTTATTATGGTAAATTTAAGTTAAAATATTTTGGTTTATTGTCCCAAATACACACGGATATTTGAAATTAAATATTTTTTTGGTTTGTTCCCACAAGGTATTTTATTTAGTTTTAAAATCTGCACATTTTTCTGGAAATTTTTTAACGGAGGTATAATAAACTGAAGCTACCCATAACTAAAATAATTGTCGTGTACACCTACAAGTATTTAGGACGTTTCATTCACCATGCCTCCTGGATTTACCTATATTTTTAGGATAAGTCGTTTTAAAATTGCTTGCCGCGCAAAACCTTCTGCTGTAAAATTACTTATTAGTAATTTAGTAATGTTTATTAAATTATTAATTTATTTATATAATTATGGGCTTAAAAACTTAAAATTAGCTAGCTTTTTTGACTTGGAGCACAAGAAACTGACAAAAGTAAAAATTCTGAAGATATATATAAATACATCCAGAAATTAACATATTACTTGGCATAAACATGTTTAATTTTTCGATACTGAAGCACTCTTTATGTGTTGAATAGCAAATCATATTTTTTAACTCTAAGCAAGTGTGTAAATTATTTTTTTGTTGGATTTAGCTTATAAGTCAGGCTTTTTAGGCGTTTAAATTAGTATTAAGGAACAGAAAAGCTTTAACTTCTCAGTGATTTTTTGGGCCACCCTGTAGGCCCGCACAGGGATGTTTCATTAAAAAGATGTTCCTATTATCTTAAAAAACAACATACTCAAATTTTAATAAATCGTTTGAGAGCCGGAATCCCATGTTATGTGTGCCATATTATTTAGTTACTTTATCAGTTACTTAATTATCTCAAAAACCAGTTATTATTGCGTCTAGTATTATTTACATTTTCGATGTAGGATTGAATGGAGAGTTAAAACTTGGCCAAATATGCAGAGCTTTCTGTAAAAAAAAATGTACCTTCCAATGAAAACTCTGTTTTTATTGTTAAGTACGACTTATTCTAAAAATATAGGTAAATCCAGGAGACATGATGAATAAAACCTCCTAGATACTTGACTCTGTAGATGTACACGAAAAATATTTTAGTTATGGGTAGCCTAATTTTATTATACCTCTGTTAAAAAAATGCCAAAAATGTGCAGATTTTAAAACTATGTACCGCTTTATATGTCACAAAATATCTTGTGGAAACAAACCAAAAAAAAATATTAAATTTCAAATATCTCTGTATATTCGGGACAATAAATCAACATATTTTAACCTAAATTACCTTAAGAAACTGTCAGAAAAGTATAATTTATAAAAATGTATTACGATATTAACATTTTAGTTGGCATAATCCATATTATTTATTCGATACTGGACCACCCTGTATGTATTAAATGATAAATCAACATATTTTAATTCTAAACAAATATATAAAATAATATTCCGTTGGATTTAGACGAAATTTCACTCTTTTTATGCGTTTATATTGGAATTAATAAACAGTTAATCTCCAATTTCTCAGTGATTTTTTTGGGCCACCCTATAGGCCTGCACAAAAATGTCCCATTTAAAAGATATTCCTATTGATCTAAAAAACAACATACTTAAATTTTAAAGAAATCGTTCGAGAGCCAAAATCACATGTTATGTGTGCCATGTCCTTTAAAATTTTACCAAATAGCTGAGATATCTTAACCTAGTGTTAATAATGTGTCGAAGCTCCTCTCTTTGCTACACATTCACACACGTCAAGTCGTCGCGCGTTGATTGGATTAGATGATTGATGTCCTCTTGGTGTATTGTATGCCAGGCTCCCTGAATTTGGTTTCGTAAAGCCTTTAATGTTTGTGGATGGTGCGGTAAATTTTTCAACCTTTTCCCCATTATATCCCATACGTGTTCAATGGGGAAAAGGTCTGGAAATCGAGAAGGCCGCTGAAGCAGATTTACACCGGACCCTTCTAAAAAGTCTAAACTAACACGTGCGACATAATAGTGTGCATTGCCCTGCTGACAAAGTGAATCTTACAATGTTTCCAAAAAGCGAAGCAGGTGTGGTTGTATAACTTTGTGGATATAGCGCTGGGCAATCATACTACTTCGAATGAACCCTAGTCGTGACCTGCTGACGGAAGCAATGGAACCCCATACCATAACACCCACAGTGCGATGAATATGCCGTTAGATGGAAAATTAGACGTTCCGTCTTTCACCACGTCTTCTTCTTACTCATGCACGGCCATCATGTGTGCCCAAACAGAATCTGGACTGATTGCTGAATACGATTAAGTTCCATTCCATATTTCATTCAAATCTCTCCCTACTCCATACCAATCGTTGACGATGATGATCTGGGATCAGAGGTTGTACAAGATGGGAACGGTATAAAAACAGTCAAAAAAACCTTATTCCGCACTAAACTCTTCTTATTGTTATTGCCCTTCTGACAGCATCAAACCACTAGTTCGCAACTGCCCTTGTTGTGAAAAATCGATCTCTAGTTAGGTAGTTGGTTTAAACTGAGCGGACTTTTTACGCCGTCCACCCCGACCGCTCGGTCTATTTTGGCTCACACCTTTTTATATTTCTCCCAATAGAATCAGACTTCTAATGAATCCGATTCCAGATTGGGAGAAAGTTCTAACATCTCCTTTTATTCGTGTCGCTACCGGACACGAGCACAATGTGTTCTGATGTGTTCTGGTGTCCCTGTCTCCTGGAGAGTATGACGAACAGACGAATAGATTCGTCATGCCCTCCTCTCCTGGTCTAGTGATGTGGGTAGCTACCAGGTTTTTGTTACAGGAACCAGATGTTTTTTTGAGGCCGCATCTCTGGCCTTGCCCTATGAAAACAGTTCTATCCGCTTTCTGTTTATAGCCAGATAACCCTTTTCCCTATAAGGCAGTTCTGTCCGCCTTTTGTTTGGATTCAGGGATCCCTTCCTAAGCACCTGTTTGTTCGGGATGGATTAGCCCTTCCCCGTGAAACAGGCGCCGCGCCGCGGTGACTTCAGGGGCACCCTTTGAAATCGATCTCTAAGTGCTAGTTGCCTCAAATGACGATCTTATCACTCTGTAGTCTGTTTTTGGCCCCCAATACCTCTAACTCGTCGATTTAGGTCTTCTTGAAACCACGCTTGACAACATCTCATTACTGTAGCTTCATTGCAATTCACCCGATTAGCAAGCTCTCAAAAAATAATTTGGTTTCACGTAACTCGATTATCCGACCCCTCTCAAACTCAAAAAGTTGAGTGAAATTAGCGCGTCTGCGAACTCTAGGGAGTGCAGTAAAACAAATAAAACAAAACAAATTTAACACAGAAAAATGACTGACATTAAGTAAACATGTTTATATTGTTCGGACCCTGATATAACAAAAAATGCCTTTAAAAAAAGTACGACTCGGAATGCCTTTAAAATTTTATGAGCGTATACTTTCATGATAGCAAAAATTTTTGCAAAGTTTACAAAATTATTTAAGATGTTGCATATTCTATGTCACTTAGTATATTATTTAAATAACGACAGCAAAATTTCATTAAAAAAAAATCATGAGGATTAAATTGGCAATTATTCCGTTGACACTTTATAGTATATTCAAGTTGAAAAATTGTTTTCTATTTTATAATAATTGTTTTATAGATCCAGAAGCTGAGGATCGTGTTTAGCAGCGCCTCAGAGGTTGGAAGAATTTCTTCATCATCGGGAAATCTAACTTTGGCAGTTATAGAGATCGATCCAGAAGACGAATCATTCCGATACAAGATCTCGTGGGTCAAAAACCAACATGGTGCTTAAAATGTAGTTTAAACAAAACAAACTCATAAATAATAATAAAACTTGTGTACAGTGTAAAATAAGAACAATACATTAAAATTAAAACAATATATTTAATAATATTCTAATCTTATGGTACAATTTAAACTGAAAATGTACAATGAAAGCGTTAGCTGTTATTTATTGTTACTTATAATTGTTTTGATTTAAAAACAATCTATATTTATATGTAAATACTATGTTTGTAAAAATAAAGGCTAATTACCAAAAATCAACATTTGTAATGTTATTTTATTAAAATAAATCAGGGCCAGAACGCACTACACTTAGTGATGAGCGAGACCGGTCTTGGTCTTGCGGTCTTGGTCTTGGTCTTGCAGCAAGACCAATAGTAGGCTAGTAAAACGGTGCACAAAAAGGGGTCGAAGTGGAAAGTTTTGGTGTAATTGTTTTTAATGGTTTATTTCATGTTTTTTGGGGTGCTGAACACGAATCTAAAGTTGTCCAATAAAAATTTGCGCGGCAAATATGAGAAATCTTAAAAAGAAAAACACTAAAAATCATGTTTTTTAGTGTTTTGAGCTTATAACTTGCAAAGCAAGCTACTGATGCAAAAAATGCTTATTCAGTAAATTAAAAAGGAGAAAATTTCC
Organism: Listronotus oregonensis; assembly: GCA_019359885.1. NCBI lineage: Eukaryota > Metazoa > Arthropoda > Insecta > Coleoptera > Curculionidae > Listronotus > Listronotus oregonensis. Next base: position 210,910 of record JAHBCN010000219.1, read on the forward strand.
TATAATTAATGTTTTTTAACATTTTTTCGTACATCGTATGGTTTCCACGCAAAAGAGTGCTGAAATATGGGAGAAATCAGTCCTGATTTCTGCCATATTTTAGCCTCTTTTGCCCTATTTGTTGCCTCTTTTCGACGACTATGATATGAGGAAAGGAACCAAGTCTACTTTATACAAGGCCAACTGAAGGGGCGAATCTCCAAGATTGGTACCTATAAATTAATATTTTTCATATCTATTCAATAAATTGTTGAATATTTTGCAATTAAGTCAATGATGTTTGTTCCAGACCTAGAAGAACTGGAATGCTGCCCTGCTGAAATCCTTTAACCCGGTATCTAAGAGGGCTCGTATTAGGTCCTAAATACTGAACTGGACTAAAATTTGCCTCTTTTATTAATCTATTAAACAATGTTTACCTATATAAAATAAAAAATATAAACTAATAATGTCTTCTGCTATTTTTTTTAATGCTAATTTCTCCCATACTTCCCACTTTTTTGCGTGGAAACCATACGACGTACGAAAAAATGTAAAAATATAAATTGTAGGATTTTTTTTCTTCTTTATTTTACTGCATAAATACTTTTTGCATAAATAGCTTGCTTTGCAAGTTATAAGCTGAAAACCACTAAAAAACATGATTTTTAGTGGTTCTTTGATGATTTCTCTCATTTGCCAAGCAAATTTTTGTTGGACAATTTCAGATTCGTGTTCAGCACCCCAAAAAACATAAAATAAACTGATTAAAATTACACCAAAACTTTCCACTCCAAACTACCGTTTGATTGGACTTACAAGACCAAGACCAAGACCGAGGAGTGCAAGACTACGCAAGACCAAGACCGACCTGCAAGACTCTTGCACTTCTGTAACTTTTTTTAAAATATTATAATATTTAATTTTTATATTCAATATACAGACGTATTTCATACAAAAATGATAAAAAATTTGAAGAGAACTGCTAAAAAAGGCGATTATTTAATGAGCAACAGGCTTCTTTAATAATATGATAATTAAATGGATCACTTTGTTATTGTATACAGTTCTTTAACAACTAGTATGAGTAAATTTAATAACATGTTTCAAAAATAATAGGATCAATGATCCGACAAAGCACGGGATCTCCGAAACCGTTTACGACAGAGAAAAGCTAGGGGTACAAATGTTATAGAAGCTGAAAATAACTTTTATTTCATATTTTAATGTTTTTTTTTAATTAGCTATCTAGTGGATGCTACCTACAGGGTGGATCAAAAATTTTCAAAATTCAGAAAAACATTATTCTTGTTTCAGACTGTAAGAAGTGGCACTATAAATTGCTTCTTAAAACTAAGATATAAATGTAAAAGAGAGGTATTAATAAAAAAAATATTTTTCATGTCATATAGGTATAATTTTTATACAAATGGATTTTAAATATCACTTTCGGTTATGACGTAAAAGGCAAAACAATGCTCAAAGAATAATAATGACGTCATTTTTATCAAAACAAGAAATTATATTTAAAAACTATCTACATTGACATTCTTTCTATATGACACTTTAACGATTTAACAGCATAATATACAGTGTGGTGATTTTTTTTAATGGATTTTTGTCATAAATTTTATATTTTAGGTTAAAAGTTAAAAATAAGGGAGTCTTCTTAAGTTGCAGTGGATTCTTCAGAAAATTCTGGAATAGAAAAAAAATTCACATTTTACACACTTTTTTTCTATAATTCTTTCATGATCAGTTTTTCACCATAATGAACGGGTTTTGGAGATATCGAGCTTTGCCACAGTATTGAGCCACCTTGTATATGCAGAATGTTTATAAAATATTTGTAAAAACTTTGTACGGAAATGTTTGACTAATTTAAAGATAAAAAGTTTATATGAACTAAAAAGATTTTTAAATAACTTTTTGTTGAATCAGAAACCAATGTTAACATATTAGAATTATTTTTACGAAAATTTCACATCTGGTTAAAATTAATTTATTTTTCTGCTCACACAGTACATAGTTTTGTATTTCTTTTAATTTTATATTCCTCTTTAAAGAAAATTTAAATAATTTTTATCACTAAAATGTTTCTTTGTGCCACTAAATGTATAAAAACAGGTTGTGTCTCAATTCAACTAAAAATGGAGCATAAATAAATAAACCCCTACATTTAAAATATATTTTTTAATCAAATAATTCAAACGTATGTGTAAGGTTAAAATTGGCATATTTTATAATTTTAATGCAGAGAATATAGTTTTTATCTTTATTTATTTTTAAGTATTAAAAAAATATATTTTATTCAATATTACTTAGTTTAAATTATTACTACCAAAAAAGCAAGACCAGCAAGACTCTTGCAGCAAGACGAAGACCAAGACCAAGACCGGGTGGTGCAAGATCAAGACCAAGACCAGGCTTGCAAGACCAAGACTAAGACTAGCCCGGCCTTGGTCTTGGTCTTGCTTTGCTCATCACTAACTACACTAGCGTCAATGAAACATTTTAGTTTTACATTCCATTACGTTACATCACATCACGGTCCACGTCTTTCGTCACACACTTTGCGATATAGTGCGTGTCTTATGATTGAACATTATTATTTATCGTATTTTATTTGTTATCATTTTTTATAATATAAATGGTATTTATGAATGAGTTAGTATTTTTTTCTTATACAACTTTTATCCGTATTTTTAACCCTTCAGGAAATCCTACCATTTTTTAGTTTTCTGGGCCTTATTTAAAACATCCATATTTACAACTTTAAAAATGACGATTTTTCTATACAAACTTTTATTCCCATTTGAATCCTTACTCCAAAGGAATGTAATTTAAAAAATTTAATATAATAGATCATTTTTAATTGTAGCCTACATACCAATTTTTATATTTCCACATCCAGAAATGACGGAGTTCAGAAGCTTAATTACCAACTCCTAATTAACACCTTTAAAATGTAACGATTTTTTGATACAAATTTTAATTCCCATTTTAAACTCCCAAGGAATGTAATTTCTAAAACGTTAAAACAAATAATTTTTTATGATAACTAATCATCTACATAACAATTTTTATACCTCTGAATCCAGAAATGACGAAGTGCCACACAAACTTTTAACCCCTCCCCCTCTGCCCATTTTACCCTTTAAGGGGGAGGGAAGTTTCCTAAAATCCTTTCTTAAATAAAGTCTCCTATTTTTTTGGGTAATCAGAAGTCTAATTACCAAAATACCGGAATCCCGTGTTTTTTTTTTTTTAATTTATAATAAGCTAAAACTTTATGAGTGGCTAATTTCGACGAGTCGCCCTGATTCTGACTGGAGCAACATTGGACCATGATAGGACTGCTCCCGAGAAACCTCCAAACATGCTAATTTTTCAGGTGTTGCAAAATTTATACCTAACAGGTTGATTCTAACATATTTTGTTATGATTTTTATGTAAATGGCAAAAAAGTGTTTGTCCTACAAAAACTATGATAGGTATACCAAGTCCTCCACATCAAACATGCTGAAAAAAACATATAGGTATAACGTCATCACTAACAAGCTGATTTTTTAAATATTGTTTAAGAAATATATTTTTTAAATTATTCACAGAATTGTCAATAGAATTTTGTAATACTACAACCTAAATATGCCAATTTCAGGGGTGCTACTGTACTCATTACTAATCAGCTAAATTTTGTTTATTTATTCTATAAATTATATTTAAATTACAATAAAAAATTTGACCAATCATAAAATAATAGATAGTGAAAAAAAAAATCAAGTAAAAGAGTTTAAAAATTGCAGGCTCAAAATTTTACAATATTATTTTTTTGAGAAAATAAATGGTCGGGACACAGTTAACCATTTTCTTTATATTTTTATTAAGTTATTGTATTCTTTGATTGAAACTAATTAAAGTTTTATTTAAAAAAATAGCCATTTTCTAAGCCATATTCTAAGGTTATTGAAGTAAAATGGTAACACCGCATTTCTTTTTAGAAACGATTTGCTAATTGCCCAAGGGACAACTAACTAATATCAATACCTTTAAATAAACATACGTTATAGTAACTTTAACAAATTTCAATATCTTGTATGAAAAGATCACCAATAAAAGAAATTACGTATATATATACTAGTCATAATGTAATGATGATACTAATTATTGAAAAATATTTTTTACAAACCACAATAAATTATGGTTTGTAAATAATGTATATACATGTACCGGATAACCAAATAATAAAGGACGCAGGCTGTATTTCGAAAACTATTTATAGTCGGGGTAATGAAGCAAAAAAGTTTCCGATTTTTTTCCGCAGGTCGGATCAGAATGCGGTTTTTGCATTCGCTTGCAAAAATTATTTGTAAAATTCTTCTGTAATTTTCGGGATGTACAAACCAGAAATTGCATTGCTGCAGCCAAATGCATTCAAAAAATGCATTTTCTGAGACACATTTTGGAAGATTTGATAACTTTGTAAATAAGAGTCAGAACTGTCATCTTCGTGGAACTCTCCCAAAATTCACGCGAAGAAGGAGAAAACCTCGGCGCCCGGGGGGTTTCAAATATGGCATCGGCGAACACCCCCCGAACACCTGGTGCGTCTGAACCTAGACCTGGACGTTATTTCCGAGAATTTTCCAGACAATATCGACAAAAACAACCCAAAAATCATTGAGCGGGGTTTTTTTGAGGCGCTGAATTTAAATTTCATGTGCGCCCCAACCTAGACCTAAACGTCATCTCCGAGAATTTTCCTGAGAATATCGACAAAAACAACTCGAAATTCATTAAGCGAGGGTTTTTTGGGGCCCTGAATCCAAATTTCGAAACGACCCCCTAAACACCTCCTGCACCGGAACCTGGCCCTGAACATCATCTCCGAAAATTTTCCACAAAAATTGTTCGACTTTATTATCTTTTGGTTAAAAAACTAAAAGTTAAATTTTTTTATTTAGGTTAATTTTTTATTTAAAATAGGTTATTGCCCTTTTTAACGGTCATTGCGGTTTTCCTGAGGGCCGGAGACATCCTTTTCACACTTTCTGGCTCCTGTAGTAAAAAATTCTTTCAGTTAATTTTAGATTTTTTCGTTTTTCTTTTTTTCCACATTCCTATTAAACCCGGAAAGAAACCCCACGGGAAGTTTAGTTTTGTCTTCCGCCCCAGATAAAGATTAAGACGAAAAAGGGGTTAAACATTTGTCATTTGTACGTTATTGGTGTTACCTAGAAACTTTTGAAAACCTGATATCAATAAAAAGGTTGAAACCAGGACCCGTGTTTTTAGGGTGTCGGGGAAACTTTTGGTTTCAAAGCGGAACGAATCCAAGGGAAGCCGAATTTGGGTAAAAAAATTTTGGAATCTTGGGAAAAGAAAACAAACAGCAGTTATGGAAGAATTAGTTCCCCTAATAAAAAGAGGAAGATCTAAAAAAAAAAAGAACCCAAGAAGACTTAAAGAAAAAATGGAAAGTCAAAAGAAATAAAAGAAAGTAAAGGGGGGCTTAAAGGAAGCCAAAACCCCTAAAAAAGGGATCAAAGAAATAAAAGGCCAATCAGGAAAAAATAAAGGGCCCAAATTCAAACTAAAGAAAAACACAAAACAAATGGAAATTAAAAAAGACTTAAAAAGGGCCAAAGATAAAGCAAAAACTAAGAAAAAGGGAAAAGTTTAGAGAACCCAGGAGAATTTATAAAACCCAAAGGATGAGATGGGACAACAAATTTTGGCGGGTTAAAACTTTCCAAAGAAGACTTTAAAAAGAAGAAATGAAGTACACCGGTTTAAGGAAAAAAAAAGGAAGTTCAACAATTACAGAAAAAATTAAAAAAAAAACCAGTACAGGTGTGTTTCAAATGGGACCTAAATTTTTCTTTTAAGGGCCCCAACGTTTGATGGTAAATTCCCCCGGTTCGCCTCCGAAAAAATTTTAAAACCTGATGGGTTTTGGAGTTCACGGGGAAGGCACTCTAGTCACTTGCTTTTCCGAGGTAAACTATAGGTTTAAAAACGCCCCCAAAAAAAGAAAATGTTTTTTATGCACCCATTGTAATTTTTCAAAAACGAGATAGGGAAAAACGCACTTGCAGGAAAGGTTTATAAGGGGGTTGCGGGACAAAGACAGAAATTAATAAAACCCTTTAAAAGGTTTTGGGGTGATTTGGGCCCCAATTAACCGGGCAACCGCCTATTCGGGAAATAAAATAAAATTAAAGCAGTGGCGGTTTTATCGAAGGTCGGGGATCTTGATAAAACCAGGCATTAAGAATGGTTGGATTTAAAAAATATCCGAAGCTCTTGCCTATACTTAAATTGAAACAGCTAAACCAACATCCAGGAGTCGGGGAAAAAGGTTCGAACAATGAATTTTCCCAGAAGATGGCAATCCAGATAATGATTTTGAAAAAATTGATAAGGAAAGGTTGCAAGATATTTTCTTAAAAAAAAAGAAAAAAAAACCCTTTTATAAATTTAAAAGAAAAAATTTAACCCCAATGTTGGAAGTGTGGTAAAAGGGGCTACCCAAAAAATTTGGGCCCAGTTAAATGCGCAATGGTTCAAAACAACCATTAAGATTCCCGGCTGAAAAACAATTAAAAAAGCTTGGTGGTCCGGGAAGTATGCGGTCGGGGTTTGAAATGGTTCTGAAAACTGGTTCCCCTTTTTTCGTGCGGTCAAACCCTCGTAGCCCCTTGCAAAATATTCCGCCCTAAGAAAATTATATTTTGAGGAAGCCAATGGGAAGTCATACCCATTAATTTTCGGAAGAAAAAGCCTGGGGGCCGCTTTTTTCATTTTTTTTTTGATATAAAGGACGGAATTAAAATTTCCTTGATATTTTGGGAAAACAGAAGGGTTTTAAATTGGACCCTTTACAAGAATCTTTCGAAAACCCAAAATGAAAAATTTGATGGGGCTCTCATGGAAAAGTCAGTTCGAAATTATCCACGAAAGACCATATACCATGAAGCCATTATCAAAACAAAATTTTGAAAACTCAGAAGAAAGGGGAGGGCAACCAACTGAAAAAAGGGCCCTATCCCCTTAAAAAATTCTACTCCCAAAAACTCTTTACCAAAACAAAAAAAAACAGTTTTGGAAAATTTATGAATTAAAAGGGTTATTCTCAACAAAGGGCAAAAAAGGTTTACAAAATTGCACCCTTTCCCCGTTTTTTATTTGTTTTTAAATTTTTTTTGCACACCCGTGGAAAATGCCCCCAAATAAACTACCTATTCTCTTTGGGACCCGGTTTAATTATCAAAAACCCTGCTTCCAGTTTCCCGGTCCTTTGCTGGAAGAATTTTTTTAAGAAAATTTTAAAACCTTTCTCTTTTCCAAAAAGGTTTGGGAAAAAACATAGTTCAACTCAATAAAAACTGGTAAGCCCCGATAAATTTAAACCCCCCCACGAAATTTATTTCCCAAAAAAGAAAGTTGAAAGTTAACTTAGAATAAAAACAAGGCAAATTTTAAACCATCCAAAGTCCGTGGTTATCTCCTAATCCTGGTTAAAAAAAAAGATGGTTCTACCAGATTTTTGGGTTTACTTCAAAAAGACTTATTGACGTCACAAGAAAAGGGAAATTTCCCCCTTCCAAAATGGTGACACTCTAGATCTTTTACCCCGGGGGCAAAATGGTTTTCATTTTTTCCGAAAAATTTGGCCCATTTGGGAAATAGGAACTTTTAAACCTTGAAAGGGAAAAAAATGCCTCGTCGGCCGGAAAGGGATTCAGGGTTTTAAAGTTTTGCCATTTGGTCTATGCAATGCCCCTGCTACTTTTGAAAGATTGATGGGTTAACATTCCTTGGGTTCTTGGGAAAACAGGGCGGTATACCTAGATGACTTATTATTCTTGGAAAAAAACTTTTAAGAACCTAGAAATTTTTGAAAAAATTTTCAAAACTAAAACCCTTGCCCCAATTCTTAAAAGAAATGTCCCCTTTTCCAGAAAAAGAAAAATCCTGGGGCATATAATTCCCCGAAAAAGGGGTGAAAACCGTCCAAAAAAACAGGTGCTATCCAGGCCTTTTACCCCAGCAACAAAATTTTCTGGGATTGTGCATTACTATAGAAGTTTATAGGGGTTCCCTGACTTTGAAAACCTTACATAAAATAACAAAGAACAACAAAAGTTTAAAATGGATGAAGTTTTAAAACAGCCTTTATACAACCGAAGAAAGCCATTTGAAAAATCATCCAGTGTTATCAAAACACCCAAATCGACATTTATTGTGGACACTTTTAAACAATACTTCTAATTGGAATTTTTCACAGATACAAGAGGGAAAAAAGAAAAAAGTGTTGTTTTCAGAAAAAGGGTTCTTTCAAACCTGGAAATTATTGTGATAAAACAAACTTCTAGCTATCATCAAATCTCGGGAAACCCCATTTTCATAAGTACCTTTATGAAAAATTTTCCCCACCTAGAACGGAATCATCAGCAAATGGTTGTTTGGTTAAAAGAATCCCAAAAGGTCAAAATCCCGATGGTTACAATGTTTTTCAAGTATAGTTTTTAAAAATTTAAAATCGAAGAGGTTGAACCATAAAAATCTAACGCTCTATCAAAAGCCCTTCCCCGAAGATTGAAAACATTGCGGGGGGGCGGAAGAACAAGAAGATCCCGAGGGTTTTTCTCCCGAAAAACCCGCATTCAGGGGGCTCTCAAGAATAGGACCAAAAAATCATTGCAAAAAACAACGAGAGGACCCAATTTTGGAATTTGGTAAATTTAAAAGGCAGAAATTAAAGGACCTTATATCAAAAAGTCCCTTTCCCCAAAGTCTCCGAGATAAAAAGGGGTACTGGGCCATAGGTCTCTTTGGTAATAAAAGAGGGCCCTTTGAAAAAATCTGGGAAAGTTCATATGGAAACCCATACCTATAAAAAAACCCCCAACCAAAGGATTCCAAAGTATTCCGGGTCCCAATGGTATGGGCGGTGGCCATTTCAAATTATGAAGACTCTTGAAAAGGTTCGAAAAGGTTCTGGCTGGAAGTGTCGATGAAAAGACGGGTTTAAAATGGGGACCCCCTTCGAGGACCTGGATAAACCCTTTTGGGGATAAAGCATTACAATGTGGGAGCACCTTTTAAAAGTTGTCATAGACTTTTGGGAAACCTTTTCCCTAATGTAAATCTGGGATCGTTATATTTTGGGCGGGGAAAAACTTAAAGAAAATTTCCAAGTTTTACGGAATCCAAAAAAAACCTACCCTTTGCCAATACTTTTAACAATGGTTTCCCGAATTACCGAAAAAATACTGATCAAGGTAAAAACGAGCCCGGGTCATTCAAGACCTCTTTAATCTCCTGAAACCCAAAAAAAGAACAAACCCCCTTTCCCCAGTCAGATGGAATGGTCGAAAGATTTAAAAAACCCTTATTAAAACCCCGAAAAAAAAGTTAAAAAAACAAATAATGGGACAAATACAGCCGTTTTATTAGCATATGCTCCGCAGTTAGAAACAACAGGAACGTCACCTGCAAAAAATTTGAGCGGGGTTTTCAGTGTTGCCTGGACGGCCCCACCCAAAGAAAAAAGGGGAAGTTTTAAATCAGCTCGAAAACTAAAAAACCGAATGGGGTTCCTTTAAAAAACTGAAAAAAATGACCGAATGGGGTCCCCCTATGACTTAGCTTAAAACATCAGGTTCCTGGTTGAAAGAGTTTGGCTATACAATTCAAAAAAAACCCAAGGGCGTTCACCGAAATTGCAGAAGTGGGAGGATAAGAGTGGCACGGTTTATCTTCGGAGTGTTGTGAGTTGATGAACAAATCTGTACCGAATTCAGAGCCCCCCGGGGGAAGATGAAGTTGTACCCCCTGGAACCTGTGCGCTATCAAGATCAAGAAGATACTTGGTCAGACGATCAAAACTTTGGGAGAAAAGTTACGGTTTGTAGTGTTTAGTTTTTAAGAAATGTAAAAGGTTTTGAACTATTTTTTTGGGTTTAAAAATTTTTTTAAATAGGTTACCTTAGTTTTTTCCCCCCCTTTCCCAAAGGTCATTGGAATCCTGGGGCGCTGGAGACCCTTTTCCCCTGTTCTTTTCATCCTGTATTTAAAAAAAACTTTCAACTATTGACTTTTTCAGACTTTCCATTTTTTCCACATTTTTTAAAGCGAAGAAAATCCGAGGTTTGTTTTGTCTTCAAGAGATAAAAGTTGGAACAGTTAAAGTTGAGTTGTCATATTAGGGGACTAGGTTTACCCTAGAACGTTTTTAACCTGATTCAAAAGAAGGTGGAACCAAAGGGTCCGTGTTTAACGGGGTTCCCCCCGAAACTTAAAGTTATTCTTCAGACTGGATCAACCTTTCGGCCCAAGGAAGTTACATGAATGAATGTTTAAAATTATGGGACTTTGGAGTTTTTTTGATCGCGCTGAACCTGAGTTCTAATGGGGCCCCAGTTTTCGTTTCGTCTTTTTCGATTGTTTCGACCTCCGGGAATTTCCCCTTTTTAGGCCAGGTTCCGGCCCTTGGGGTTCCGAGGCCGTTATAAACATGAATTGGATTAGCCCAAAACCCCATAAGTTTTGGTTGGCTCGATCATTCAGGAAAATCCTGAGATGGGGGCCGGGCCCCAGTTGTGCACCGGTTTTTTCAGGATAGTTTCGACGTAAATTTACGCGCCCCAACAACCCCTTGGTTTTCGGTTGTTTTGTGTTTGTAGAAAAAAATCTCGGAGATGGGGGTCGGGTCGGGTTGGGCGTGAAATTTGATTAGCGCCCCAACCCCCTCAGATTTTCGTTGTTTTTGTTGTGGAAATTATCGACGACTTCCAGGTGGGTTGGGGGTGCCCGGGGGGGTGTTCGCCGATCCCCTTTTTGGGTTAACGACTTAAAAACCCCGGGCGCTGGTTTTCTCTTTCCCCGGGTATACTTTTGAGGTTCCACGGAGATGACGTTCATCGCTTTCCTAAAGCTGGTCACTGTGGTTAATTAAACCCTTTATAATCAGGGTCGCGCCTCAAAATCCTTTTTAATTTAAAAGGTTCGACTCATTTTCCCAAATATCAATTTTTTAAATGGTCTCGAAAATGCTTTTTTTGGAATGATGCACGGCAATTCGTCCTGGTTTGTTCCAGATGGGGTTTTAAAAAAAATAATTTTGTAAGCGAATGAAAAAAAATCGCATTTTTGGTCCGACCTGGGGAAAAAAAAATCGAGAACTTTGCTTTTTGGGGTGCTTCATTCTCGACTATTTTTTTCCCACAGCATTGGGAAAATATTAAAATTAAGGTGGTCAGGAAAAGCATTACTTAGTCTCAAACACCTTATGGCGCACCGCCAACCTTTAAAAAAAATCTTTTTTTTCAATTCAAGTATTAGTTAATTTTATCATCAAAAAAACTCTAACCATTCCCTTTTATCGGTTTTTATTTTTTAAAACGTGTTAAATGAACTAAAATAATGTAGATCAAGGCCCGTTTCAGACCTAAAAAAAAATTATAAGTCTAAAAATTGGGGAGGGTTAAAAAACAATATTTGATTTCATCTCCCAAAGAAAAAGATTGAAACCCAGTTCGGACTGTTTATATCAGGTAGGGTTTTTAATGCTTACTTTGATATCCAACAGAAAAAAGCCCAGAAGAATGGTGGGAGTAAAATTGATAATCCTGAGTATAGGGTTTGATGGACTTAAACCATCTTTAAAGGGTTATCTACTATTTAAAGTTTTGTTTTAATAATTCTCGATAATTAACTTTTAAAATAGTTCCTACATTTTTATTAAACTATTATTTTGTTTTTGCGAAAGACAAGATGAAAGTGAAATCGATGAGGGAAAATTTTTTTCAGATATGATAATATCGAAGAGGTGATGGATTTTTAATGTAGAAAGTGGTAAAGAACAATTATTATATCCAGACAGTTTTCTTACTTAAAAGAAAACAAAATATATACTTATTTTAGAAAAAAGTATCTAGCAAAAATCAGAAGGAGCATCAATTTCGGTTTTCCAGGAATATTTCAAGTTGACTGTGATTCTGATTTTTTAATATTTAAAATTACAAAAATAATTGTTCTTTTAATTTTAGCTTTTGATTTTTTTTAAAATTAATTTTTAAAAAGCCGTTAAAGCTATAAATAATTATTATCGACATTAATTTTGGTTTGATCCCTTTCCCCCATCAAAGGCAAATATGTAAGTTTTATACAATTTTAAAAATCCAAAAAGAAAAAAAATCGGAAAGTTTGAAGAAGCCTTTGCCTTCTTATGTTCCAAAAAAAAAATTTAAAATAATTTTGGTTTTTTAAATTATTTGGGGAATCTGGTTAAGTTGACTTTCTCTAGAAAACTTTTTCTCATTTTCATATCCGTAATAATTTAAATCTATATTGGGGGTTTTATTTCAAAAAAATTTTACATTTATTGCGGGGCCCCCAAAATTATTTTGTTGTAAAACATCAAACTATTTTAAAAATCAAAACCTGTATGACAAAAAAAAAATTTGAAAAATTAGGGCGTCTGCCTATCGGGTTTATTTTTTCACCCTCTAATTTTTCTATGGGTTTATAATAAGACAATAACCTAATTGCTTTTTTGGGGTTTTGGACTCCCCAAAAACCTTGACCATTTTGGACAATATTTTTGGGAAAAATTTTTAAAAATTTTTTAAACAGTTTTAAAAACTTAGTGATGACTTTATACCTATTTTCTTTTTTTTGGGGAGTTATCATATTTTTTGTTTGAACAAATACATTTTCTTTCTTTTATAAAAATCTTAAAAATATTTAAATCACCTGTTGGGGGTTTTAAATTTTTCAACATCTGAAAATTGTTTGGGTTTCTCGGAAGCGGGCTATTCGTTAATGTTGCTGAGTCAGAATTGGTGTTTGTCGGAGGACCACCACAAAAAATTTTGCTTAAGAAAAACATAAAAACACGGTTGTCTTTCAACCTTTTTTTGCTAAAATAACACCCAAATGGCCAATTTTTGGGGATTGAATTCCTTCTACGTTCATTTTCAAAGATCGAAAAAGCGTGGGGCCCCAGTCCATGTCTACAGTGGAAAAAATTCACCTCTCGGATATGGCGGATAAAAAATGACAAAATTGGTATTCATTTGGGTTTTTTTTTCCGGACTTTGGCGACCTTCTGATAATCAATAATCAAAGTGGCCTGGACAAGGCAAAGTTAAACTTTCCACGAATGGGTGGGTCATCTATGGAACAATTTAAAAGTTTGAGTATCTGCTCTCGTTTAAAAAATTTTTCGGTAACCCTCCCTTCGGAAATAAAACGGGCGTTGAAAAAAGTGATATTTAAGTAAATTTTCTTTTACATTTCAAATAATAAAAATTAGGTTCCTTATTTACCGCAGTGTTTTTTCGGATAATTAATTATTAACCGTTTTGGGGTGCAAATATCATCTTTTGGAAAGTCAAAGCTTAATTTAATCAAGCAATAACCTGCGGTAAAAAAAAGACCATCACTAATAAAACGATAAAAGGGTTTTATATTATTTTTAAAAAATTAAAGGGGATAGTACCAAAAAAATAATTAAAAATCTGCTGCATTTTTATTTTTATTAACCCCGATAAATTTTATTATCAAATAGACTTTTTAGGGTGGAGGGAAAACTGAAAGGAAAAATGGAGGTGGGGTTTTTTTGATTCGTATGCTCAAATCTCTGAACACATATTAATATCAATGTTTTTGGGGGAATTAAAAAAATTTAAAGGGAGATTTAACAGAAAAATAGACATTAATTTTAATAATTTTTTTAAAATAACGCCATATTGAAAAAGTTTGATAAATGCTTGACAAGGGCCCAAATTTTGGGGAAACTATTAAAATAAAATATTTATTTTTTTGTCCTTTTCTCATTTGGAATTCATTTTTTAATGAAACTAATTCGTTGATCCTATATTACAGTCCAGGAAGAAAAAAGTTGTTTGACCTCCATTTTACAGTTTCAATTTAGAAAATTTGAATTAGTTGCTTTACTGAATGTTGGTGCCCAATTGTTCCCAATTTCACCTTTGGGCGAAAATCACCTTATTAAAACCCAATTAAAAAAAAAGGGTTTGCCCAATAAGCAAGATTTAATAATTAAATTTGCCTTTTAATATTACCATTTTATTCTTTTCCATTTTCTTCTTAAAGGCCTCAACATTTATAATTTTAATAGATATAAATGGGAAAAAAAGTGAATTGTACAAAAATTAAAAGGAAAAGTTAAAAAATATCCGGTTTTATAGAATATTTATGCTCCAGGGGGCCATTTTCAAAAAAGTTGGTTGGTTTTAATTGGGTTTCCCTTTTGTTTATTATTGAAACTTTTAAAAAAAATTTTTTGGGTTTGACTCAGGTTTTTAAATTTAAATCCTTTTTAAAACTTTGGGTTTTATGGTTGTTTAGGATTTTGAATGGGGGGTGCTCGCTCGTTAATAAAAGGCTTAAAAAGGCCATATCCCCAATATTTAATGTACAGAAAAATCTATGAAATGAAAGTATTTGTTATCAAAAAGCTATAATTCGTTTTTTTCTATCCCAGTATTTTGGAGTTATTTTGATGAAAATGGCCATTTTTAAATTTTGGAAAATGTTTCTTTAAGTTCCAATTTTTCTAATTAAAACATTAATTTATTAACCTTTAGGATGTATTAATAATACATATATAAAAAAAGATCAGAGGTACAGATCTATTTTAATTAAAGGGAAAGGGGAATGGGGGTTTTATGATCTTTTAGAAAAAACTTGATTCCCTTTTTTTTTCCTCTCCTCAATTCATGATAACTCTTGTTTTTTTAAAAGGTCTTTTCTTTAAAGTTTTTTTTCCTTGAAATGACTTTTTTTCTATTTGACTTTAAATCTTATTTATTTGACGACAAAAGCAACAAATTTAAAAAGCCGTAGATCGTCTGTTGGTTTGGGAATATAAAAAACTTTTATTATTTTTTTTTAGCTTCAATTTCTCTTTTCAGGGTTTTTTTATTTTAAAAGGGATTTTTGGGTTATTCTGAAAAAAAAACCCTTAAAACGTTATTTTTTCGTGAAAAACTTCTTTCTCGCGAATAACTCGAAAATATGGTTTACGAAAAAATTATGGGAAAACCCTTTTTCAAAATACTTTCATCATTCTGTGGGTTTAAATTAATAAAAATTCCTTTGGGTGAAGTTGACACCCGGATGACACCTCGGCAGAATTAAACTTTGGTCTTGGGCTTTCCCTACCTTCTGAAAAATTTAGAAAAATCCATGTATACAAAAAAAAAATTCTAAATCAATTTTCATTGCCTGTACTAAAAAGATTTTTGGATTAGAAACTGGAAAATTCCTTTCCATTTTCATTTAAGGAACACCCCAAAACTGAAAATTTCAAAGTTATACTGTTAAAGGGTTCCTCAAACCGTTTTCGGGTTTTTGGTTTAACCTTTTTAAGGAAACCCCCTGTATATTAGTATTTTTTCTGGGTAAGAAAAATATGACTCCACCAATGGGGTTAACCGCAATAAGAAAATCCTGTTTTAAGTAACTAATTAAATTCAAATTTAATTGTCTATCAATCTGTATTGGCCTTGCTTGTAATCACTTTTTGGTTCTATAGACTTTTTATTGGTTTGACCAAAATTTTCAATCAAGGGGATGGCCGGCTAAAGATAATTCTCCCCGGTTTGGCGTCATGTTGGCAAAACCACCCAAGCTCACTGGATTGCACAAAATTTTTTTTAAAGGGACTTCTGGAAAACGTAACGTAACGTAACGTAACAAGCATTGTTGGTTGCAAAAAAAAATGCAATCTATCTGGTTTTCTTCTGTGTTAACAATTCTTTGGGTTTGCCCCTTATTTTGCATTTTCCCAAAAAATCGGAACTTTTTGGAATTCTTTGTCCATTTTGAAAAAAGTCAGGGCGTTGAAAATGTTTTCAGTTGTTTGGTTATGTCTTCCCTAATGAAGACGACACGCGGTTGCATTTTATAAGTAGTTAGGCTGTATACGGTGCATCAAACACGTGTTTTAAGTTGGCGTTGACGTCAGAAGGTGATTTTTTTTGAATTAGAAACAATATAGTTATTAAAATTTAAAACCCAATATTAAATATTTATATTAAATATTTACCTTAAATTTTGAACTGGTGGATTTTTGTTTTTTCGAGAGTAACACAATTTTCCCCAATTATGGAACCGCGCTTTTAAAGGGATGGTTTTTTGGGTTATCCCACTCAATCATATAAATGGGGACCAGGCTTTTGGGAAGATTTTGTGGCAATTTCCAATTACCCCAGCAAAGACCCGAAAAAAAAGAGGGGAACCTAGATTTTGCGATACTACATAAAATTTTAATAACAACTTGGAACGAATGAGCCTTGTCACAGTAAGTTCATGCCATACTGTTTATCGATCCAAAAAAAGAGGTGGATCCCAAAAAAAAAAGAATTGCCCTCCCCAAAGATGGTATTTAATTTGAAATAAAAAGTATATTGGAGGTGTGATCTATGGCCCGAAAAATTGAGTTTTTAGGGTTTAATTGTTAAAAAAAAAAGGTGGTGGGCTTTGGGGATTTGATGAAACGTTCATAATGCCTGCTATCTATCGAAAAATGCAGAAAACGGAGTAATAGACTACCTAGCTTTTCTCATTCTTCGGTTTATTTTAAAAATATACCCCCGTTATTGGAGGGGGCGGCCCAAATCCAAAAATTATTTGTCGAGTTTTTGGGCAACCCATTATGACCGTTATGTCCCCTGGATTTTGGGTTAGAACAGATGCCCGCTTTGGGAAAAACACTACGGGGAAATTTTAAAAAGTAATTCAACTTGCATGATCTTTGTTTTAAATCGTTTCTGTTAAATGTAATTCATTATTACTTTATTTTTTTTATTTTTTTGTAATAGTTTAATTAAAACTTTCATTAATTTTTTTTTTTTTCCCCGGTATTTAGTGGGACCGTGTTCCAAAAAAAGGAACAACGTCTAAAATTAAAAAATAAATAAAATTATTGTAAAACCAAAGGTAAATTTAAAGATTATTTAACAAAAAAAAAAATTTTATTTAAAAATTTGGGAATAATGGGATCCTCTTTTGGTCGCTATAGAATAAAGCCCGTTGTAACTCCACAGTTCTAAAATTTTAAAAAAAAAATTAACTCTTTTTTTTAAAAAAATTTAAATTTGTGCATCTTTTAATTGTTATTCGTTGTAAATCCCCTATAAAAACACTACAAATTTTTTTTTAAAAAAAATAATAAGTTTGTTTAATATTAAATTTTTTTCCAACAATTAAAAATAATATTTTGACTTATTTAAAAAGCAAAAAACTAAATTATTTGCTAATAAAATTTTTTTTTTTATAAAAAATGAAAAAATCTAAAATTTTTTTTTATTCATGGTCAAACCAATAAAAAATCGGGGGGGAAAAATTTTTAATAGGAACCTATCTAGTTGATGAAGTTAAATTATAAAATTTTAAATTTGCTAGTTCAACCGGGTTTTTCCCCCCCTTTTTTTGGGTTTTCCTTTTAAAATTGGGGGTTTCACGCAAAATTTTTAAAAAAAAATTTTTGAAAATTTAAAAATTTTTTTTTTTTTTTATTTTTTGGGTTTTTTTTAAAGTAACTTATAACTTTTTTTTTATTTTTTTTAAAAAAAAAAGTTTTTAAACCCGGGCAAAAAATCTTTTTTTAAAAAGTCCCAAGGGGTTTTTTTTTTAAAAAAAACAAAAAAAAAAAATTTTTAAAAAGTGGGGGTTTTGGGGTCTTTAAAACTCTACAACAAAAAATCCCTTTAAACGTTTTTTTGATCAATAAAATTTTAAAATGATTTTTAAAAAAACGTTTTTAAAAGATTTTTTTTGATATTTTAAAAAACTTCGAAAATACGTTTACAAAATTTTTAAAGTCCGCAAAAAAAAAGTTTTTTTCTTAGTTTTTTTAAAAAAAATACCCCAAAAAGTTCATTAAACTTTTTTTTTTTGGTCCTTGGAAAATTTTTAAAAAGTTTTCAATAATGTTTTAAAACCTTTTTTTTTTAAATTTTAAAAATGTGCTCTTTATATTTTGCATTTATTTAAAAACAAAAAATTTAAAACGCAAACTCTGAGGGGGGGGTCCCCTGTGGAAAAATTTTTGGGAAAGTGTTAATTCATGGTTTCCAAAGGGGTTGGCTGCACCACCGCCACCCGGTAAAAAGAAAAAAAAATTTGATTTAAAATATTAATTTTTATTTTAAACAAGCTTAAAAGCATTTATAATCTCCATTGTTCTAAAAGGTTGATTTTATGGGGAAATCTGAATAATCAACATTTCCGTTCTTCTACTTCGTCTGCAATCTTATTGGCATAAATTGGCATTCAACCCAAAATTTTTTAAAAATATTAAGTCCTCGATTCCCCCGGTGTGCATCGTTTGCGGGGGACGGCGGTCAAAAAACAAAATATATTATAATATTATTAAACTCATACTCGACGGAGCTTAGTGGATGGATCTTCAATATGCTCTAAAAAAAAAAAAAAAGATACAGATCAGTGTAGAGAATTTCAAGATCCGAGGCAAGGTCACGAGAGGATGTCCGCAGGGAGGGGTTCTCTCGCCACTACTGTGGAACTTGGTTCTAGACAGCCTCATCGACCGCCTTAACAAGGAAAATCTCTACACCATAGCATACGCAGATGTCTTGGTCATACTGTCCACAGGGAAATTCCAGAGCGTACTCTGCGAAAGGATGCAGACTGCCCTCAGGATATTAGAAATATGGTGTGCCGATCACGCGCTATCCATCAACCCGAAAAAAAAAAGAGATGGTTCTCTTCACAAGAAAAAGGAGGATGGTGAAGTTGAACGCCCCAAGACTCCTAAACACCCAACTGAGCTTCTCTACAGAGGTGAAATACCTTGAGGTAACCTTTGATAGTAAGCTAACATGGAACTCCTACTTGGAGAAAAGACTCAAGAAAGCATACATTTACTATGAGCAGTGTCACCGGACCATAGGCAGAACCTGGGGAATGTCACCTAGAGTTACCGTATGGATCTATACGGCCATCATAAGACCTATGCTAACCTACGGTGCTATTGCCTGGGGGCAGAAAGCCCAGCAGATGACAGTCCTCCGAAAACTGGACCAAGATGTCTTGTCTCAACATCACTGAAGCCATGAGAACAACACCAACTAGGGCCATGGAGGTAATCCTAAACCTCACACCCCTTGACGTATTCGTTAAGGAGGTTGTTGTGACGGTTATGCTGCGCCTCCGCTCTGTTGGTATAATGCCCGATGTAGAAGTTGGCGCACTGAGACGTGGCTTGTGGATTGAGGCAATAGGTTTGCTTCCACTACTGCAAGCAAAAGTCGACTCTATTGCGCCATATTTTGTTTTTAACAAACCCTACAAGGGAGAATCGAACACAAACGTGGCAGGTGTAATCAACATCTACATAGACGGTTCGAAAACAAAAGAAGGTACAGGATGTGGAATCTATTCTAGATCTCTAAACTTAAACATCAAACGGGCTATAGGTGAGTTGCCAAGTGTCCTCCAAACTGAGCTCACAGGCATAACCATAGCTGCAAAAAAAATAATCAGTAGGCACATTACTGATAAGGTCGTGCTTATCCATACGGATTGCAGACACAGGCACTACTTGCCCTGAGGAGACCACGCTACACCTCAGGTCTGGTACTAGTCACCGTGCCCTGTCGGATGCTTCTGCTGGACCAAAGGACACGCTCACTCCAAAGGCAACCGCATTGCTGACTCGTTGGCCAGGAAGGCTGCCGGGACCTTTTGGACCCGAGCCTTTCGTAGGTTCGACAGGGTCTGCGATGAAGAACCTAATCAAAAGACACTCTCATCATCAGTTTACAAGACGATGAGATGAAATAGTAAACTGTGACTTTTCCAGGGAGTTACTGAACTATTCTGACAGAGATACAGCTAAACATTACTTGGCAATGCCTAGGGCGAACCTTCGTCTAATCAAGGGAGTTCTGACCGGACATTGTCCATTACGAAAGCACCTTTTTAGAACGGGTATAAATGACACGCCTCTATGTAGAGGTTGTGAACAGGAAGACGAGACGGTGGAGCACATCCTTTGTGACTGCCTTGCACTCTCGTCCAAGAGAAGATCCATGTTGGGCGAGTATTGGCTTTCCTTAGCCGACATTAAGGAGATTCCCCTCGGCGACGTCCTCACCTACTTTAAATCAGTAGGATGGGCGGCGTACTGAGTGAGGAGTCCCCTTTAGGAGGAAGCACAATGGGCCTACTGAGGCCTTGGTGCCGTGATATCTATCACCCTCCTCATCTTCAGATTCAGATTCAGAACCCCTTCTTTTGTTTTTTAAACTCTTTAATATACCCCTTTTTAAATATTTTATAAATTGAAATGAACAAAACTGATATGAGAGTTTGTAGCAATAATTGAAATGCGGAATTAAAATTGTATTTATTTAAGTGCTTTTGGAAAAAAATAATGCATTTTATGGATTACAATATTATATATCATTAAAATAATTTTAGCTAAAAAACAATTTTGTTTTAGTTTTGCCTCATATTGAAAGCATTTGGGATTTGTTATTTACATTATTTACAGTTAAAATTTCTAATATTGTCTTTAATCAAACATTTGCAAGTTATACAAAAATTAATTTAATTTCAGAATTCCCTAACATCGCGATGGTGTTTGAACTAAAAAATGTTTTATTTTTACCTACCAATAGATCCTGGATTGAACTTCTTCCACCAATCTTTAAATACTTAAGATTTGTTGGATACGTGCCGAATTATGATTTTAATACCAAAAAAGTTGAACATAAAAAATTCTTTTGGATTTTAAGACTCATAATAATAAGCGTTGCATCTTTTTTAACTATAAAATTTCTTATTAGAAGTTGGTTCATCAAAGGCCAAATTCCATTTATTCTATTAAATTTTACTAGTATGATTTTATGTTTTTTATGTCTGTTAGTTAATATGTTTGGATCATTGCTAAAAAGTGATACTTACGAAAAAATGTTTCAACAAGTTTTTATTTGGAAAGTTACTGCGATAATTTGAGTTTTTTAAAAAAGTCAAAAAAATCCCTTTTTATCTTTAACAAATTGTTTATATTTTTTATTATAAACATACCTTTTTTGCTATTGTATGCTTTTGATTTCTGGATAAATTTTAAAAGAAAGAGAACAACAATTTTTTTGTATGCTTTACCTCGTCTTCTATTTCTATATCAGTCTGCTTTATGTAGTTTCTTAATCGGTACAGTAGCTTTGTATTTCCGAGATAAATTGATTGAAATTAACCAAAAACTTTTAAGTAATTACCAAAAAGATGGATATATAAAAATAATTATTTCCTCCAGAAACATTTACCTCAAAATAGCAAATTGTCTTGATATATTTCATGACTTGTGTGGAGGATATCTTTTTTTAATGATTATTACATATTCGAATATACTGGTGTGTGACCTGTTTTTTCTGTCCCCAAAAAATATAGCAGTCAAAAAATTTGGGAACGGGTTCCCATTTTCCCTTTTATGGTTCTTTAGCATTGGTAAGTAATATAAAGTTAATAATAAGGGATATGCATGTGTTAAACACTTTTATAAAAATATAGCCCAGTTGGTGGAGTAAATTTTACACTATGAGCACAAGTAATTGGCGAACTGGCTAATTTTTTGTTTATAAGTAGTTTAAAGTATACTGAATGATATTAAAAAAAGTTCATAGATCAATCGATTTCCTAAAGTCCAAACAAATTTGAAATTTTTTTTCTCAAAATTCTTAAATACTTTGGGCTTCGATGAAGATCGAAAAAAATAAAAAATATCTTCTTGTAGAAAAAGTTTTTTTCTATAAAAAAGATATTCTGCGTTTTTTTCCTCAGAGTTATAGTTTGTCCGCCAAAAAATCGATAAGCCATTAAGCCATCTTGCGCTAACAAACAAGCGATAAAATTCACGCTTTGAATTTAAAATCATAACATTCCACTCGATTACCTATTACATTATTTAAAGTGGGAAAGCTTTTTCTCTAAAGAATCGTAGGTAAAAAATTGAAAAAGTCCCAAATTTTCAAAATTTTTTTAAAAAAAAAAAAAGAGAATATTTTTTTTTGGTTTTTTATTTTTCTTGAGTTATACAATAATTAATACGAATTTAAAATCATTATTTATTTTATTTTTCAAAAAATCAGCAAAAATACATGTTACAAAATCACAAATTATTTACATTCTCGTTATTATTATCACTGTTTTCAGCATCGGACTCGTCAGAACTTGTCTCTGTTGTAAGTTGTGAAACATTTTTGCATGTATCAGGATCACAAGTTTTACTGAGGAACATAGCAATCCACCTTTTTTGCAAGTGCATGTTTCCCTCACGCATCCAGTTGTGCATGAACAAAACATCATTTTCATTATGCCATTTGGAGGCGGTTGTTGAGTCATTTTAATAAGTTGTAGAATTGTCTTTTTTTCCCCACTTCATCCTTTAGCATTAATAATATTTGAAATCCAAATTTAAACTTGTAAATAAGTTCTATACAGGTGATACTTTGCACCATCAAATGTTGGGGGTAAACATTCTAATCTAAAAGGGTTTAGTGTTTTATTATTACTCGCAAGGGCTTTAGTAAAGGCCACATATCGGTAATCGTTAATACAAATTGGTTTATTTGGTGCTCCATATAACAAAAGCAAAAATAATATATAATTTTCAAAAATCGTTTCATGAGACTGTCTTGGCAATTTAAAACTTTCCATAGCTTGTGTCAACTCCTTATTTTTTGATTTTTTGATTTGGGGACCGGCGGAGTATGCATAAGTTATTAAATAATTTTTTTGCCGACAAACTATGATTCTGACAAAAAAGTGCAAAATACCTTTTTGGTAGAAAAAAGCTTCTCCTATAACATGGTATTTTTTATTTTCCATTATATTTACCCCATCCCAAAATATTCTGGGATTTCGAAAAAAAAAATCGATTTTTTTGACTAGGAAATCGATTGATCCATAAACTTTTTCTCATATTAACCAATATACTTTAAACTAATTATAAAAAAAAAATCAGCCAGTTTGCTCATTACTTGTCCCTGCGGCCTCCACGAACTGGGTTAATATCCATTGTCAAAAATGTAAAATTTGGCACAAATATTTTTTTTTATTAGCAAACTGTTACGGGTACTTTTTATGTACGCCATTTTGGCGGGCTGGACGTGACCTCACATTTCATAATAGCAATCAATGAGTGGAGTAATGTGCTTTGTAAATTCCTATTATTTTGTATTTTAAAACTGTTATACCCAGGGGCGGTCTGGCAGCTCTGGGGGCTCTCGGCTGAAATCCGTTCAGAGCCCTCCTCAAAATAACCACTCTAGCCCCCTCTCTCCCGCCAACTCACAATAAACATTATATACACTGTTGAATCATAATTTTTGCATTTGCATGTTCAAATTATAAAGTATAAGTTATTTAACATTAATTTTGTAGATGATTAATGATTATTAACTTTCAATTATTTCATTTTTATTCAAGTTTAAAAACATTCATTAACAGGAAATCTGCCATCAGATTCTGATTCAAATTTGCCCCCAATCTTTTTTTTACATTTTTCCACTTGGAGGATTTTCCACTTCCCTTTCACAGGTTACTTGTGTGCTTGGTAGGGTTATAATGTATTTGTAAGCTTGGTAGAGGTTAAGGAATAACCCAGATTAAAACAAATCTTGCACAACGTAGAATGCACATGAAAGGCATTTAAAACATCGTTCGTTCCCCGAGCATTTTGGAATCATTTCCTGTTTGCATTCAATGTTCCTTTGATCGTCTTCATTCTCTTTCTCTTTAAATTCTTTTTCAAGTTCTTCCATAGTTAGTTTATTTCCCGGTTTTTGCTGTCGGCCCCGGGCCCCCCCCTGACAAAAGGGGGGGCCCTTTTTGGCAGGGGGGCCCCCGGGGGCCCTTTTTGGGGATCGCCGATCAGCCGACGTGGCCAGACCGCCTCTGGTTATACCATGGAACAATACAAAAAACCGACTTTTAAGTAAGGCATTGGGCCTAGGTGTAAAAATACAATAAGAAATGCACTCAATATAGTTATTTTCCTAACAAGTTCGCAAAGTAATGTTTCCCTTAGGTGAGTGCTGTCGAACGAAGACGCAAAACGGATTTCTACAAAGCAATCAAGTGCGGAAATATGACATTGCGCATGCCTTAGGAATAATATTTTTTTAAGAGCCTCAGATAACAGCAAAAATAATATTCTTGCTTGAAAAAAGAATCTGACATTATTTGTCAAAATTAACAAATGCCTTATTGTTGGTTGACATATTATATTCACTTACTATTTTTATACGGAGCAATGTTTAAACTGACATATTGAAAATTACGAAGATACTTAGACAAACAACAGCACCGTTTTAGAAAAAGGGTAAAAAAAAGTCCCCTTTTGCTCAATGGCATAAATCTCTCTGGTCCTTTTCAAAATCAATAATCCAAACTTTGGCACAAAAATTTTTTTACCCTTAATCTTTGAAGTAAATTGTTTCTACCTCTAAAGGGAAAAACCAAAATGTTTGCCCAACAATTTACCCCAAATCTACTCTTGATCCCCCCCTTAATCTCGTATTCTTTCTTCCCCAATACGAAAAAATCGTCTGGGCTGCACGTGGATCAAGGTATAGGGGGATAGCGGCCATAAATCCAAAAATTGCCTTATGAAGTGCTTTGTGACAAATAATTTATTTATAGCGAAAAGAAAGATTTCTTAAGATTTTTCTTATTTTTTTGCAAAAATTATGTTTTTTCAGCGGTGTCACCTAATTATATCGGTAAAAGTATTCCTTATGCATTAAAGTTTTTATTAGTAATACTCCTGGTAAATTTGGTGATCTCCAAAAAATATTTTCCATGGATAAGCACCCCCTCCTCCCAACCTCACAGAGTGCTCCCCCTTAAATAGTTTTGGGAATTTTTTGTTTTGGGTAAACGTTAGCAAATCAAGTTGAAAGAGATAAAGTTTAATAATTACAAAAAAAAAAAAAAAAAACACTTTTTGTATCACTAGCTGTTTTTTTGGCCTTTCCTAAATAGTACTTGAAGTTTCCCCCCTTTGGGAAAATAAAACAAAAATTGCTAATTTAAGGATTAGGATTTTAAAAAAAAATTATATGCGTGCAGTCTAAGTGTTTATAATTTTATTACGTCTGTAAAAAGTTTTATTTTGTAAAGCAATTTTTTTTTCTCTACTTAATAAACTTAAAACAAAATTAAAATAATTTTGCAGAATACAAAAAAAATAACACATATTTCACAAATTTAAAAAAAAATAAACCACTCGCCAGTATAGTAAAATTAAAAAAAAATATTTTGTAACAAAAACATTTTCAATCACCAGTAACAAATAAAAATATTCTATAAAAGAACTTCTTTAGCTTCTTCATTCAGCTCTAAACCTTACCTTTTTTCCACGTATGCCGAAATGCAGCCAAATAAGGGTCAGAGGATAGCAGGAGGCAATTCAAAACATCTTGATTTGTGGCATACCGTGAATATTTTCGACTATTGTCTTTTTTGAACCTTTTAGAATCTTTATTCCTAGCCTCAGCTACTTCCTCACTTAACTGCCCAATTGGTAAGCAAGCTGATCGAATAATAGCAGCACCATGAAGAAGAATTCGATGTTCTGATGTCTTATACCAATTATATAAAGACACATAAAGTTTAGCAGTTTCAAAACAAAACTCTTCGAATTTAACATCATTCGCTTGCCAACACTTGTAAAATAACTCAAATTTCTGAACAAGGATTTGACTAACACCAGTTACTTCTGAAACCACTTCAGCGTTATGGAAAAACCTCCTGGCTGTATTTCCATCATTGGGAAGTCCCCATTCCTTGTCTTGGTACATCAACAATTATACCCAGTTTCTCCTTCAGTTAGTCAATATTTAGAATGCATTCCATAAAGCGAATCCGAGCATGTAGATTTGATAAACCATATTGAAAAATGCCTCGTCAACTTTTTTTTTAACCACTTGATTAGGTTGTTCATTTCTGATGGTCTAGCTTTACAAACCAGGCAACAAGCTGATGAAGATGTTTCTGTCAACATTGCCCCACTTTACCATCTATCATAGTCAATAATAACTTATGAGAAACATAAAATTTTCGGTAACGCAATTCGTTTTGCTTAAACTTTCAATTTCTTTTGAATATCTGTTAACTATGTTTGAGTGTTCTCAGGAGTTTCCTTAAAAAATTAAAAAAAAACTGGTCGGCAAAAATGTGGGGAAAAAGGATTCGGATTTTTCCCCTACAAAGTTGTTGTCTGATAAAATTTTGTAGTGGAACCAATGTCAACAAATACACTTTCGTCAGAGATATTTGGATCATTGAAATTTTGTTTGGCCTATTACCTGACGATCCGTCGCAACCCCATTTGGAAATTAAAGTTAATGACGCAGATCTACTTTCCTTTGCTTTCTTGTACATTAAACAAAAATAGCTCCCTTTTCCGTGTATCCAACAAGTTCTGAAGTTGCAGTGATGCTCCCCCCTCACTTATTAGGGATTGGCTGGAAACATTCCCAAATTTTGCAGCAGAAATTTGATAATAGCTTGGGAAAAAATGGTGTGCCTTTTTCCTCCCTGCTTTCTAAATGCTGATATTGATATTTTGATAGCTTTAGGTCCCCCTTATTGCTAAAGCCTCATTTTTGGTAAATTTTAGGACATTGCTCTTTTTAAAATTTTCTGCCCCCTGTGATAATATTTTTTGAATGAGATTGGGTTCTTCTGTTTTGCCACTAGCTGCTTTTCTTAATAAAGATGATAATTTTCTTCGTTGACTTCTTTTGAGCTTTCTTCAAACATTTTAGAGGGGCTTCCTTTTTTTTGGGAAATCGGATAAATATTTTCGTCAATAAGAACTTTTTTTCCAGCCCCGGAGCATTTTTTTAAAAAAACACTTTTGGTTCTATTACTTTCCCTCCATTTCGACGAATTTGGCTTAGGAACCATTTCTGCAATGATGTTAAAGACCTTTAAAACCATATCGGTCAATTTATACTGCATTCTAAGGCTTCTAAAAACGTCTCGTCGTTACCATTACACTCTACATAAGTATCTGCAAGGGGACGCCTACAAAGCGAACCAAATTTTTTTTTCAAAAAAAAAAACGAAGAAACGTAATTTAAAATTGTGTTGCGGTCTATGGAGAAATACGAAATACTTTAAATAAAATATCTCATGAATGGGAGGATTTGGCAGCCCATTTTTTTTATAAACAAATACATTCCTCAA
>JAHBCN010000220.1:0-237116 GCA_019359885.1 Listronotus oregonensis
AATTACAAAAAATACAAATAATCATAAGACAAAAATACATACACAAAAACAAAACATGTTTAGACTTTTCTAGAGAAATTAACCACAAGGATAATTCTCTTGGCGACTGACCAAAAGACAAAAAAACAAAAAAAAAAAAACCCTTTTCTTTAAATAGTGAAAAACCCAAATACGGTTAAAAAAAGCAGACGTACTAGCTGACTATTTGGAAAGCATTTATAATACGCCTCCAAATAGCAGAAACGGCATGATGAAATAACCACCTTGGTTAACTTCATTATCCACCATACCCTACCCCATCCCCCCCGACCCTAAAAAGAATCCTTATTCGCCCAAAAGAGAGCTTATTGGAATGATTGCACATCTACCCAATAATAAATCCCCCGGGGCCCGGATGAGATTTAAAATATCCTATTTAAAAAATCTACTAAAACGGTTATACAGTTTATGTATAAAAAGTAAACGCCACAATATTTTACAACTTTTCCGGAAACATAAAAGGGAGGCGATTATAGTACCACTCCTAAAACCCGAAAAAGGGGGATCCGCAAAAGGGGCAGATTCTTATAGGCCAATAGCACTGAGAAACGGCCTCTCAAAAATACCGAGGGGGGCTATGGTACGCAAGTATAAAAATATCTAGATAAAGTCCCTGATAAACATTTGGCTTCAGAGATGGTCACAACATACCCCTGCTCATTTTAGAATGGTCCAGGAAACACTTAATAAATTAACATGAAGCAAAACACCGTGTTATTGGCTCTCGATATCAAGAGAGTTTTTTGACGGGTGTGGCACAATGGCCTAATATATAAATTAGCCCAAAACCAAACCTCCAATGTATGTGACTAAACTAATTCGTTCCTACATAAAAATCGATCTTTTAGGTCAGGGTCGAAACCTCGTTATCGGGTAGAAGAAAAGTACACGCGGGTGTACCACAGGGCACATCCCCCTAAAAATAAACAACAAACTGATTCCACCGTTAAAAAAATGAGATATCTGGTGTCATTATTAACTCTCATTTAATCAACAAATTTCCCACGTGTTGAAAAGGGGCCCCAATGCGGCAATGCAGCGTCTATTATATATGCAATGCTTTTCCCCCCAGACCCGGGTCTCCCCGAAAATAAAAGGACTATTTACAGACAAGTTATAAGACCGATAATAACATATGCTGCACCGGCATGGTTGGAGCATACCCCTAATACTCAAATGGTAATACTACAAAGATCCAAAAAAAGCCCTTAAGATGTGTAACATTTTTTCAGACCGTTACGAACAATTGACCCCTTTACAACATGTCAGACGTAGGGGGGAATAGATGAATTTATTAAAAGCATTAGTTTTGCAAATTTTACCGTAAACAAGCACCTTTTCTATTCTCACTAGACATTTACCAGGCCTATGACAACATAACCAAACAATACAAAAACCCTTTTATACTGATGAATTCCCTTTTATTACGGAGGACTAGTCCCTCTACCTCGTCCCATCCTTATTAATATTATGTAAATAAAATGTAATATTTAAATAGAATAAATGGGGAAAATATGCCAAAAACTGTATATAGGGGTGCAAAAGTGGAATAAATCAGAATAGAACGACAAAAAGTATGAATGCCCCAAGGTGACAAAAACTTGGTTTCGTCACGCGCTACGCGTACCTGAAAAATTTCAAAAAAGGCCTTTTGGAAGCCTTTTCCTGAAAAAAAAATTAACCAATAAAACATTTAAATTTAATTTAACATTTAAATAGTAAACTTTTAAACTTATATCAAACTGCTTGGTCTTTTTGAATGGTCCCCCGGGAAACGACATCCGCGACGCGGTCGCTGAACACGAATATGACAATTGGGGGGCCCTGCGAAGTACTCGGTGTAAACGTCGGTTTTCTGAAGTTTTTTCAAATTTTTTTTTTATATTAGCCAATTTTGTTACTCGCTGGGTTTTCGAGGTCGCTAAACACAAAATGTGACGGGAAAAGGGGCCCGCGGAGTAGCCACCCCTTAGGATGGTGTACAAATTGTCTTCTGGTTTTACGACAATTCCTTCTAATATTTTTAAAATTTTTTTACGGGGGGTTTTTAAGGTCGCTGAACAGGAATATGATATTGGCAAGGGCTTGCTGAGTTTTGCGAGTCGGCGGGCGTGCTGTTAATTATTTTTGAATATATTGTGTTTTTATAAATTCGTATTTCATAATAAAGGGCCCTTTATCGTATCATGATGTGCTGTCAGTCCAATATTCTAAAAATTCATGAATAGAAATTCTGTATTCTTTGCTTTCAAACTCTCTGTTTCGAAGAAAAAGCTGAAAAATATTTCATCGTAGTGTAAAATTTTCTAAAACTTATTTCTTGTTTTGCTTCAACAAAGACAAGCTAAAAATTCGCAAATTCTCTTTTGTGTACTGGGGTATGGGGGAAAAAAGGGATAATTTAAACAAAAAATTTTACCCGAAATACCCAAAATAGTGTAAGTTTTTGATTTGAATGCCCAAAATTAAAAAAAAAAAATTTCAAACGATAAAGAAAATGATCTTTTTATAAATATAAACTAATAAAAAACCCCCCCTTGGCGACCTCAAAAACCCCCCGGTAATGGGGTTGGGGTGATGGTACAAAAAATTGTCAAAAAACTCCCGAATACGACGTTTACGCCATCCTTAGCGCACCCCCAATATCCCAAGCCCTTGCCAATGTCATATTCGTATTCCCGCGACCTCAAAAAACCCCCGAGTAACAAAATTGGGCTGGTATTAGAAGGTTTTCGTAAAACTCCAAAAACGACGTTTAAAACCATTCTTAGCGCGCACAAAGGGTACTCTGCAGGCCACCCAACTTCTTAGGGGATACTGGAAAAAATGACATTTGACAATTATATCATTGCCGGGGGGTAAGTAGATATCTATATTTTTTCCCTATTTTTTCTTTGTAGTAACTTGGGAGTAAATTTCTAGATGGCGAAAGTCGATTTTTTTAACCAATGAAAGTGAGAATTATTTATATCCCTTTTTTAAACCCTAAATCCCCGTGTTTATTGTGTTTGCGTCGGCCATTTTCTATTCTAATATTTGGGTTTTTAAAATGTTGACTTTGGGTTGACTGTTTTAAATTTGCGTTCTTATTTTTCCACACTATTGTAAAAAAATTATAAAGGGAAATATGTTATTTAAATATTGTAGTAAGCCTTCTTCGATATTAAAAAGATTCTTTGAAAAATCTTCCAAAAGGAACCCAAAACAACATGTAAGGGTAAAAAAACTTGTAATTATCCTTGTTGCAGAAAACCCCATTATAGTAAAATTGTAAGCACCGACTTTAAGAAAAAAAAGTTTCATTCTTTTCTTTGAGATCGCTTATCGTTAGAAGCTTGGGAAAATTAAATGTACTTTAAGTCCCTAAAAAGATTGTAAAAATGTATGCTTGTGAGGACCGTTTTTTAAAAATTAAATTATGCAAATCTTAAGGATCCTTCTCACTTAAAATATAGGCTCCCCCTTTTGGGTACCCTTTATAAATTCCATTTTAAAAGAAACAGTTACGAAAAATTTTAAAAATTTTCCTTTTCAAAATTTCCCTCTCGAACCTTTGGGAAAAACCCCCTAAAATTAAAATGTTAAATAATTTTATTTTATATCTTATTTACAACATTTCAATTTCATTTTTTTAATTTTTCAGGTAATCTTTTTTTTAGTGAAGGTAACCGACAAGCATTTATTTGTCATTTTTAAAAGAGTTTGATAACGAACAAAGGCTTAAATTTGTAGTGAAGCTTTAGTCAATCTTGTAGACAGACTACATGCTGATATTTACAAACATTTGGATGAGAATGTTTACAAGAATAAAATTAAAAAAATTTATTTAGGCAACAATATTTGGGAACCTTACTAAGCTTTTTTCATTTTTTTCAGACCGTAATTTTTTGAAATATTTAACCTAATTTTAAAAAAATAATAATTTATTTATTTATAAATAAATTTAAATTTTTTTTATTTTTTTTCCCGCTGTCTGCTTCTGTCTTTGCCTAAATTAATGCTAAATTTCCCCCATATCATATTTTATGTTTTTTTAGTCAAATTTTGAATAAGCGAATACTGCCTAGCTTCTTTTTTTTATAGGAACCTTTCAGCATGATCTCATCCAACCCCCTGTGACAGTTTTAGAAGTATCTCACCCAAACCCCCGGCTGTGATATTTTTAAAAATTTTTATTTTTAAAATTTTTAGAATATATTTTATTTTGCCTGTGTTATCTCAGGTATAAGAATTTATTTTTTATCAGAAATTTTTTTCGTTTATTCTGAAATTTCATGTTTTATTTTTATGTTTTATTTGTTACTGTTTTTTTTTGGAATGAAATTTTTTTTGTTGTTGTTTATTGAAAAAAAATTTTTTCCGGGTTTTTCTCAAAATATTTGTATTTATAACAAATTAATTTAAAATTTATAGTGTTAACAATAACTTTTTTTGTTTGCTTTAATTTTTACAATTTAAAATTTTACCCAACCCCTAACAAAGATAAAATTTTGCTAAAATCTTACTTAACAACTTTATTTATTAATTAACCCAGTTGTCAAGTAATGTATTTAAACAAAATCTTATTTTTTTTAAATTGAGAAAAATCCAAAAAAAAAATTTGTAGTACTAAACGCATTCCCCTTTTTTATTATGTGCTTTTATTAGTTGATTGTCCCGGCGTTTGTCGCTCTATCTGACAAAAAGATAGCTGCGTTCAGAAAGCACGAGGTTTGGTTTCTAGTAGTGTTTGTTCGGTGCTGCAAGGCCCTTGCCAATGTCATACCTGTGTTCAGGGGGACGGGAAAACCCCAGAGTAACAAATTTGGGTTATTTCGGTCATAATTTATCTAGTTATAATTTTTTTTAATTTAAAATTTTAAAAAGCATTTTTTAATGCACAAATGCAGTTTTTTCCCCCTTTTCATTAATTAAATTTGTTTACAAAGGATGTATACGTTAATATGAATCGAAAAGCCAAAAAACCCATTCAAATCCATCTTACTACAAAAAAAATTTTTTTCTGCATTACTTTGTTTCCTTGTTACCGAAAAAGGACGAAGCGAATGGGCTTCAGGCCCTTAATATCAGTCATTTGCGAAAGAGTGAGTTTTTTACGTTGACGAAATTTTGTGAAGTTTAGCAGAGGATTACAACATTTTTTGGGCGAAAAGGGAAAGCGCGTGCTAAAAAAAAAAGAGACTGTTGCGCAATGATCTTTATTTTTTTTTTTCGGCATTAAATAATGTTAAAACTTTAATATAAGTGATTAATTATTGACTAAAACTACTTCTATACTTGATTGACAGTCCCCATGACGAATATTAAATAAATTATATTCATTTTAAACAAAAATTTATTGGATGAAAAAAAAAATTTTTAAAAATTTTTTAAATGAATGTTTTTTTTTTTTTATGGAATTTATTTGGGTTTTAACCGTAAAATTATACTTTTTAAATTTTGTATTTATAAAAATTAATAAAAAGGTACAATTTCCAATGTTTTTTTTCATTTTTTTAAAACTCTTCTGTCATTAACGGGTTGTTTTTTCCAAAAAAAAATTCTCCATTTTAAAAGGGGTTTGGGTAAATTAAACCAAATGATTAATACAATTTCCAAAGGGAAATATACTTAATATAAAAAATTTAAAAAAATTCGAAAAATTTTGATCTTTAAGTCCCCCGGAGGCACCGGCTATTGAAAAAGGGGGGGGAATGTAAACATTCAAAATTTTTGAAAAAAACCCCAAAAAAAAGAAATTATATTTAAATTAGGGTACAGATCAGTAGCTTTCCGAATAAGTCCCTATAAGAAATGTTATATACCTATCTATATACCATATTATATATTATGGGGGTTTGTGTTGATTTGTGGCAAAATTTTTTAAAAAGTAGGTCTTTAGCATATTCATGTTAGGCTGTTTTTTTTTATTTTGACATAAATAAATTGCTATTTTTGTAAGTACTTCTATTATTGTTTTTTTTTTTTCTTTAACACGTAACTGCTAAACTGCATGTTTATGAGAAAAAAACAATAGGCTTCAGTGTATAATTAATAGACATTTTAATATGTCTATACGGGTTTTGATTTCGCCGAAAATGATATCAAGGGCCCAAATTTTTTAAAGGGTTTTTTAAAAATTATGTTTCGGTCGGACACTATTACAAAAACAAAACATTTTTTCAAAAAAAAAACGATACTGAGTTTTAACTACTAACTGGATTGATAGCGACGAGACCAGGTGAAGTAATTTGAAAACGTTTATTAATTTTTAATTATTTTTAAAAAAATTAAATTTTTTTAAATCTATCTGATGTTTAAAAAAAGTTACTTTAAAGCACCCAGTCCCCCAAAGAAATTTTTTAAAAAAAGTAGTGTTAAAAAGTGAAATGTCAAATTTTGAAAGGGGAATCAACATTTATTTTTTACTAACATTTTTTTTTTTAAATTTTTCAATCCAAACAAAGAAAAAACATTCCCTTTTCCCCGTTTTACATTCTTCGTAGTTTAGGTGGATTGAACCAGCCCTCAACAAAGGTTGTTGGAATTCATTATTAAAATGCCAATTTAAAAATTTTTTATATACGATGTTTGAAAACTATCAGCCGAGTGATGAACGCTTTGTTAAAGTTAACAATGGATTTAAAAAATTTTTTAAAAATTTAACGGGAAAAAAAAAATAAAAAAACTTAACAACGAGACATTTGTAAACATTTCATGGTAACTAGAAAACCAAAAATAGTTTAGTTTGGAATTTTGCGTTTAATCCTTTAAAAAAAAAAAAAATTAAAAATAATTTCCCCTTTTGCATCGAATAAAAAAAAAAATTGTTTGACCCCACCGGGTTTTTAAAAATATTTTCATCAAAAACAATCGGCACAATAATAGCTCAAATGCCCAATTTGCAGAACTTTTTTAAAATTTTTTTTAAACCCCCTGGTTATCTAATATAATTGATTTCTATTTTTTATTAATAATTCCGGGGGTAAGTAGATTCATCTTTTTTTTTTCCTAGAAAATTAATTTTTTAAAATTTAATACATATTAGTAAAACTATTTATTTAAAAATTTTTAAAAATTTTTTTCTTTTTAAAAATTTTCATCTATTTTTTTTAAAACAAAAAATTTAAAATTATTTTATGTTTTTTGTAGGTATTATATAATATAAATAATTGTTACTTGGTTTAAAAAGGGCCCCCAAAGAAACAGCGGTACAAAAAAAAAATCGTTAGAGCCCCGATGTGGTATAGGTCCGATTGGTCGCAAGGCCCCGCAAACCAAAGAAACCGCACTTTTTTTTAAATTTAAAATTTAAATTTTTTTTTTCCTTGGGGTTTTAAAAAAGGCCCTATAAAAAATTTTTAAAACGCTAGAAAAAGGGGGTTTTTAAGAAATCAAGGGGTTTTTTAATTACAAAAATTAAATTTTCCTTTTTTTTTTTAAATTTTCAACAAGGTAACCCTTTTTAAATTTAACATTTTTAAAAAAAAAGAAAAGGGGGAAATTTCCCCCCCTAGTCCGGGGGGGAAAAGGGGGGTTTTTTTTTTCCGAAACCCAAAAACCCAAAAAAAAAGGGGACAAAATTTAAAAAGCGAAAAACTTTCATTTTCCCAAAAATTTTTTTTTTTAAATTTATCTATATCCCCCTTACAGGGTTTTGGGTCAAAAAATTTTCCCCAATACAGAAAAACATATTCTTGTTCCCACAAAAATGGCTTCTTAAAAATAAAAAATAAATGTTAAAGAGATGGATTAAAAAAAATATTATTTTTATGTGATATGGGAAAATTTTTTTTTTAAAATTTTAAATTTTTAAAAATTTGTTCCGGCTTAGCGGAAAATAATATTTAAAAAAATCTAAATGATATTGTTCCCTTTTGCGAGTTGAACAATTTCAGTATGATATACAGGGTGGTGATTTTTTTAAAAGAGTTCATTGCCAATATTTTTTGTTTTGGTTAAAAAAAGAGATTTTTTTTGGGACATGGATTTTTTTTAAAAAAAAAAAATGAAAATAGTTTCCCTTTTACCCCTTTTTTTGTATAATTTTTTTATGTTCAGTTTTTCACCATCATGAACGGTTTCGGAGATATCGACTTTGTCCCCTTTGACCACCTTGTATATCCCCGAATGTTTATAAAATATTTGTCCAACTTTGTCGGGAAATGTTAACTTATTTAAAGAAAAAAGTTTATATGAACTAAAACCATTCCCGAATAACTTTTTTTTTTTTTTTGGGAAACAGAAACCAATGTTTACTATTGGGAAATTTTTTTTTACGGAAATTTTACATCTGGTTAAAAATTAAAAATTTTTTTTTTCTCACACGTACAAATTTTTTTTAATTTTTATTGTTCTTTAAAAATTTTTTTTAAAAAAATTTTTATCACTTTATTTCATTGGGCCCCCAAATGTATAAAAAAAAGGGTTTTGTCTTAATTTTTAAAAAAAAAAGAAGGCCCCCAAATTAATAAACCATTTAAATAAATTTAAAATATGCTTTTTTAAACAAATAATTCAGATGTACGTGTGTTAAAATGGGTATATTTTAATGCAAAAAAAATATGCCTTTTTTTTATTTTTAATTTTAAAAAAATATTTTTTATTCAAGATTACACTTTAAATTATTACTCCCAAAAAAAAGGCAAGACCAGCAAACCAAGACCAAGACCCGGGGAGTGAAAGACCGATCAAGCCCTTTCCCCTTTTGGGTTCGAGGCCAAGACCAAAAACCGGGTTTGGGGGGACCAAGACCAAACTAGCCCGGTCTTGGTCTTGGTCTTTTTTCTCTCACTACCGAGTGGTTGGCGGGCGGGGCTTTCTATTCTCCGTCGACTAATCAGCAACTGAGAGAAAAAAATTGTACTTTTTTTTTTTTTTTTAAAACTGTGAGACGTGATCGGACAAAAGGTTTTGGGAAAATTAAAATTTTAGTAATGAAAAAAAACAATGGGGCAGATAAAAAGGCCCCAATTTTAAAAAAAATCTGCATGTTCTTGCGTAATTTTCCCTCCCAAAGGGAATCTCTTCTGCACCCAAAGCATGCAAAATTTTTTAATTTTTAAGATTTAGGCTAACTGCTTTGTTTTTTTTTTTAAATAAAAATTTTTTGCCCAATACCCCCGATCAAAAAAAAAGATGAAAAAAAGTAAAACCTTTTTTCTTGGTTGCTGAAATTTAACCCCAGATAATTGAAAAAGCTTTCTATGAAAAAATTTTTTTCCCCTTTGGGGGTTTTTTACCCCCCCCCAAAAAAAGTTTAAAAATTTAAAAAAAGGGCAAAAAAAAGTGAAACCCTAAAAACCCCCTTTTGAGCTCCCCAAAACCCCTATCTCATCTAGAATGCGTGTAAAAATGATTATATGTATAGGTATCCCTGCAAAACCAAAAAATTTTTCATTGCGAAAAAAAAAATTTTGATCAAGTTGGACCCCCAAGTTTTTTTTGGATTTTGAAAAAGGGGCCTTGCGACCAAGGGGGCTATACCCAGGGGGTTTTTTTTTTTTTAACCTTTAAAACCCTAAAAACACAATATAAATAACCTACTTAAAAAACAAAAAAAAATTTTTTGATTTTTTTTTTAAAAAAAGGCCCCAGATGGATTATAAATTTAAAGAGCAGTAGTTTTTCTTGTAAATAAATAGTTTTATGATTTTATTAAAAAAAAAATAAATTTTTAAGGTAAAAAGAAAAATTTTGGTCTATAGTTTAAAAAAAACCCCTACCGTGTAGTAGGCTAAATTATTAAAGAACCTGTTAAAAACTAAAATTTTAAAAAGAAGTTCTGCATACTTATTGGTCATTTGATTTTTTGCTGTTTTTTTTAAGAAAATATAAAAAAATTCTTTCTTGGGTGTGAAAAAATTTTTTTCTATTGATCGGTAATATTTTTTTAATTTTTTTTTGTGTTTATTTGATTTTTGAAAAACCTGAACTAAATTTTTTTTTTACAAAAAGTTAATTTTTAAAAAATTTCCCCATTAAGGCGTTTTTTTTTACCTTTTTTTTTAAATCAACCCCTTGCTTCATCCCCCCTTACATTTTCCCAAATTTTTTTAAAATTTTAATTTTTAACGAATTTCGTTTGAAAAAAAAATATTTATTATTTTTGTTTTTTTTTAAAAATTTGTATCAATAATTATATTAAAAGACTTAAAAATTTTTTGTTTTTATAGCTTACTTTTTAAATTTTCTTTAAAAATAAAATAAAAAAAAAAACAAAAAAAAGTTATTTTTTTTTAAAAACAAAAAACTAAAAAAATTTATAAAACCCCTATTCAGAATCCTTATGGCCAGTTAGCGTCTCAGTGCATTGAGACTGAGTAATTTTTTTTTTAATCATACAGTTTGAAAAAACCATCGTGATCAAGTAAAAACAGGGTCGAGTCTATCACTTTTTTATATTAACATTTAATTTAAAATTTTTAACAATTTTTTTTGGGGAAAAGGGGCCCAAAAGCAAGGTAAATTTGAAAAAAATTTTAAAAAAACAGACACCAAAACACTCCCAAAAAAAAAAAAGGAAAATGTTGCGACCATGTATTGCTTTTGAAGCAGAAGAATAGCGAGCGGAGAACGCCCCTTGCTTGGGGGAAAATCCACCCCCACGTTAATGTTTAATTTTTTTTTATAGATGGCCCCGTCTGTTAATTGGATTATATTTATCTTACTTTACCAATTGAGATTATTTATGTTTTAGGCGGGAACACTTTTTAAATTTTTTTTCCCAAAGCAATTTTAAATTTTTTTTTGGGATTTTTTGTTGATTTAAAAAAAATGAGCTAAATTCATTAAACATCAACTAAATTTTGGGGGTTTGGGAAAGTTTAACCCAAAATTTTTTATTTCAAAATTTTCCCAAAAAAAAAAATTTGGGTTTTTTTTAGAAAAACCCTTTTTAATGTATATTTAAATTTTTGGGGGGGTTAATTTTTTTTTGGGGTTTTTTTTTAAAAGTTAAGTTTTTTAAATAAACAAACAAAAACAAGTT
Organism: Listronotus oregonensis; assembly: GCA_019359885.1. Taxonomy (NCBI): domain Eukaryota; kingdom Metazoa; phylum Arthropoda; class Insecta; order Coleoptera; family Curculionidae; genus Listronotus; species Listronotus oregonensis. The sequence continues at coordinate 11,009 of JAHBCN010000220.1, forward strand.
TTTTTTAAATTTTTTGGAAGGAAAATGGCATTTTAAAAAAACAGAATTTGTTAAGATATTTTTTTTAATTATTTATATATAAAAAAATTTTTTTAAACAAAAAAAAAAAAAAATTTTAGTATTACTTTTTTTTCATATGGGTGAGAAGTACGCAGAACCCACCAAAAAAAAATACAAAAAAGCGGTATTTTTTTTTTAACTAAATATATTTAAAAATTAGAAATACACATGTTTAAAAAGTAGATATTGCTATTTTGTATAAACTGTGGTATTTTTAAGAAAATATATTAAACCCCAAAAAAAACCATGCTTATTTGGTCTTTTATTATTTTTCTTGATTTTAGGTCTAATTTGTACATTTTCCCCTATTTTTATAAAAAACTAAAAATTTATTAACTTCATTCCCTTTACTATCTTGAATTTTTTTTTTCAAGAATTTAAAATTGGCAAAGCTATATAAATAATTAGTTATGGATAAAAAAATTAATTAGTGGATTTTTATCAGAGGTTGTACCAAAACTTTTGAAGTCAGCTGCGGCCTTTGGGGGCTTGGGGGGGGTTACCTTTCCCAAAACAAAAGAAAAAAAAAATATATTTTCATTTATTTCCTCCCAATAAAATTGTATTTAAACCCCAATATCTCGAAGAAAAAAATCAACTGACTGTAAAAGGGGTATTATACGTAAGCTGGTCGCTCGTATAAAAAAAAAAATCTTTTAATGATTCCTTAAAAAAGGGGGAAGAAAACAGCAAAAAACCAAATTTTAACACCACAAAGAGTTATAAAAAAAACCAAAAAAAATAAAATAAAATTTTCTCTCTGTCTTTTTTTTTTTTTTTTTTAGAGAGATGATAGTGACAAAGCCAAAGGGAAGAAAGGAATAAATTTTTTTTTTAAATTTTTTTTTTATAATAAAGTAATTTACGGCAGCTAAGTTATAAAAAAATATAAATTGATTAATTTATTTATCTAAAACTTTTTTGTCATTTATTTGCATACTTATTAGTTTATAAGTATTTATATGGACTATTTGTTTCATCGAAACACTCATATTAGAATTGCCGAAGAATACAAGATACATCATTTCCCCTCAGATAAAAAATTGTGGCTGTAAATCAGCCAGCATTAAGTCAAGGGAAACCCCGTCAGCTGATGCATTTAAATAACTTTTAAAGTATCAGCTGACGGTTTTCCCGAGATACAGCCAGCTGACATATATATTTACCCAGAACACCAAAATTGTTAAATTGTCTACAAACTACAATGATCCCCCTAATTAGTTTATTTTTAAAAAGTATGAAGAAGCTTGAGATGTTAAGTTAAAACAAAAAGTTAAATAATTTCATTTTATTTATTTTTTGTTTTAGGCCAAATAAAAAAGAGTAAGTGATAATGCTATACCAATGGCACTTCATTTTAAAAATATCGATGCCCTTGGGCTATTATTGTAAAACTTATCCCATTTCCCATAATATTTTACAATTTTTTTTTATGATGGATGCAGATATATTAGTATTACAGTTAAAAAGTACCCACAAAGTGGCCAATTGAAATGAAGAGTTGGTAATTTATTTTTAACAAAACATGTAAAGTTCAATTTTGTTAGTCTTCCAAAGACATTATAACCTTAGTGCTGCAGCTGCCTCTGCATTTTCTTCTGTAACAAAATACACACTGCATAATATCCTCAACTCAAGCGAATTACTGTTTAAAGCAAAAAATATCCAAACTTACCTAATAACACAGAGAAACACTAAGTATTAAGAAAAATCACCATAATTTCTAATATCATGCGCACTATAAAAATTGCGCATTAAAAATATTAAAATAAAATGGCTTTAACATTCCGCAACGAGAATTCCCCATTTCGAAGGAGACCGAAGTCATCGGAAAACGCATGAACTGGGAAGTGCGAAGTTGCCATTCGTAGCAACTAGTCGCAAAAATAGCAAATTTTTGTCTTTGAGACGACGACGGTGATTTAAAAAACAAACCTGTTTGTTTCGACTTTTTCCGAGTTAGACTATGACATTCTATTTTTGATTTTTTTTTAACGATTTACTAATTACAAATATCGTTTTTATATTTTTATTCAAATTATAACCTTTGCTTTCGTTTTTATTTTTGGACCTGGTTTTTTTAACGATTTACTAATTTTATTTTATATCCTGTGGACCTGGTCTCCAACCTTCGGCAGACCTATATCAGCACGCGGAGCAGAAAAACAGTATATATAAAAAATTCCTATCACGTTTACAGTGTATTAGTAAAGTAGCGAAAAATTTATTAAAAATTATATGAGGAGTTTAGAAGAAACCCGTCGATTTTTAGTTTAATTTAGAATTTTTAGTGTGTTTGTACTTTGTTTTTTTTAAGCTTTAAAATAAAATACAATTTATTTGGTATTCAGGGCAGTTTTATTACACCTCCATTAAATAAGTACAGAAATTACTTGTAGCGACTTTTAGGACGGCCCGTAGAGATTTCGATCCGATCTACATGGCAACACTGCTTTACCCTCACACTAAGCCTTAAAACCCATGTTGCATTATCAGTTCCTGTTTGACCTCCGATCAGTAAAGTGCTCGCGATAAAAACTACATAGTTTTTCCGGGAAGGCGGCTAAAGGTGCTGTATCAACGGCTTTTACCATCGGGGATCAAGGAGAAACTCAAGCCAAACGATGGAGTCCTTCTTCTGGGGCAAGCGCTGAACGAAGATTCCTATACCTGTTCCTTTCTCAGGCCCCACGCACAAGGTATTTTCCTAATGGCGGAAGATGGTTGCGCGCTCAGCCGGGAGGCAGTACCTACTGACAGAAAACGGTTATGCTTGATACCAGAAGCAGTCCCTGGTCGGACTGTCATTGTTTGTGCCCTGCACGATATTTTTTGCTAAAAATTCAAGTTTTGAAAAAGTTAGAAATTTCTGGGGTTACAGAGCGACGATCCAGAAGTTCCACCTACGAAGCTCGGGAAAGTTCACGTTGACAACAACGTGTGTCTGGAACGGGAAGAGCTGGCTGAACGTTCACCGACGGAGGCCAAGAAAAGTGAAAGCAAAGCAAAGCATGTTGCATTATCACCAATATTAGAGACGAAATATTGTTAGAAAACCACCTAACCACAAACTGTTCCCCAGTGGTGGGCAATATTTTTTATTTTATTTGGCAACGGTTATATACTAAAGGATGGCCCAATCTGTCTGCTAAGGTCAAACTCGCTGTGACGTCACTATTGGTGCTGGATAGAAAGGGCGTCTATGCGTTATATGGCATTTTCTGCGAATTTAGAAAAAAATTCAATTGTAAGCAAAATTTGGATTTTATATATATAAAAATATTATTTTTTTATTAAAAAGAAGCATAATAAATATTTTTATATTTGTAATTCATTAAATTTAAAGGAAAAAAATAGAATAATACACATAGTTTAATTAACTGCTCTAAAGCATTTTATGAAATTAATTTGGGATTTAAAAAAAAACATTATACAGTGTGTCCTGATAAGATCGTCCTCCGGCGATATCTCGAAAAACGTTCATTGCTTAGCTTTCGGAAAAAAAAGTATTTATGGGCCTCAAGAAAATGTTGGAAATTATTTTCAAGTTTCTAATTCCACCGCTAGAGGCGTAAAGTTAAGAACAAAATTAAAAACACAGCCTATTTAAAAATATGCCATATAAACTTATGTCGTTGATAGTTTTGTCACAAACTATGTAACATTAGAAAACTTTTTTCTTATAAGCGTTTTTCCTAACTTGTCAAATATAGGGAGGGGGGAGGAGCGATTGTACATTTGAAAAAAGTTAAGTAACTTTTTTTCGGCTTCACCGATCTTGATAAACTAGGCCTTGTTTTAAAGAGGTTTTATCAGGGCTTAAATTGGTATATTAGTATAAATTATTTGTTGTTTTGTTTTATCCCAAGAGACTGATTTGTGTCAAAGTTATAAATTTTGTCAATTTTTTAAAAAATTTAAATGTAATGGTATTATTATTATAGTCCCATGAAAAAGTGCATAAAAAAGTCAAGAATCTGGTAAAAACCGCATTTTGATATCTTAACTAGTTCTCGACTTATTGCCGAAAAACTGCATTGCCCATATTATTTCCTATTTTAAGTTGTCAGATAAACAACGCAGCGCTTTTATCGAGAATGCCATGACAACAAAAACCCTTTGTTTTTCCACGAATGATAAATAATATCCTTATTATTTGTTTATTATCAATTTAATAACAACATTCATTATTACACGGCTCGAGGACAACAATAGCTGATTTATTATTATCTACGGGCTTTGGCTTATTATATCTTCATTGTGGTAAAATAGAATACACATTTCCAATTTCTTTTAAACGAGTTGCCAAACGTATAAACACTTTTTTATTAAAATGCCGTCTTTCGGGATATTTTATGCTTATGGCATATTTTTTTGCAGCAATAAAGACATTTTGAAAATTTTTAAAAAGAACACTACTACGAATAATAATAACAATGAACCACGATAAACATGTACTAAATTTGAAGTTATCGGGTTTGGCAAGCAACGCACTTGTCATTTTTGACTTCCCTGTTTTCTGTGATTTTTGACGTCCCAGCACTCTTGATAAAAACGCCGCGTTGTTTATCTGAGAGCTTAAAATGGGAAAGAATACGAGTAATGCAGTTTTTCGGCAATAAGTCGAGAATTATGCTCTTTTTAATGGGCTTGTAATAATAATACCATTGTAATTAAATTTTTTGAAAAAATGATTTTTTTTTACTTTGACATAAATCAGTTTCTAGGGATAAAAAAAATTAATTGACTATACCAATATTCTGTCTTAGTAAGTAGCTAGTAAAAGCTCTTTTAAACGAGACCTAGTTTATCAACATCGGTTTTGCCGAAAAAAAGTTATTTAATTTTTTTCAAATGTACATTTGCTTCTCCCCCCTTCCTATATTTGAGAGGTTAGAAAAAAACCGCTTAAAAGAAAAAAGTTTTCTTACTTTACCTAGTTTCTGAAAAAACTATCAACGATATAAATTATTATGGCATACTTTTAAATAATACATATTTTCAATTTTAATCTTAGTTTTACGCCCTCTAGCGGTGGAAATAGAAACTTGAAAATAATTTCCAGGTTTTTATCGAGGCCGGTTTATATTTTTTTAATTTACAATTGTTTCAAATTTTCCTAACTTTGCCCCGAAGCCCAGCGCTTTAAGTTTAATAGCACTGACAGAGGATATTTTTTTTAAAAAGTCTTTTATTACTAGGTGTCTCAGGAGATGTTTTAATTTAATTTCTTGGCTCAAATTAACTAAGGGCACTGCCATCTTGTTTAAAATCTTGCGTAAAGGGAGGTCTTAAAAACTATTAATTCTTTAGTAACCAAAAACATTTTTATATTGTATAGACATATAAAAGTATGATTAACACTGAGTACATTTTATAAATAATTTGTTTTTTTTTAGTATAGAATATCTAAGCACACTGTCGAAGCATCAATGTCAAATTTGTCTTTCCTTCTGCAGCGATGCACCCACTCTTTTCGTATGGAGGAAGACACTAAACTCTTGCCTTTTGGAAAGCAATAAAACATTATGCTTGAGCCTCGCATTCTGAGAGCTAATTGAATGTTTTTGCACACACCAACAGCACATATTCTCCCAGGCACAATGTTCTAATAAATAATTACCACTGGAATCTGCAATTATTATTATTATAAAATAGAGATCTATTTGCTCAAAGAATCGTGGCCTTTTTATTTACGTTTTTGTCCTAAATCAAATTGTTACACACAATTAACAAAACGAAACGAATGTTTATTTGTCTTCTCTAGTCCAAACTACACTAAAAGTACTTCAATAAACGCAAATTGTTCAAGAAAATCACAACAAAAAACTCTTTAAAACACACAAGATCAAATGGCCAAATGAACGTAAACAGAACGATTTAGCACTGGTGTGACGTCACAGTCGCTCTACGCTCCCCCTAAACTTTCCAACGTAGGTGTAATGGAACTAAGCCATCCTATAGTATATAGTCGTTTGTTTATTGCTTTTAAGAACATCAATATTTGCGTTTTATGTTAACATCGATTTTTCGCGGATGTCTCAGCACTGTTTCCATATGTTTCATAGATCAAAAATAAAAAGCGACATTAAAACATCATCTGTTTTTATTGGATACATGCAATTTAGCCATACTGGTTGTTTAGACAAGAATATCGAGAGCTATCGCTGTCTAACACATTTGAAATGTTAAAAATACAAAATTCAATAAAATAATGTCGACGTTTCACCTCGTTACGTATGTTTTTTGTATTTTTTAACTCTAATTTCGTGTGGTCTTTTCGTTTCCTCGATATATACCTCACTACATTTACAGGAAATTCGGTCAATACAGTCCTTATTTAAAACAATGTCGTCCGGTCTCGTTTTAGTAAGAATACTTCCTAGAGTGGTTTGGCATAAATATGCCGATTTAATATTATACTTATTTGCGATTCTACGGATCTTACTAAAAACATACGGAACGAGGTGAAACGTCGAAGTCAGGGATGGCCGAACACGCTTGGTCCAAACAACATCGCATACAATGGCCAATGGAAGCAAAAATTATTCATAAAGAAACTCACTGGAAAAGGAGAAAATTTAATTAAAGTATCTGTAATAATTGTAAACAACCAAAATGTATTTAGCAAGCCTAGTATCGATATTCCGAATATCTGGCAGCCGTTGCTGCACCATAAAAATCGGCGAAGCCTTGATGGACAACGGATAGTACAAGTTGTAGCTTTTAAGAATAGTTTTAAGTTATCACTTGAAAACGATTGGAGATGCATCACCAACCGAAACGTTGTGTATCAATTAACAAATAAAGACAATGGACGTCCAAGATTTTAGTGTTATTGATACTTTCTTTTATTCTGGCAATTCTGTTCATTCCACCAAATAACACTAACAAATTTTAAGTCTTTGTATCTTCTTTTGGATATGAAATATCAACCTCAAAAATGTAACCAAATGTACTGTCTTACGCTATATTTATTATATGATTCTAAAAAGCAACAGCAGCATTATCACCAAAGTCCACCCATCCAAACTTTCCAGTAGGTAGAGAAGCACTCTTAGCTCTGCATCGTAAAAATTGTTAACATCAAAATACAATAAATTGACAAAAATGATTTCCATCACTTTTGTCAAAAATTTGATAGTTTTTGCAATAATTGGCCCTAAATGCGCCGAGTATTTTTTGCACCTACCCCTTATCTCGAAAGGTGCTTTAAGCTACTTACAAATCCACACGGACGGACTAATTTTTAATTAACTCACGTAAAAATGCATATTTTAGCATAATTCAAAGTTAACATAAAAGAAGGAACGTGTAGCAATAATATTTTGTTACTGTTTCCTTTTTTTTGTTTTTTTAAAATATTAAATACTCGAGCCAAAGTTAGTTTTTGCTCGATATTTTGACCCCCCTATCAATCTGTTCATATTTTTTTTTGTAAAAAGTAATTTTACCGATTTTTTTTGGATTATGGAGCCTTGGAAGGTGTTGAGTACATTCCGAAAAATTCAATAAATATATTTGTGTATTTTTACAAACAAAGTGTTTTTCTTAGGGCGTTTTTTTTTTTTGAATTTTCGGCGTTTTTGAAAATGCTCGAGTCTATCGGAAATCAATAAATATTCACGGACCATAAACAATCTTTTTAAATAGAATTGTAGATTTTGAATGCATACATTTATTAATTAAGATGATGTAAAAGTGTAAAAAAATTCCGCCTTACTTTTTATTTTAGTTATCAGATAAAACGTCTTTAGAGAAAAACGGGGCAATATTGATTAATAAAAGTATGCGTTCAAAATTTACAATCCTATTTACACAGATTGTTTGTAAATAAAAGAGCAGAAAGTATTGTAGCCAATGTGGGTGCACGCGCTGTAGCAGACGGCTGTTCGATACTATACATGAACGGTACCCGCACGGAATAAAATATTAAATATCTCAATTATTTAGAGAGAGTTTAAAGTCAGAATTTTTTGTCCTGCACTTATTAAAGTACTTTATGTAAATATATATTGATAAAAAAGGTCAAAATGTAATCTTTAATACAATTGTAAAGCTCAAAAAATTTGAGCACGAAGAGAAAGTAATCATCAAAGATATGTCGAGTTTTTATTGAGACAAGAATTGCCGCGATTTTCCGGAAAACTAAAAAAATTGGAAAAAAAGAAGAGTGCTATCGAAAAGGGGACAATCTAAGCTTTTAAATGATGTGCATTGTTAGCCGATATGGTCCTTGAATATATATTAATTAGCGATAAACCCAAGCATTTTTAAAAACTCCGGAAATCTAAAAGAATCGCCCTAAGAAAAACACGTTGTATATAAAAATACCCAAAAATATTTATTGAGTCTTTCGGGAAAGCATTCAACACCTTTCCAAGCGCCATTATCCAAAAGGATAGGGTAAAATTACTTTTATAAAAAAAATATGAATAGATTTATAGGAGGGTCAAAATATCGAACAAAAACTAACTTTGGCTTGAGTTTTTAATATTTTAAAGAAACAAAAAAAAGAAAACAGCAACAAGATATTATTGCGACACATTTCTTCTTTCATGTAAACTTTGAATCATGCAAACATATACATTTTTACGTGAGTTTAAAAATTAGTCCGTCCATTTGAAAGTGGAAGTAGCTTAAAGCACCTTTCGAGATACGGGGCAGGTGCAAAAAATATACGGCGAATTTATGGCCGATTATTGAAAAAACTATCAAATTTTTGACAAAAGTAATGGGAATCATTTTTTAGTTAATGAACTGCTCTTCATTTTCGTCCAAACACGAATTGCGTAAGTGTCATATTTCGGGAGATATCGACCAAATTAGTTGAAAAAACGGATTTCCGGGCTCTTGAGGGCCATTTTTAGGCCCCTAGTTTCAGAGGTTATTGTATACATTAATACCTGCAAATTAAAAAAAAAATTGTGACGGCCCAACCTGATCTTCAGGTTTGAGGTTTCTTCGGACTTCATTTACTGAACTATTTACGAGTAATAATATTTTTTGTATTTAGATCCATTCGTATAATATTTTTGCAACTTTTCTTTTGTGAGTCATCTAAACATAATTATAATTTAGCCAGACGACTGCTTATAATTTTAGAAGAATCGAAATCAAAATTAAGTTTTAGTATTTTCTATGAACTAAATAAAATATGTGTATTCCTTTTTGTTTAAATGAATTATTTTATCTTTCATTTTCGTAGCAACGGTTTTAATAATAAAGTGGCTGTCATGTTCAGATAAATTGTGAGAAACTACAGATACAAAATAAGTCTTGAAATTGCAAATTACAATAATCATGTGCAGCAAGTCTATTTTTTTCCATAAGGTGACAATGATTTTTAAATTAACCATGTGTTTAAATAAAAGGTTTGTCACACGAGTAGCAATAACTAAATAAACTTGATTCTGTTCTTCAATGGATAATGGTTACATGGGAAGAGGATTTAAAAATACTATATATTATATGCTATTTTTAGCAACTCATTAACAAACCAACCAATCTATACCAGTATACATATAAAATTTTAAAAGCAAATCATCATATAAATATTTTAAATAAAATGCAATACCGCATGGTACATGTTTTTGAATAGCTTTGCTTTTATTTTCTGTTGTGTTCTCAGTAGAATCTACAAGAGTGCTTTCAGTAAATTTTATAAGAATGCTTTCAATATCAAATCAAATTCAATAAAATCAAAATGGATCGTTATTACCACGCTTTTATAAGCTTTACCTGTATGTATCTATGTAACGAAATCTCTCAAATGACAATACTGGGCATTCGCCAATCGGGATTTTTTTTTGGGATTAAATATTAAGAAAATAAATTATAGTTGAAAAAACACGATTTTGTAGCATACCTACCTAAAAAGTAGAAAATAATTTAATCATAGTAAAAAAGCGTGGTTGCACCCCACTACTATATTTTTATAATAACTTTAATTTTGTAAATAGTTACCCATAAAATAATTGTACCATTTGATATCAAGCACCCACACTTTTTACTTTAATTGAATTATTTTCTATTTTTAGTTCGGTTTGCAATAAAAGTGTGTTTCTTTTAAGTTTTTAAAACTATAATTTATTTTTACATTATTAACAGTCTTTGTTTTTAAGTACATAAAGGTAAAACTACGTACGTTGAGACACCACCGCTAACAAGATTGTACCTATTAATATTTACTTTTAAATTTAAAATATTTTACAAGCTCCAACCAGAATCACGTTCTTGAAACTCCTCTAACTTAGTTAAAATCCTATTTACAACTTTTTGCTTATATCATATTTCTAAATTAGTACCATTACCAATTTTATTATTTTGAGTATTGAAAAACTTAAAGGCAGTTTTGTTACTTCGGGGCTTTATAAACATTTCAGAAAAAGAAACATTAACATTTAACATTAGGGTCTGTACCAGAGGCGTAGCAACCGCTACTCCCGACACACCAATGGTGTAGGGCCCACCAGCTAGGGGGGCACACCGGGCCTCAGAGTTTTAATAAAATGTATTATTATTACTAGGTACTACTAATAACTTTACGTCACGCCTAGTTTTTTTCCTACTAGACCCTAGTCCTTGGTGTTGTACACTGTACCCACGTCTCAGTTTCAGAATAGTATCTGTCTCAATCAGCAATCCCATTATCATGGGGTCACGTCTGTATAGCACTGATTTAAGCAGCGATCTATGTAATCAATTAATCACTTTAAGACTATGCCTTAAATCAGATATTGAGAAAATTTTTACAATAAAAGATCTTGCTTACCTGATAATAATAAAATACCACAGTATGCCTTCAAGTTTCTCAGAAATTATAACGGCTTGTATCTTGTTTTTAACTTTACCTATTACCGTAGCAATGGCCGAAAGAAGTTTTTCCAAGTTAAAAATATTAAATAACTATTTGAGAAGCTCAATGTCACAAGAGAGATTATCAAATTTGGCTCTTATAGCAATTCAGAAAGATCAGGTATTTAAGTACTGTGAAAACTTAAGACAGAAAAGTTAATACTGATTTTTGCGAAAAAAAAGCAAGATAAGTCTATTTGTATACTAAATAATAATATAATAATACATATTTATTACATTTTTAAGGTTATTTAGTTAAAAAATATTTATCGACTAAAGACCTATGCATTTATAAAAGTATATTTCTGAATTGTATTATGTGTCTCTTTCTTTAATGTAAAAGAGCCCTTTAAAAACGATTTACGTTTAATCTCTTCTATTATATTTAAAAGACACACAACAGGTGAAGCGTGAACGGGCGCGAATTTACTTAAAAACTAATAGTAGAGTTTATAGAACATAACTTCAATAAGTTCTCGTTGGGTTACTCCCCAGAAAAGTTTCTAAAGAATTGAATTACTTTGTTTCTAGTTCCGAGGTATAGCGGTATAGTGTGATTATTCCTATTGACGCCTTAGACAGAAAAAAAAATTAAAAAAATTATCTACGTTTCGGTGGCAAGTCGGCTACGGCTACGATCCCTTTCCTGGAGCCAAGTTGTGGAAGCCTAAAGCAAGCTAGGGGAAATGTACTGCGCCAGGCAATTTTATTTCTACGGCTTGCTCTGCTCCCCCAACTACTTTAGCCCAAGAGCGAGACCTCCTATGCAGCACAATGTTCGAAGCTGTTTTTCACACTGTTCATCAAATTTATATGGAAATCGAAAGAAATACAATTTGTGAAATAATATTAGTAGACATAATGTCACTTCTGACAGACCGGCCGACTTCCGGTCCATGACGTCATTATTTAGGAATCTTGGGCTAGCTATATTTTAAGGTATTGCGCATGCGTGTTACCTGTCACCTGTCAAATGTCACCTGTCACCTGTCACCTGTCAACTGTCAAATATTTAGGAATCTTAGGTTAACTATAAGGTATTACGTCACATGTGGGGGCCCCCTACGCTTAAGCCCCGGGCCTGGGGCTTAGGCGCAGGGCACTACACCATCTGTAGGAATCTTAACCTAACTATATTTATGTTACCTGTCAAACGTCATCAGCTGTTGGTAGCCATCTTGGATCTCGACGTCATCGGGCGAATTAAATAAAAAAAGTTTGGGATTTGAACCACCTAGTGCCAGTCGTCCTATTGCTTCTGGTTCCAACGCCTTAAACCATGCAGCCAAATGGCTAAGTTAAAATGTATTGATTAAAACGTGTAGAGTACATTAGGAATCTTAGGCTAGCACTGTGCATATGTTAAAATAACGGAACCTGTCAAAACCACGTGGTATATTAGCTTACGTGTACTACCTTACGTATGTGCTAAAAAAAATGGCGCCTGTCAACTGTCACTTGTCAAAAACTAACACGTGGGGCCCTGCTCTTAAGACCTGTGTAATACCCCGATGATGACTGTGTTTAAATATAGAAACGTTGTTTATAGAACATATACATTTAATTATTAAAAGTATGGCCGCTGCCGAATTATTACGTAACAACATATGGCGTTAGTTAAAAATCCTGATGATGATGATGCTGGTTAAATATAGAAACGTTGAAGCATATGTTAAATAAAAAGTAGAGGCTCGAACCAGGAAAAATAGACCTAATTATACCGTAGTAATATATAGTGTTAGTTAAAACCCCGATGATGAGGATGTTTAAATAAGTAAAACGTTGTTTAATAAGTACTTAGTGTAAATATACATGCAAAAATAGCGGCTAACATATCTAAAATAATAATTAAAAACGCATTCAAGTTACCGGGTAATCAGCGGTATAAAATCAAATAAAATTAGGCTGACTCAAACAAGCTCATAGCGCTCGGTTAATATCTTAAAAATAAGGTTGCTACCCCTAGAAATTTTATATTAAATATGTTTCTTAACCCATAATACACAACCAGGTTAAAAATTATACAAATCGGATTGATAGAAATGTTTTATATCTGGGTTTTAAGTCTAACAAATAACAGGAGCTAAAGATTAGCAACTAATACATTTAAAAGTGTGTAAATTATGAGGCAAATACACTAAAAACTCTTTTTTTTCCAATTCAGGATGTTAAAACATACGTATTTGTCGTTTAAATTTAATATTACCATAAAGCCCTTTTGGTAACACTATGTATATCTTTTTTATTTAATATTCGATTGAAATAATTTATTTTTATTCTAATTCAGTATGTTAAAACATACTTATTTGATGTTTAAATTTAATATTATCTTAAAGCCTTTTTGGCAACACTATATATAACTTTTTACTTATTAACAGATTTAGATAATTGTTTTTATTCTAATTCAGGATGTTAAAACATACATTTTTTGATGTTTAAATTTAATATAAGCATAAAGCCTGCAACACTATGTATAACTTTTTTTTTATCAACAGATTTAAATAATTCTTTTTATTCTAACTCAAGATGTTAAAACATACATGGCCCAAATTTAATATTGGTATAAAGTCCTTTTGGCATCACTACGTATAACTTCTTTTTATTTATCATACGATTGAAATAATTCGTTTTAAATAAATTCTAATTTTCTCCACCCTCTATCAAATTATAGACTTTCGGTCAAAATAGCTAAGCCTTAATTAAAAACATTTATACAATTTAACAACTTAACTTATACAGCGTTTTAACTAAGATTAAAGTACAAACTATAGCTTTAAATATTCTTTTAAGTAAATCATTAGTAGTTTAATTTAAGGAAGTATACGTTTCAATAAATAGTTAGACAAATCATTAGTATTAGAATTTTAACGGTAAACATGTAATGTAAAAAAATAGATGTTTCACTAATTGTTTGAAACAATCATTTAGTAAGTTTATTACATTATTACGACTTAGCCATCAGCATTTATAGGTATGAGGTCAGAAGGGCTTTGTTTAACTGTATATTTTGGAAAATAACAAGATGCAATCATACAAAATTTTTATCTCTCTACCATAAATGCGCTTTCAACTCACAGAATATTACGAGTATTAATTTTCATAAAATAAATGCAATGGAAAATTAGAAGTTTATTCGCTTATTTCCAAATAACAGCACTGTTTTTCCAAATAACAGTATTTTAAATAACAGCCCTGTATTTTCAAATAACAGCCCTGTTTTTCCAAATAACGGCACTGTATTTTCAAATAACGGCACTGTATTTCCAAATAACTGCACCGTTTTTAAATAACGGCACCGTATTTTCAAATAACGGCACCGTTTTTTAAATAACGGCACCGTATTTTCAAATAACGGCACCGTATTTTCAAATAACGGCACCGTTTTTTAAATAACGGCACCGTATTTTCAAATAACGGCACCGTTTTTTAAATAACGGCACCGTATTTTCAAATAACGGCACCGTATTTTCAAATAACGGCACCGTTTTTTAAAAATACAGTGCCGTTATTTGGAAAAACAGGGCTGTTATTTGAAAATACAGGGCTGTTATTTGAAAATACAGGGCTGTTATTTAAAATACTGTTATTTGGAAAAACAGTGCTGTTATTTGGAAATAAGCGAATAAACTTCTAATTTTCCATTGCATTTATTTTATGAAAATTAATACTCGTAATATTCTGTGAGTTGAAAGCGCATTTATGGTAGAGATAAAAATTTTGTATGATTGCATCTTGTTTATTTATTTTCCAAAATATACAGTTAAACAAAGCCCTTCTGACCTCATACCTATAAATGCTGATGGCTAAGTCGTAATAATGTAATAAACTTACTAAATGATTGTTTCAAACAATTAGTGAAACATCTATTCCGTAACTCCTGTATTACATGTTTACCGTTAAAATTCTAATACTAATGATTTGTCTAACTATTTATTGAAACGTATACTTCCTTAAATTAAACTACTAATGATTTACTTAAAAGAATATTTAAAGCTATAGTTTGTACTTTAATCTTAGTTAAAACGCTGTATAAGTTAAGTTGTTAAATTGTATAAATGTTTTTAATTAAGGCTTAGCTATTTTGACCGAAAGTCTATAATTTGATAGAGGGTGGAGAAAAATTAGAATTTATTTAAAAACGAATTATTTCAATCGTATGATAAATAAAAAAGAAGTTATACGTAGTGATGCCAAAAGGACTTTATACCAATTATAAATTTGGGCCATGTATGTTTTAACATCTTGAGTTAGAATAAAAAAGAATTATTTAAATCTGTTGATAAATAAAAAAGTTATACATAGTGTTGCAGGCTTTATGCTTATATTAAATTTAAACATCAAATATGTATGTTTTTAACATCCTGAATTAGAATAAAAACAATTATCTAAATCTGTTAATAAGTAAAAAGTTATATATAGTGTTGCCAAAAAGGCTTTAAGATAATATTAAATTTAAACATCAAATAAGTATTTTTAACATACTGAATTAGAATAAAATAAATTATTTCAATCGAATATTAAATAAAAAGATATACATAGTGTTCAAAACTTTATGGTAATATTAAATTTAACACAAATACGTATGTTTTAACATCCTGAATTGGAAAAAAGATTTTTAGTGTATTTGCCTCATAATTTACACACTTTTAAATGTATTAGTTGCTAATTTTTAGCTCCTGTTATTGTTAGACTTAAAACCCAGATATAAAATATTCTATCAATCCGATTTGTATAATTTTAACCTGGTTGTGTATTATGGGTTAAGAAACATATTTAATATAAAATTTCTAGGGGTAGCAACCTTATTTTTTAAGATATTAACCGACGCTATGAGCTTGTTTGAATCAGCCTAATTTTATTTGATTTTATACCGCTGATTACCCGGTAACTGAATGCGTTTTTAATTATTATTTTAGATATGTTAGCCGCTATTTTTTGCATGTATATTTACACTAAGTACTTATTAAACAACGTTTTACTTATTTAAACATCCTCATCATCGGGGTTTTAACTAACACTATATATTACTACGGTATAATTAGGTCTATTTTTCCTGGTTCGAGCCTCTACTTTTTATTTAACATATGCTTCAACGTTTCTATATTTAACCAGCATCATCATCATCAGGGTTTTTAACTAACGCCATATGTTGTTACGTAATAATTCGGCAGCGGCCATACTTTTAATAATTAAATGTATATGTTCTATAAACAACGTTTCTATATTTAAACACAGTCATCATCGGGGTATTACACACAGGTCTAAAGAGCAGGGCCCCACGTGTTAGTTTTTGACAAGTGACAGTTGACAGGCGCCATTTTTTTTTAGCACATACGTAAGGTAGTACACGTAAGCTAATATACCACGTGGTTTTGCCAGGCTCCGTTATTTTAACATATGCACAGTGCTAGCCTAATATTACTAATGTACTCTACACGTTTTAATCAATACATTTTAACTTAGCCATTTGGCTGCATGGTTTAAGGCGTTGGAACCAGAAGCAATAGGAACCATTGTTTACACTTCACCGACGCCTCCACCCGCGTCCCTGTGCTCTGGCCAGGCTTGTCTCATTCCAACGGCTGGAAGTCCTACCCGTTGAATGAAATACTTATATAATAAACTCTGTATTGTAAATAATGTATGTCAAACTTGTAATAATAAAGATTATTTAAAATGAATGAAAATGAAGAAGCAATAGGACGACGGGCACTAGGTGGTTCAAATCCCGGACTTTTTTTTATTTAATTCGCCCGATGACGTCGAGATCCAAGATGGCTACCAACAGCTGATGACGTTTGACAGGTAACATAAAAATAGTTAGGTTAAGATTCCTACAGATGGTGTAGTGCCCTGCGCCTAAGCCCCAGGCCCGGGGCTTAAGCGTAGGGGGGCCCCCCACATGTGACGTAATACCTTATAGTTAACCTAAGATTCCTAAATATTTGACATTTGACAGTTGACAGGTGACAGGTGACAGGTGACATTTGACAGGTGACAGGTGACACGCATGCGCAATACCTTAAAATATAGCTAGCCCAAGATTCCTAAATAATGACGTCATGGACCGGAAGTCGGCCGGTCTGTCAGAAGTGACATTATGTCTACTAATATTTGAAGTTTAATAGTCTGTTTACGACATTCAAATCGGGCAATTACAGATAATACGTTGGTTCGTCCAAAATATCACTGCAAAATAAATAAACTGCAATTTTGAAAAAAACCACACATCGGATAACGTCCACCTTTAGCCCGTTTAAATAACAAGTTATAAATAAATAACCATTTTCTCGAAGATCAGCTTCCCAACTTTAAAAGTGTCCCGTGTGAATTTTTTAAAAAGTGTTAAATTTTAGCAGTATTTCTGAGCTTCTCTCTGCGGAAAATGCACCAATAAGGATTAGCAAAAAATTATTTTGTTGGTTGTTTAATTCTTTACAAAAGTCTTACTGACATTATTGCGACTAAATTACAATTAAATTATTTTTTTTTACTCTAAAAGAAAAAATGGATATTTATTTATTTTATAAAACAAATAGAAAAGCTAACTTTTGTACGTATTTTGTTTTTTTAGGATCTATTCACCCTTTTAAACGATATCAGTGGTGGTTTGCTGGTAAATTTTAATTACCAAAAATATCTATAAACTGTGCTAAAACACTTAAAAATGGTTAAACCTTAAGCTCTTTTTATTATGTTTAAAAAATAAACATTAGGGAAGCCATCCCGGTTGCGATTTTTTACTAAAAATTAACACCTAAGAACGATAAATCCTCAAGCTTTTTCTATTGTATTTCAATGACAAACAATAGGTTAGCTTAAGACTTAAGAACGGTTAATCCTTAAGCTTTTTCTGTTGTATTTAAATAATACACCACGGGCCCGATTCTGTAAGCAAATTTTTTTACCTTCCGTTTCTTAAACTCCTTCGAAACAGTAAAAAACTTATGAGTTATCTTTAAGGGCAACAACGGTATGTGCTCCTCATAATACACAAGGGATGTAAAAGGGCGCGAAGTTTCACTTAAAAACTAACACTTAGGAACGATTAACGATCAAGCTCTTACTATTGTTTTTAAAACGTAAAAATAGCTATCAGAATTTTCTAAGTTTTTAGACCAAAAATTTCTTAAAATTTAGTTTAATTTTTTGTTAGCTTGTCTTGACAACGGTGGCCGACTTGTCACCTAAACGTAGGCTAGTATTTGTGATTTTTTTGGGTTTTTTTGGGGGGTTTCCTTTTTTTGTTGCAGGCGATCTGCAAGTTCATAGGGGTCAATAGGCTGGACAGGGTCAGGCCGTATACCCCATACACGGACCAAGAGGGTCCCATTTTCCA
Organism: Listronotus oregonensis; assembly: GCA_019359885.1. Classification (NCBI taxonomy): domain Eukaryota; kingdom Metazoa; phylum Arthropoda; class Insecta; order Coleoptera; family Curculionidae; genus Listronotus; species Listronotus oregonensis. Next base: position 29,265 of record JAHBCN010000220.1, read on the forward strand.
AAAAGTAGTAAGGCGAGTATCACAAATAAAACAAACTGAAACATGAATCCGCCACAAAATGGGTGTGCTAAAAAATGTTTTACTACCACGTTAGAGTATTTTTAATAGATATTTCATTGCCATGTTAAAAAATTTTATACAAAGTGTTGTTTTTAACCAGTTTTTTCAGTTCGGTTCTGGATTTGTTTCCTCCTAAGTTTTTGACAAGGTTACATGTCTGTATGCAGTGTTAAGAAGGTCACATAGATGTATAAATTCTTAGAAGTGAATTTGATTATGTTAAGAAATGTAGAAATAAAACAGATACAAATTTGAGCCCATTTAAATTTTGTTGTTTCATCAAAATATGTTTTTGCTCAACATGTGTACAGGGTTTTGATTATATTTACGTGGCTTCTGCGGCCTTTATTTTTAAAGACAGAAAAAAATGTTTTATATAAAAATTGTAGGATTTTTTCCATATTATCTTTTGAAATTATCAATAAAAAAATATCGCAATTAAAAAATAGAAAAATATAGGCAACTTCAACTTTTTTAAATGAAACACCCTGTATATTATGCACTACAACGAAAGATCTTTTTTTCTGATTTCAAATATATATACATTGATAATATTTGGATGAACCATTTTTGAGATATTTTAGGTTAAATTATTAATAAATTACAAAAAATTTCATATTAGTATCAAGAAAGCTATGGAAACAATAGAATAATTGTTATGTTGCTGAATTTGGCAAGGGTTTTTTCTGGACCCATAATGTTTATTTTTGTGATTAAACATTCCTGCTAAAGTGAAGGAAGACTTATCGGTGAATAGAATTTTATTTAAAAACTTTGGATTCTGCTGCATAAACCTAGCTATTTCCAATGCCTACTTGGTTCTGAACGGACATACATTTATAAGGATAAAATTTGTAAAATTTTAAGGTTAAATAAATTTTATAATCTGTTTTATTAAGATCAGATGCCGCATTCGAGATTGATATTTCAGGATTTTCTAAAATTAGTGCAAGTCCAAAAGAAAAAGTATAATAATTATCCTGAAAAAACGAGGATATCCATAACCTTGTTTTCATGTCGTGCTGCAGTCCTTTTCTTCATTTAAAAGCTTTTTCGTTCAATAAACTTTCTTACTATGTATTTAATAGTATCTATAGATGGTATCCGTTGTTAAGGATATAATAAGTAATATTCCCTTTGCACTGTAGTCACATTATTATTGTTACCATAAAAAAGACGCATAATAGAGATTTTTTGTTCTTCTGAATAGCCCATCGATAAAAAAGCAATACAAACTACTTTAAATAGTTAAAATGATAAATTTCAACTTTTTACAATATCAATACGTCAAATTTATTATTATTTTTTATTGTTTTCATAGCTTTCTTGATACTAATATGATTTTTTTTTAAATTTATTTATATTTTAGGCTTAAATATCTCAAAAATGGTTCATCCAAATATCATTAATGTATATATATATATATATTTGAAATCAGAAAAATATTTAAAAAAATTTAAAAAAGTTGAAGTTGCCTATATTTTTCAATTTCTTAATGCGATATTTTTTCACTGATAATTTCAAAAGATAATATGGAAAAAAACCTACAACTTTTATATAAAACATTTTTTTCTGTCTTTAAAAATAAATGCTCCAGAAGCCACGTAAATATAATCAAAGACCCTGTACATGTGCTGAAAACATTTTTAGTACTATTTTGCAGTACTTTTATTAGGGATTTATCTGTCATCTTAATATTATGGAAAAATATTTTTACAGGGTGTTGTTTTTGGCAAAGTATTTTTATCCAATTTTTCAGTCCAAACCTTTTGTCTTGTGTTTATAAGAAGATTATACAAGTATATAAAACTCCAAAATTTAAAACAATTAGGTCAAGTAGTAAAGAAAATATGGGTAATACAAATTTTCTCCCATTCTGTATCTTTAAATAAGTTTTCTAGTTTGGTGGCGGATTCATGTTTTAGTATGTTTTGGTTGGGGTAACCGCCCAAAAGTTTCTAGAAAATGGAATCACTTCAGTTCTGTTCCCGGGTTATAGCGACAGAGCCTGTTCAGCCTATCGACCCCAGAACGGCAGATCGCAGGTCATAAATGACAAAACGTCATTAATAGTAAAATGTTCTTAGAATTTCCTGGATTTTATAAAAAATATATACAAATTTAATTTTAATTTCCATTTTATTTTCATATAGTTAGTCTTTATAAGGTGGTAGACCTATCACCGAAACTTAGATAAGTGTTTTGGACTTTTTTGCTTTTTTTCTTTTTACTGTTTCAGGCAATCTGCCAGTTCATAGGGGGCAATAGGCTGAGCAGGCTCAGTCGTTAAACCCCGAAAACAGAATCGACGCTGACGTGATCCCATTATTCAGAAACTTTTCAGGCGAGTAATCCCAACAAAAATATGTTAAAACTCTGTATCTCTGTTAGTAACTCCTTAGAGAATATTTTAATAGGTGATCTAAGTTGACCCTAAGGTACATAAAGTACCTCTGATAGACGTATGTACACTTCCTCACGAATCACTCTGTATACATTTTGTTTTGCACGGTTTAAATTATTAGAAACGATATTTTTACAATAAAATTTATCTAAATTTTGTTTTAATATTAGACTTATCTAAAGCTGAGCGTCCTAAGTTTTCCAGTTCAAGTCTATAATTTTGTTAAAGTCTATAATTTTAGTAAGAATTACATTTTCTAACCATTTTTGTTTCTAAATACCTTTTACATAAACTTACTCAGACCCCATGAGTAAGTTTAGGCTGAATATGAAGTAAGAAATTTTTATTATCTTTAAATTGAGCCTTGTTTGGAGTCTGATAGGTAAAATGTGGCAAATTTTTTTGTTTAGTAAATGAAATCCTTTCTGCATTTTTAATTTTTACGCAATTGTGACCTTAGAAACTTAGATTCAACCAGATTGCAAACTTATAAAATGCCCCCAAAATATACGGTATTACCACTGTTTCTGGGCGTTCCGAGAAAAAAATGTGTAGTGCAACCTGAAGTTGCATATCAAATCGTTATGTAGAAATATAACGAAGTTATAATAGGGGGAACAACACGCGAAAAGTTTTCGTGTAATATACACACTTTGTGCGTCAGGCCGAGACTTGTTCTAGCGTACTACCATGCGCCTAAATTATATGACTACTAAAAATTGACGGTTGTGTGCACTTTCTCCAGAAACATTTTTTTAAAGTTTAATTAAATGTATTATATCTCCACTATTTTTTTTGCACGTAGGTAATAGTAAATCAGTTAAATAAATATATTTTGTATTGCTAATCGACTGTTTAGGGTACTTCGGTTACTTTTGAAAAAGTTAGTAACATATTTTTTGTTTTTGTAGTTTTTATTACTATTCGTTTAAACTAAATGACAAAAGAGGATACTTAATAAACGCAGCAGAATTTAGTGGCTTACATTTTTATAGTTTCCCAACTATATGCAGTATTTTTTAATAAAAGTTGGTGCATTAATTAAAAAAAAAATTATGACACTTAATTTTAAATCAGTTATACGATACTTAACATCTGACTTGCATTAAATTTAAACAAAGCTTTTTCATGTGACGTAAATTTTTTAGCAAGGTCAAAAACATATTTTGTTTACTTTGTGTCAGATTTTCTTATTTAACTTATAAGAAATAACCAACATTTGTCACATAGATTTATTCTAGGTACACTTAGATTTAAACGATTAAAACAATAAAATAGTTTTTAAAATAAAAAACTTTAAATTTAAGTTGAATTGTGTAAAAAACAGTGCTCTCAATATAAACTAAATAAATATCTCAGAAATTATAACTGCGATATTGTCAAAACATGTATAGGATGTCCTTTATCATTCACCGAAATTATTCGATCCATTCCAACACCCTGTATACCCAAAAGGGCAATTTAAATATATTTTTGCTTCTGTGTCGCATAGTGTTAAGTTTGCAATGTATGCTTTGCTAAAAAGAAAACTTGCCATTTTTTTAACGACCATGAGGGGGTTTTACAAAGTTTCACAAATATAGTCACGTTATAAGACTTTGCCTATGGTGCGCCCAATTCATTACCATCAAAATTCAGTGTATTAAAATTCAATTTAAAAAAAAAGACATCAATTTTTACTTTTACAAACATATTTTTTTTTAAGTTTGTATGGCTTGATAATCTTGGCGAAAGTAGAAAGCATGGATAAATATAAATAAATAGTTTATCTAAAGTGGTGCACTAAAAGAATTATTAATATGTTGTGATACAAACGAATTTATTGCATTCATGCATTAAGAATTTTGCATTACATACCTGGCAATTAATGACATTGATATTGGAAAAATGCCCATTGTTTTACCACCCATTAAATATTCTGATGTAGTATTTTGTTTAACTTTTGCGAAGAAAGCAAAATACACTCCAATAAACGCTGATACAATTAACATAACGGCGAAAACGATGTAATCATAAATATCAAAATATCTTTTTACATCATCCTCTATATCCATTTTGACTTCTTCTTGCTCTTAACTGATTAAACGAAAAACGCAGAATTCTAACTGTTAAGTATATAACTAGACAATTGCTTTCATAAATATAGTGACTTTGGTAACGCCAATTTAAGTATAATTGAAAAATTGAGTTGTCCATCAAAGTACTACCGGTTTATCTTAATAGTTTAAATATCTCACTTGCAAGGATCTGAATATAATTTAACATAAAATATACCATTATTAAAAGCATAACGAATTTTTGCAGTTTTAAAGTGTTAAAACTACTTTCAAAACTTTGTGTTATTTAAATATATATGTAATGTACCTATATGTATATAAAATCACCAAAGACAGTGGTGAATTTGGAAAATATCAATACAAAACTAACTAAAACTAACGACCGGTTAAAGTAGCAAATTTATATTTATACAAACAAATTTATAACATTCGCCAAACTTGCTGGTTATTATGTATATTTATCGGTTATTCCATACAATAGCCGGATTCATCACATTGACCGAATCATATATTATCATATTAAAAACGGAACTTATGTATTGCAAGCTTATTTTCCAGCTTCAATGTTATAAATAACCCACTTATAATAATAAAAAAGTATAAATTAAACTATTTTTAAATTTTTGTGTATACCTTCGTCATTTTCAAATACATTTAATAAATAGGTCTGTTTGATATCCAGAAATAGTGTACATTATTCTACATTTTTCTGTGAATAAACCGTTTGTTATCGTCATTGTAATTTAGAACTAGATGTTTAGAATTAATTCTGGTGTAAACAAGTTTTCACTTAATTACTTTAACTCTCGAAGTAGTGAAGTTAGATGCATTTTTGATACAAGACTTAATTGTTTGTTTTAACCATAAAGCCATTTTTTAAATTTCTGAAATAAGCCTAAAACGCGTTTGTTATAACTATTAAATACGGAACTTCTTTACACCTAGTTCCACTTTTTATTCTTACCTTGTACTTGATAACAAACGGACCCTACATATATATACAGTGACCGCCGGAAAGTATGCGACATATGGAAAAAAAATATTATGACATTTAAAAAAAAAAACAATTTGCAGATCAATTCTGCATCACTTAAAACCTCAGAAACAATTGAACGATCCCGATTGTCATTTGTTATTTGGCAGACAATTTGAATTTTGTTAGGTCGGTTGACCGAAAGTCCCCTTGTTTGTGAAAATATCGAAAAATTTTATAAGGATGAGTTGTTCAGAATTTAATTCTATGGCTTTGTGCAAAATTTTGAGCCATTTGGATAAAAACAAAAATTTGGAAATTTTTTTTCCATAAAAATATTTTTGTATAAAAAATTTTTCTTTATCATCTAAAAAGATTTTCCAGACCTAAACTAATGTTTCGGCACAATTTTTTTTTACTTTAGTAAGTTAGTCCTTTTTTCCGAAGAAAATTAAAAAGAAAATGGTATTTTTCAGAAACCCGAGTTGTCGCAAAGCCATTTTTTAAATACCGTAACTCGGAATTTCAAATATTAATTTTTACCGTATAAACGCTTCAATGTAATAATTATTTATCGCAAAGAATAAAAAAAATACTATGAATTCGATATTTATTTTTCCAACGAAAAAAAAAGCCTATGCGACAACTCAGCTTTTGAAGTAATAATAATAAATTATTATTTAAAACAACCAACCTTAGTAATCATACCTACCAGGATATTTTATTTTTCTTTCATTTATTAAGGAGCCTCTATGCCCAAAGAATTTCTACCTTTTTGATTATATATATATATATATATATATATATATATATATATATATATATATATATATATATATATATATATATATATATATATATATATATATATATATATATATATATATATATATATTGTCCACGGAAAAGGTGTTGAAGAGAAAAAACTTTTTATTTTTGATTTTATCGAAAAAAGCTACTCTTGATAAAAAATTTTGCTACTTCTAAGAGTAAGATTGGGATAGAAATATTTAACATATTTTATACGGGTGTTCAGAAAATTGAAAAAACTTAAAATGGTAAAGATAAAGTGCATTTATTTGATAAGATATGGAAATAAGTTACTAGGAAAAGTTGTTCAAAATTAAAAGGTAGTCTCTTATACCAATTTTTAAAAAAATCGGCCTACTTTTATTTATTTGTAATTAAATTTATTTTTATATCAATTTAAATTTTTAATATCAATTTTGTCAAATCTTTTGCTGTTAAGTAAGCATTTAAAGCTGACGTTACTACGGCTAATGAATTATAAAAACAAACTGTCAATAAAGCTTGTCACTATCAACGCCTACTAGTACAATAATGAGTTGTTAATTTGAAATTAGTTAATATTAAAATAATTTTTATCACAAGTTAATAAAAGTAGGCCAATTTTTTTGAAAATTAATATAAGAAACTATCTTTTACTTTTGAACAACTTTTCCTAGTATTTTATTTCCATATCTTCTCAAATAAATGCACTTTACTCTTGAACCATTTAAAGTTTTTTCAATTTTCTGAGTACCGCGTATAAAATTTGTTAAATGTTTTTATCCCAATCTTACTTTAAAAAGTAGCAATTTTTTTTAAGAGTAGTTTTTTTTGGCTAAATTAAAAACAAAGAAGTTTTTTACTATTCAACACCTTTTCCGTGGACGTACTGGTGTGTCCACGGAAAAGGTGTTGAGTAAGAAAAACTTCTTTATTTTTAATTTTATCGAAAAAAGTTACTTAGATAAAAAATTTGCTACTTCTTAGAGTAAAATTGGGATAAAAACATTTAGCATATTTTATACGCGGTGTTTAGAAAATTGAAAAAACTTAAAATGGTACAAGAGTAAAGTGCATTTATTTGCAAAGATATGGAAATAAGTTACTAGAAAAAGTTGTTCAAACGTAAAAGTCTCTAATACCAATTTTTAAAAAATCGGCCCACTTTTATTTATTTGTAATTAAAATATCATTATCAATTAACTAATTTAAAATTTTTGTACTAGTAGGCGTTGATAGTGACAAGCTTTATTGACACTTGGCTTTTATAATTCATTAGCCGCAGTATCGTCAGCTTTAAATGCTTACTTAACAGCAAAAAATTTGATTATAAATTGATATTAAAATAAATTTAATCACAAATAAATAAAAGTAGGCGGATTTTTTCAAAAATTGATATAAGAAACTAACTTTTAATTTTGAACAACTTTTCCTAGTAACTTATTTCCATATCTTATCAAATAAATGCACTTTACTCCTGTACCATTTTAAGTTTTTTCAATTTTCTGAACACCCCGTATAAAATATGTTAAATGTTTCTATCTCAATCTTACTCTTAGAAGTAGCAAAAATTTTTATCAAGAGTAGCTTTTTTCGATAAAATCAAAAATAAAAAGTTTTTTCTCTTCAACACCTTTTCCGTGGACATACTGTATTATATATATATATATATATATATATATATATATATATATATATATATATATATATATATATATATATATATATATATATATATATATATATATATATATATATATATATATATATATATATATATATATATATATATATATATATATATAATCTATCACCATCCCGTCTTATGTAGCTCATTTATTATTCACTGTAAAATTTTCATATTTTGCAGACGTTACCTTTAACCTACGGTGCGTTTCAGAAAAATAATTTTGGTTATACAGGGTGTCGCAAAAAAGTGTGACGTCACGATGGTGCATTTTTTTAAATGGAATACTGTGTATTTTTTTATATATTTAGGTACCTCTTGTAGTCAACTATCTTCCTCTAAAATTTTGTCAACATCGGTTTAGTAATTTCAGAGAAAAAAAATAAAATATAAAAAAACCTGTTTTGCACCATTGTATTTAAAAATGAATAAAAATACCCATAGGGCTTGATTAATAGAATTAAACAAGGAACTTATTAAGTAGGGTTATATCAGTCGCTTATGTCATGTTTGATAAATTTACACTGTACAGGGTGTCCAAAATTTAGTGTCAAACTCTTCAAATTTGAAAGCACTTTATTTTTCTTATTTTAAATACGAACCCCTGTATATTTTTAGGTCGTTAGATGTAGAATTAAAAAACAAACATTTTTCTAATTATAACCCTATCGAAATTCCTGACACATTAAAAGTTATTCGTTGAAAACTTATTTTCGCATCTATTTTAATAGCAATAAAATTGAATAAAAATGATAGGTGGCTATGAAAAACAATTTATTGACATTGGAGTTTATTTAACTTACAAAATCTTAGTTTGACATATTATAAAAGTTCCAGTAAATTATTATTATTTATTAGTTGAATTAAATTAATTAAAAAAAACCTTTAAATGTTAAAGAAACCTAATTTTTAATTTTTAATACTTTCGGCTAACATTTATGTCACTTTAACCAATATCTAGGTAATAATTAACGTTATTAACGTTAAACCAATGTCAATAAAATTTTTTCATAGCCACCTATCATTTTTATTCAATGGTATTACTATTAAAAAACATGCAAAAATGAGTTTTCAACGAATAACTTTTAATGTGTTAGGAATTTCGATAGGGTTATAATTAGATAAATCTTTGTTTTTTAAATCTACATCTAACTACCTAAAAATATACAGGGGCTCGTATTTAAAATAAGAAAAATAAAGTGCTTTCAAATTTGAAGAGTTTGACACTAAATTTTGGACACCCTGTACAGTTCGAATTAACCAAACATGACATAAACGACAGATATAACCCTACTTAATAAGTTCCTTGTTTAATTCTATTAATCAAGCCCTATGGTTATTTTTATTCAGTTTTAAATACAATGGTGCAAAACAGTTTTTTTTTTAATTTTATTTTTTTTCTCTGAAATTACTGAACCGATGTTGACAAAATTTTAGAGGAAGATAGTTGACTACAAGAGGTACCTAAATATATAAAAAAATACACAGTGTTCCATTTAAAAAAATGCACCATCGTGACGTCACACTTTTTTGCGACACCCTGTATAACCAAAATTATTTTCCTAATGCACCGTAGGTTAAATAACGTCTGCCAAATATGAAAATTTACAGTGAATAATAAAAAGCTACATAAGACGGAGGTGAGCAGCTGTATATATATATATATATATATATATATATATATATATATATATATATATATATATATATATATATATATTATATATATATATATATATATATATATATATATATATATATATATATATATATATATATATATATATATATATATATATATATATATATATATATATATATATATATATATATCTATATATCTATACAGGGTGTTCCAAAAGTAATGGGACACAGAGCAACAGCAGATTCCTTATGTCGAAATATTGCAATTTACGTAAACTTGCCTCATCCGAAAGTTGATGATAACAAAGATACAAGGTGTTAAACTTTTAAATTTTGTTTTCGTTTTTTCGTCATAATTCTTTAACTAAATGACATAGCGGTACAAAATTTTGGATCTGGGGGTTTTCAGAGGCGAGAAATTTAAATTTGTCCATGCTTTTGATGTTGCTACTAGAGGGCGCCAGATACGGCGTACCTCACTTGTTTTAGATGTCATAACTTTTTTTATGCTTGGAATATTGGCCTGTTTATTAAAAAATGAGTTACTATAAATCCTTTCGCATCAAAAATGTATTCTTTATTTAAGTCTGTAGAAGCCACTGTTTTCGAGATAAATGCACTTTAAAGGAGCCCGCAATTTTCTTATGAAAAATGAGTTTTGACTAATTGTTTTTAAACTTTGCATAGTGATAGTTCTTAACACGTTGATCAAAAGTCTTCCAGGGCACAAAACCCGAAAACGCCTCCAACGCCCCCAAAAATCACCCTCAATGGACACTGGGGATTTGGGGCCCTTTGAGGGTAATTTTGGGGGGGTTAGGGGGGTTTTTGGGTTTTGTGCCCGGAAAGACTTTTGATCAGCGTGTTAAGAACTATCACTATGCAAAGTTTAAAAACAATTAGAAAAAATTAATTTGAAATAAAAGTTGAGAAATTAAATAGGATTAGGTATAAATACACACGAAATTTTATTAGTATATCATCCAGTTACTGCCGATTCCTATGTTGCGAGAACATGTCAGGCGGTAAATTCTTTGTTTTTCCTGTTTAGACATGAACAATTTCAACGGTTTGATTTTTTATAAAATGGTAAGTGTTCCATACTTTACCTATACTATCAACATAAACCCTTTATAGGATACTGGTTATAATTATTTTTTATGAACGTATGTCCTAAACGTCTTAACTTTTGAGATACAGGATGGTAAAATTTTTAAAAATAAATCATTTATTATTAATGTCTGTAACACCACTTTAGATATTTTAATTAAATTTGGCATATATGTACTATATATCAAGAAGCATTTTCTAGTGTACCACATTTTTTTTATTTGCCAAAATAGGCAGGTCAAATTCTGTACGAACGCCACTGGTGAAAATTTTAAAAAAATGTGGTACACTAAAAATACTTCTTGATACATAATACATTTTTGCCAAATTTCATTAATATATCTAAAGTGGTATTAGAGATATTAATAATAAATGATTTTTAAAACTCTTATTTTAATAAATAATATAAATATTTTATCCATCTATTATAAGAGCAACCTTCTTTGACGTCGGTATATCAAAAATTCGTTAATAAAAATCATTTAAACGTACTCTAAACTAAATGATACTGATCCATTTTTATCGCTAGTCAATATACCTGCTTTTTAAAAGGGCCTTGACTAAGTAGGCAGTGATAAAAAAAATACTAAATCCCAAATGATTATTTTTTTATTTTAAAATAAGGCAAAAACGAAACTACATTTCTTTATACGTGCAATAAAAAAAAAAATAAAATAAAAATTGCAAAAGTTCATTCGTAATTTAAATGTTCAAAATGACCATCATTCTGCTAAATACATAAATGACATCTTTTCACAAATTTTTCGCAAAACATTCTCTCTTTGTTTAATAGAAATATTAATTGCCACTGTAATTTTTTTCCTTAAAAACAAAAATTAGAAAACAATTTGCAAATTTTTGTTGTTGTTTTATTTTTCTAACGTTAATAGTATTTTAATAAATTTAGTTTTTTTTATCTTTATAGTTTTTTAATATATTTACTTTTTAACTCACCCTATATAGCAATAATATATATTTTTTAAAACTATATATAAATATATAATAACTCCAAGGATATTTTTTTCTAATTGCTGTAATAATAACGTCTATATTAAATATTATATTTAAAATTTTTAATTACTTATAACTTTTTTGTAACACTCTGTACACAAATAAATTTCTAATAAACACTACTAAAAACTTGTTTGTAAATCTTTGCTTGTCGATTTGTCAAAATCTTTTAAATTAAAGCTCTACCATTTTTACAGAAAGCCTATGATTTGTCAGATTGTAGAGAAAAAAATTAGATTTGATTTTAAAAAAATACGAAAATCGGACTGCTAAAAGCCGAGATATTGGGAAAAACCCATTAGGGTCTTTTGGAAATGGGTGCAGACAGCCAAAACGCAGGATTTGACGAAATTGTTAGAGAGAAAAAACGTAGAGAAAAAAATTAAATTTGATTTAAAAAAAAAATACGAAAATCGGATCACTAGGAGTGGAGATATTGACAAAAAACTCATTAGGGTCCTTTGGAAATGTGTGCAGACGGTCAAAGCGCAGGATTTGACAAAACTGTTAGAGAGAAAAAATGTAGAGAAAAAAAATTAAATTTAATTTAAAGAAAAAAATACGCAAATAGGACGACTAGGAGCGGAGATATTGACGAAAAACCCATTAGGGTCCTTTGGAAAATGTGCGCAGATGACCAAAACTCATATTTTGACGAAAATATGGGAGAAAAATCGTGCGCACATAGCAGAAAAAGTGCCTTCGGCATCCCGGCTGATAGCGACCTTTACTATAACTACATTAAAAAAATATATATTTTTTTCAATATTAATATTATTATTATGGCAGTATTGACTTAGTATGGGTATATTAGTTAACTGTAATGCAAAATATAGTTTTTAAAATTAAAAAAAAATCAAAATAAATTTTAAAAAATAGTGTAGTTAAAAAAAATTAAACCAACAATTAGTACAGGAAAAAAAAACAAATAGTAATAAAATTATAATTTTAGAAATTATCACACAATAATATTTATTATTTAAAAGCATAATTATAAAAACAAATTTTGCAAATAAAAAATATTTTTTAACAAGTTTACGTCAGAACAATTTACAATTATTAAAACATTATACACTCACTACTATTTAGCTTTATCAAACGAACTTCAACTTTCTTACCTTTTATTTAACCTTTCTTATGCGAACAACAACAAATTTATTTTCAAACGACTTACTTTATTTATTTTTATTATCATTTTAAAATTAATCACCCAAAATTATTTATTAATAAAAACATTTCACTGATAAATATTTACGAGATTAAGTAAGCGCACAACCACAAATTTATTTTCGAACGACTTGCTTTATTTATTTAAATTATCATTTTAAGTTTATTCACACAGAATTATTAAAAACAATTTACTGATAAAATTTGAATTCCTACTTTTGCCACTGTCCATCCAGTTAGGGAAAGTTTTCGGTAAATGGCAACAATGTAATCCGTTGTTCTTTTAAAGTATATAGGGTTACCACATGATACTATTACTCGAGAAGATAAACCCACGCGCATGAGATAAGCCTATCTCTCTCGCACGCCTGACGTCACTCGATGACAAATTTCCCCAGAAACAGCGAGTTTTAATATGGCATTCCGATTTCTGTTTTTTCCTTTCGTATTTTGTGGATTTCTGTTTAGATGTTAGATGGATTAAGTAATGCCAAAATACAATAAACGTTAAAAAAAGGCTTTAAAACACTGCTTTCCCAACCGACAAGCAGAATTTTTGTCATCGAGTGATGTCATGCGCAACGTCGTACGAAATTAAATCGCCAAGTGGGTTTATCTTCTAGTAATAGTATCATGGGGTTACCATAGTTACTTCGTGGAAGATTGCATGCGACAGTGTTGCCAATGTGATGAAAAAATATTGTTACTTGGGGAATAAAGTGTCACAGGAACCCGCTTGGTATACTACTGGTGTTACGTTGCAAAATTCAACGTAACAATATTATTTGTATATATGCATTATTTTATGTATAAATACCTTTGTATGTAAATACCTTAAAATAAGGGGAGCAGTTGTAGCCCATCATTTTGTTTTTCTTTTGCTTAAAACTGTCTGTTGTCTGGAGCGCAAGGGATAGTTTAAATTGTTTCCATTTTATTTACATTTTTGAAGGTTTTATTGATTTTATTTTCTCTCAGAGGTTAATGACCTGTTATTGATTGCCTTTTGTGTTTACCTAGATTAACGTGAATTTCTTTTATTGAGCTAAATTTTTATGCTTTTGTTTATTATTTTTGGAGGTTAATGTTTTGACGTTTGAAATAGATCAGAAGTTAGCAACGAACAACTGTTTATTTTTGCCAGTCTATGGCAACGAACCAGCTAATTGGTCGTGTGTGAGTTGGTAGAATTGTATCAAGAAGGGGGTTGGTACCGCCAAGGTTAACCTGGACAGAAAACGCTGCTGGTGTGAAATAGCTTGGGGAAGCTCTCTCTCTCCTGCTGACCACCAAAGAGACACCCCAGGTAAAGGCAATGTTCTAAAAGTTAATTTTCAACCCTTGTTTTGGGGATTGTTGAACAACTGCCTAAGTAAATTTCCCGTTTGTTTGTGCTAATTGTAGTACGTTGTTTCGGAGTGAAATGTCACGTTATCCGTAAATTTTTGGGAAATTTATGTCTTCTTAAAGAAGGATTATACCACGTGGAAAACTTGTATGGAACCCTTTTTCTTCGTTAATGTCTTATAAGGGGCGATAGTGGCTCGTTAAGTTTGTGGAAAAAGGTAAGAATTTTACTATTTCACACAGTTTTATCAAAATTGCTACGTTGAATTTTTGATCTAACTTTGAAAACGTATTGTATTCGATTTTGGGGTTATGATAATTGCGTAGTTAATTTATGGGGTTTTTCTTTAAATGGATTGTTTTTTTAAGGGGAGAACTTTGTCTAGAATTTTTATGCTTATTGGGTAATTTATGTAGGGGATGTAATTTCTGTGTTTCGTAAAGTATCATACGTAACCATGCATAAAGCTTAGACGAGTTGTTTTTTTTTAGGGTTCTTTCTTTCTTCTTTCTTTCTGTTATTTATTTTCTATTCCGGATTTTACCCCTTTGATTTCTTCGACTTGATTTTGTGTTCCGGCCAATGCAGCTTATGCCTAGTTCCAGTTCGAGTTAATGGATTTAATCCCATGCCTTATGTTGGAGATTCAAGTGACAAACACAAGTTGCCGACATTAGTTGCTGATGACTGACAGCTAGACTACCTTTTATAAGTCACAACCACTTGCTTCCATAATAACCGGAAAATCACAGATAAGTCTTAGGTTTAAGAAAATTTTTGTAGATTAATGATATTACTTTGTCTTAAGAGAATGTCATGTCGATAGTCTAGCCTTAGATTTGAACTGAAATTTTTATTGAAAACACCTGCTAATCATTTGAATAGCTTGATGTTACTTAATACCTTCTCTGTCTGAGTTAACAGTCATTAACACATTATTTTCTCGGTACCTTCACTAAAATCTAAGACTGGAATTTGGACATAAGTATACACATGTGCACTTTTAAAGCTTTAAAGGTTATCGAAAGAACTTTTAGTATTATGGTATACCTTAGGGGTATATAGTCACTTACTTTTAACACTATTCTATTGGGGAACAATTTGATAGGGACAGTTGGTACTTGTGAGTTGTAATCATATACATGAGTACGAGTGTTGTATATCAATCTGTGGTAGGAGGTATAAGGTTTATTGCTAATCATTTGGTAATAATCTTATACGGTTTAATTATAAATATTGAATTTGATCATTGAAGATTAATTAGATAAATTTACTGACATTGATTTTTGTTTAACCCTTGACCGGATATATTTTTGTTTAAGCCTTAGTGCCATCAGATATTTTGCTGTAACTTCCATAACGTCATTCTGCTTCATTTTATTATTTTTTTTAATTTGTAAGTGCCTATGAAAAAGTTTTAAACGCAACTTATGGCCTTACGTATAGGTGGGTAACATACTAGAAGGTTTTTTTTGTAAAAGGTATAAGCTTACGGTCTTTGTTATGTATAGGATTTAACTGTTGACAGTTTATTAATTGTTCTGCTTTTGGGTTTAGTAACATTAAATTTGTATACAAGTCAAACTTAGTTTACATTGTTATATAGTTTTCAATAATTTAAAATCTTATTAAAGTTTGGTTTAAAAGGCGCATTCACCAATTTGGTAGGAATTTGTTACAATTATTTTATTATTTTTTTGTAATAAACCATTAACTAGTATATTTATATTTTGACTTTTATTGACAATACCCCCTTCAAGAATGCACTCGCCTTTGTGTAGAGCCTCATGCGACTGTAAGTATTCACTGTAACCATCTTTAGCCAGTGAATGATTATTTTTATTTTTATTTCTGAGCTAGCCGTGTACTTTTATTAGATAATTATTTATTTTACTTTCAATAGATAATTATTTTTGCCCAAGTGGGGCGTTTACAAATTTCCCCTATTATAAATTGGCGTATCAAATTGCCGGTAATAAATTGGCACCCAACGTGTAGAGGCCACAAATTCTTGAAGGGAAAAATTTGTCAATTTTTGTCAGAAAGGGTCATGTTTACTGTATTTTGGCAGTAGGGTATATTATTAATTTTTACTTTCTAAATTTTGGTGGTTATTTAAAGTTCACTAAATTTTCTTGAAACTTGGAATTTGTTGTAACGATGTTACGTAACTGTTAGTTTGGATATTTAACTTATTGTAACTAAATTTGACTTACGAACTTGGTATTGTTTTTACTGATTTTAATAGTGTACTTTAAATTTTGGTATTTATTTTACTCGTAACAAAATTTTTGCATACCACTTTAAAATTTTGTCGTACATACTATACTTTTCTGATTTTGACATACAATATTCCTGATTTGATATTGCCATACAATTTAAATTTACTTATTACTTTATTGAATTGATAAGAACATTGGGTCAATTTTTTGGATTTGAATTTTGCTGAAAATTTTAAGGGGCTTCTGTAAGAAAATAAAAATGTCTTTTAAACTTGATGTTGATAGATTGAGTAAGGAGGAACTTGTGTGGGAGCTTAAAGCTCGTGGCATTGCAGAGTCTGATAATGTGGACTCATTAAGGAAAAGTCTTCGAGCTGCCTTGAGTGTCGAAAAAGATTCTTCGTTTGGTCAGCAACTTTCTCCTGAGGGAAACCCAATTCAAGAACTTGATATTTGTGAGCAAAAGCTAACAGATATTCTTTCTATTTTGACCACATTTTCTGGCTCACAGAATCAAAGCAGGAAGGTTGAAACAAAAATAGATCACACTTATGGAGATTGGAATGTATTAAGTCTGATGATGCAGCCTTAATGGAGAAGCGGGGACTATTGTTGAAAAGTCTAATGGACTTGATCGGAGAATATAATCTCAAACGTCAAACATCACTTGCTACTCAACAACCAGCAGGTGTAATTACTGATCCGCGATTTCAGGATGGTTTGCATAACACCTCTAATCCAATAGTCGCTTCAAATGTAGCTACTTCCTCTCCTACTGGTCAACACCCACCTGCTGTAGGTGCACAAAATTTGAATATGTCGGGATCAGCTGGTATAAGCGTGCCTGTTTATAAGTGGCAGTTAAAATTTTCTGGTAAACCATGTGAATCTTTTAATGCATTTTTAGAAGATGTGGAAGAACACTGTCAGAGTAGGAATGTGGACAAAGTACAACTTTTTGCTTCTGCGAGGGACCTATTTTCAGGTGATGCGTTGCGGATGTTTAACTGGCTAAAAAGGTATACTTCTGACTGGGATGGTTTGGTCCGGTTGATGAAAGAAGAGTATGTTCCTTCAGCCGATAGGTTATGGCAACAAATACTTTCTAGGACGCAGGGAGCTAATGAGTCCATAGGGTTGTATGTCGCAGTTATGACGAGTTTATTTGACAGGATGCCTACTCCAGTTCCAGAATCTTTGCGTATGCAGGTGTTGCGTAGAATATTTTACCGTCTTTCCAAGAACGTTTAGCATTACAGGAAGTCAGGAATGCTTTTGAACTGATTGAGCTGTGTCGTAAAATAGAAGAAACCTGTGAGTCTGTTAGTAGTTTTAAACCACCTAGCTTTTCCACTCTGAGTCTGGAACCAGACTTAGCATATGCAGGACCTTCGAGACGATTTAAACCATCGGTTGCTGAAGTCCAAGTTCAGGAACCAGTCTGTTGGAGATGTCGTAACTCAGGACATTTAGTTAAGGATTGCCCGCAGAAGAAACATGATTTTCGTTGTTTTGGCTGTGGTAAGGAAGGTTTTACAAAAAGTACCTGTCCAACCTGCAATAGAAATTCTAACAAGGCACGCACGGGATATTCTTCACAATCACCGGGTAATGGTGATAAAAATAACAACCAGAGAAAAGATAGAGATCGTGGGAGCACGGGAAACGATCGGCAGAGGCGATAGGCGACCGAACTACCGCTTCTAAAGACGACGTTTCGGTCAATAACTTTCAAAATAAATTTGTACTTGACTACATCTTGGCACAAGTTGGTGAAGGTGAATGTCCGTATGTAAAAGTGGATATCCTTGGTTTATCTTTTTATGGTTTGCTAGATAGCTGTGCAAATAAAGTTTTTATGAATGCTGAGGGCTGGGAAATGTTAAAAGGTCTCGGGGTGACACTCAGTAGTTCACAGGATTTGATTTGTCGTGTTGCTAATGATAGTGAGTGCCGATGTCTAGGTATAGCTACTGTTCCTATCCGATTGCGTGATGTAGTTAAAGTCATTGATATTTATATTTTTCCCCAATTACGACATAAGTTAGTCCTTGGTATTGATTTTTGGATACATATGGGTATTGTACCGGATTTGCGAAAAGGCGAATGGTACTTTTCTAAGGTTGAGTTGAACGAACCAGTGCTAAATTCTATCCAATCTGAGTCGGATTTGGGGCCTGAAGACGTAGAGAAACTTAATACCATTGTTGATAGTTACTTTTCTAGTATTGATCCTTCTAAATTAGGCTGTACATCTCTAGTACAACACAAGATTGTTGTGGAACAAAAAGAGCCTATAAAACAGCGTTATTACCCTGTGTCGCCGTTTAAACAAGAAATTATCAACAAAGAACTTGATAAGATGTTAGAACTTGGTGTCGTTGAAAAGTCTACTAGTGGATGGTCTTCTCCTGTCTTATTGGTGCCAAAACCAGATAAGTCTTGGAGATTTTGTGTAGATTTTAGAAAACTTAATGGGGTGACGGCTAAAGATGCGTGGCCATTGCCGTATATTTCAGATATTTTAAGGAAATTGGGAGGTGCTAAATACTTGAGTTCACTGGATATTCAGAGTGCATATTGGCAAGTAGAGGTTGAACCATCTTCTAGACCTTATACTGCTTTTACAGTACCATCAAGAGGTTTGTTTCAATTTACCAGAATGCCATTTGGTTTGCACAATGCGCCGGCAACATTTCAGCGTCTGGTAGATACTTTGTTTGGTCCAGAATTAGAACCTTTTATCTTAAAATATCTTGATGACATTATTATAGCTACACCAACTTTAGAAAAGCATTTTGAAGTTTTAGAACTTGTTTTTAATCGTCTAAAAGAGGCTAATTTAACCTTGAATCGTGACAAGTGTCATTTTTGTCGACCGGAGTTAAAGTTTTTGGGTTTTGTTGTAAATAGATCTGGTATAGCTGTGGATCCAGGCAAAGTAGAGGCTATTGTCAACTTGAAACCACCGAGGAATGTACGAGAGGTTAGAAGAGTGATTGGAATGATCACGTGGTATCGGCGTTATGTCGATAGGTTTACAGAAATTATGGCTCCTCTTACTGCACTTCTTCGAAAGGGTAAAAAGTTTCTTTGGGATGAAGCCTGCGAGGCTTCTTTTCAGAAAATCAAAGATGCCCTTATTTCAGCTCCTATTCTTGCTTGTCCGAATTTTAACTATCCATTTTATGTTCAGACTGATGCTTCTTCGTATGGACTTGGCTGCTGCCTTGTTCAAAAATACAACGATCGTGAATATGTTATCTGTTATCTTTCTCGCTCGCTTTCTCGTGCAGAACGAAACTATTCTGCTACAGAACGTGAATGTCTGGGTGTACTATGGGCGGTAGAGAAGCTACGGTGTTACTTAGAACTTTCAAAGTTTTATGTGGTCACTGATTGTCATTCTTTAAAGTGGTTGGAAAACTTAAAAGATCCACAGGGACGACTTGGTCGTTGGGCTTTAAGATTACAACAATTTGACTATGAAGTAATACATAGGCCTGGTCGGGAAAACGTGTTGCCTGACGGATTGTCAAGAGCTCTTCCTATGGAAGGAAAATCTCTTGAGCTTGACTATGTAGAGGTCACTGACATCAAAGACCCTTGGTATCTCAAAATGCGTAGTAATATTGAGAAACTCCCTCTTAAATATCCTAGATGGCGAGTTGAAGGTGGAAAGATTTATAAATATGTGAAATAGAATTTTCCAGAGTTACGTGGAAACTCTGATTTTTGGAAGTTAGTTATTCCAAAGGAGTCGAGATCTGATATCCTACGGAAATTTCATGATGACCCAACTGCTGGTCATTTGGGTATTTATAAGACATTCCACCGAATAGCAAGATTATTTTACTGGCCTGGTATGAAGAGTGATATTTCTAGGTATATAAGGAAATGTCGTACTTATCTTAGGACGAAACCTGAGCAGAAGAAACCTGCAGGTCTCATGGGTAAACAGTTGGAAATTACTAAGTGTTGGCAAGTAATTAGTACTGATATCTGTGGACCACTTCCAAGAACATCTCATGGACATCAATATATATTGGTTGTAACCGATAACTTTAGCAAATTTAGTTTGTTTTTCCCTTTACGTCGAGCTACAGGAGCGGCAGTAACTAAGATCATTAAAGAGCAAATATTTATGGTTTTTGGCGTACCTTCACATTTACGTTGTGACAACGGAGATCAGTTCCGAAGTCGTGAGTTTATGAAACTTTGTAATACATATGGGGCCAAAATCATTTTCAATCCAAACTATTCTCCGCACTGCAATCCGACCGAGAGGGTAAATCGTGTGTTAAAAAGTATGTTATCGGCATATGTTGAGGAGAATCACCGTAAGTGGGATGAGTTTTTACCAGAATTGGGATGCGCTTACAGAAGTGCTCGCCATGAAGTTACTGGTTCAAGTCCTTATTTTGTGAATTTTGGTCAGGAAATGGTTACCCATGGTGATGAATATGGTATTAGATTGTCAGAGGATAACGAAGCTGCCCAACTGGGTGATAGGGTAAACAACCTGCGAAAACTGAGAGTTTTCGTAAAGGAACGTTTACGGAAGGCGAATGATAGGTCGCGAGAGCAGTATAATCTGCGGAGACGTCACGTTTCGTATAGCGTCGGTGATTTGGTATGGAAAAGGCACTATGTCCTTTCCGATGCTGCAAATTATTTTGCTGCGAAATTGGCAGGAAAATTTAGTGGACCATTTAGGGTTCGTAAGAAAGTAGGATATTGTACCTACGAATTAGAAGATGAGAATGGTGTGTCAATTGGAAATTGGCATGTGAAGGATTTGAAGCCAAATCCAAGTGGGGACGATTAACGGTGTATGTTAATTGTTCGAGATTGTTAGAGTAATTTTGTTCTCTTCAAAAGAAATTTCATTTCTTTTGAAAGGGAGAAAGGGTGGAGTTGTTACGTTGCAAAATTCAACGTAACAATATTATTTGTATATATGCATTATTTTATGTATAAATACCTTTGTATGTAAATACCTTAAAATAAGGGGAGCAGTTGTAGCCCATCATTTTGTTTTTCTTTTGCTTAAAACTGTCTGTTGTCTGGAGCGCAAGGGATAGTTTAAATTGTTTCCATTTTGTTTACATTTTTGAAGGTTTTATTGATTTTATTTTCTCTCAGAGGTTAATGACCTGTTATTGATTGCCTTTTGTGTTTACCTAGATTAACGTAAATTTCTTTTATTGAGCTAAATTTTTATGCTTTTGTTTATTATTTTTGGAGGTTAATGTTTTGACGTTTGAAATAGATCAGAAGTTAGCAACGAACAGCTGTTTATTTTTGCCAGTCTATGGCAACGAACCAGTTAATTGGTCGTGTGTGAGTTGGTAGAATTGTATCAAGAAGGGTACCGCCAAGGTTAACCTGGACAGAAAACGCTGCTGGTGTGAAATAGCTTGGGGAAGCTCTCTCTCTCCTGCTGACCACCAAAGAGACACCCCACGTAAAGGCAATGTTCTAAAAGTTAATTTTCAACCCTTGTTTTGGGGATTGTTGAACAACTGCCTAAGTAAATTTCCCGTTTGTTTGTGCTAATTGTAGTACGTTGTTTCGGAGTGAAATGTCACGTTATCCGTAAATTTTTGGGAAATTTATGTCTTCTTAAAGAAGGATTATACCACGTGGAAAACTTGTATGGAACCCTTTTTCTTCGTTAATGTCTTATAAGGGGCGATAGTGGCTCGTTAAGTTTGTGGAAAAAGGTAAGAATTTTACTATTTCACACAGTTTTATCAAAATTGCTACGTTGAATTTTTGATCTAACTTTGAAAACGTATTGTATTCGATTTTGGGGTTATGATAATTGCGTAGTTAATTTATGGGGTTTTTCTTTAAATGGATTGTTTTTTTAAGGGGAGAACTTTGTCTAGAATTTTTATGCTTATTGGGTAATTTATGTAGGGGATGTAATTTCTGTGTTTCGTAAAGTATCATACGTAACCATGCATAAAGCTTAGACGAGTTGTTTTTTTTAGGTTCTTTCTTTCTTCTTTCTTTCTGTTATTTATTTTCTATTCCGGATTTTACCCCTTTGATTTCTTCGACTTGATTTTGTGTTCCGGCCAATGCAGCTTATGCCTAGTTCCAGTTCGAGTTAATGGATTTAATCCCATGCCTTATGTTGGAGATTCAAGTGACAAACACAAGTTGCCGACATTAGTTGCTGATGACTGACAGCTAGACTACCTTTTATAAGTCACAACCACTTGCTTCCATAATAACCGGAAAATAACAGATAAGTCTTAGGTTTAAGAAAATTTTTGTAGATTAATGATATTACTTTGTCTTAAGAGAATGTCATGTCGATAGTCTAGCCTTAGATTTGAACTGAAATTTTTATTGAAAACACCTGCTAATCATTTGAATAGCTTGATGTTACTTAATACCTTCTCTGTCTGAGTTAACAGCCATTAATACATTATTTTCTCGGTACCTTCACTAAAATCTAAGACTGGAATTTGGACATAAGTATACACATGTGCACTTTTAAAGCTTTAAAGGTTATCGAAAGAACTTTTAGTATTATGGTATACCTTAGGGGTATATAGTCACTTACTTTTAACACTATTCTATTGGGGAACAATTTGATAGGGACAGTTGGTACTTGTGAGTTGTAATCATATACATGAGTACGAGTGTTGTATATCAATCTGTGGTAGGAGGTATAAGATTTATTGCTAATCATTTGGTAATAATCTTATACGGTTTAATTATAAATATTGAATTTGATCATTGAAGATTAATTAGATAAATTTACTGACATTGATTTTTGTTTAACCCTTGACCGGATATATTTTTGTTTAAGCCTTAGTGCCATCAGATATTTTGCTGTAACTTCCATAACGTCATTCTGCTTCATTTTATTATTTTTTTTTAAATTTGTAAGTGCCTATGAAAAAGTTTTAAACGCAACTTATGGCCTTACGTATAGGTGGGTAACATACTAGAAGGTTTTTTTTTTTTAAAAGGTATAAGCTTACGGTCTTTGTTATGTATAGGATTTAACTGTTGACAGTTTATTAATTGTTCTGCTTTTGGGTTTAGTAACATTAAATTTGTATACAAGTCAAACTTAGTTTACATTGTTATATAGTTTTCAATAATTTAAAATCTTATTAAATTTTGGTTTAAAAGGCGCATTCACCAATTTGGTAGAAATTTGTTACAATTATTTTATTATATTTTTTGTAATAAACCATTAACAAGTATATTTATATTTTGACTTTTATTGACAATACCCCCCTTCAAGAATGCACTCGCCTTTGTGTAGAGCCTCATGCGACTGTAAGTATTCACTGTAACCATCTTTAGCCAGTGAATGATTATTTTTATTTTTATTTCTGAGCTAGCCGAGTACTTTCCTTAGAGACTTTCATTAGATAATTATTTTGCCTTAAGTAATTTATTAAGTTAATAATTATTAAATTTTTTGCCCAAGTGGGGCGTTACAATTTGCCTGTTTTAAATTGGCGTATAAAATTACATGTAATAAATTACCATTTATAAAATTTCCGGTAATACTGGGGTGGGCCTATTTAATGACCTCCGAGATGGGAAAATTTGAAAAGGCATGTGTATTCAAGGCCGGTGCACATCAGGCAAGAGCTAATACAAAAAATAATACAGCATTGCGATTAAATAAGAGATAATCCTGGAATGTTGTTTCCAGTGCAACAAGAAAACATTCGTCGAATCAGAAAACATAGGGAGCCCATTTGGAAAATCTGCTTAAGTGAAAAAGAAAAGAAAGCTTTTGCATAATTTTAATTCTTGTATTTTTTTGCATCATAATTATTAATCTTTTTTTGACAAAATTTTAAAAAGACTTAGTTGAAATTATTTTCTTGTAAATTGTTTTTTCCATGTTTTTCTTCAGATAAGATTAACTTGAATAAAGCTTCAATTTTTATAATCGATGTTTTTAAAGGTGTGCTTCAACACAATTTTATTGAACCCCCCAACATATTTGAGAAAGTCCGTCAAGAGTTTTAAAATAAGTTAGGCTATTGTGAAGCCCAAGATCCTCCTGGCTTTTTGAACATACAATCTAATTTTTTGTTAGCACTTGGAATTTTCTCTTTTATTTTATATTTAACAATTACATTTAATTTTTATAAGTTTATTTGGGAGTTGTATTTATTTTTTAAAGAAAATTATGTTTTATTTTACTTTTAAGAATTACATTTTATTTTAAAAATTTTATTTAAGATTAAAATTTTTGTTTAAGGAATATCACGTTTTATTTTAACGCCGAAAGTATTTTAAACATGAACACTAATAATTATTATTACCTCTTTATTTACTTTTCAGTAACATTAAAAGCTAACAATAATATACCGAAAAGTTTAACCTAGTAAAAGTTAAGGGAATTAATTCAAGTATCCCACTTGCTATCCTTTTGTGCACTGCCCGAAGGTGGGAGGTAACCGCGGTCGCGACTCACGTCACAAACAACATACCCCTTGCTTGACGACGTAGAGAAAAGGTAGGAATTTTTTTCCATGACGCCTAGTGAGGCATGTACTAGATGTCTAAAATTTTTCTTAATATTTTCAGGGCAAGCCCTATTCGGTTAGACTCCTTCATACTCCTCCCTGCCTACAAATCAAACACGCAGAGCAAGAGAGAAAGGTTATACTGCCATTCTTTCTTCTCCCTCAAACACTTTGTCGCACGGCCAAGAGGCAAGGCGGCCTCTAGTAAGTATATACTTATAGGATATGCCAACTTCCTACCATTCCTTAAACTAAATTAACATTAACAGCCGTTATAGCTGTACTAATATTACAAAACCAAACTTTTTCACCGACCATAAATAAATCCCTGATGCTTTGCTTTAAGGTCATAGTGGGAGTTCATACGGTTACTTTCTTTTGTAGCTTATTAGGAACTCCTGTTTACTGACTTTGTTTATATATTCTTCTGCTGGCTCTTTCTTGTAGTCCGGGAGCCGGCAATCTTAAAAGTCCCGTGATTGCGGATTTGCAAAATTTTTATATAAATTAATAGCTTTTAGTTATAGGAACACAATGCATTCGGTAAGCCTCGATTTAGTTGGCCGCAAATATAAAAAAAATAATTATTAAAAAAAAGCAAGAATGTTTTCCCGTCATCGCGGATTTTGATAAAAAATGGTGTATTCTATAGGAAATTTTGTAATTTAACGTAAAAAAATTAGCTTACCAATTTTATCCAGCCGAAAGGGCCCGGCTTACCTATTTAAAGGGTGTGATTGAGGGGTAAAATTTCCCCATCATTCCGGAAAACTTTTTTTTATTTGTTTCTTTTTATGTGAACTTTAAAAATATTTTGGTACGCGTGTCTAAAAACGGCCGGAAATATCGGGCTTACCGGTTTTATTTTATACAGGTTCGATTCACATCAATAATAATGAGTCTTAAATTAAATCATTTTACATGCAACAAGTTGTAAAAGGATAAATATGATCAAAGGAAATATAGAAACATTTTTATTTGAGTTCATTTTTTTTCAGTTGATTTAAATATCGTAATAAATTTATTAATTCAAGATAATACAATAAACAATTTTTTATACGAAAGCAAAATATATTTATTATTATTCATCTAAACTATCATCATTACAATCATAATGTCTCTTATCCTCTAATACGTCTCATTCTTCATCGTTTTTATGTTGACTCAGAATTTCTTCTACTTTTAATGGTGCCGCTGGGCTGTTATACCACAATGGTTCGAGTTTATTATTTTCCGTAAATTGCCATCCACATTTGGTCTGGTCATATGAAATTCATGATGGTTCTGTAGCATTTTGCCACATTTTATTAACAAATATTGTGCGTAAAATTTTTTGTGATAAAGTTTTCCAGCACGACGGAATGTTACTCGAATGGAAATTTATCATGCCTTTGTAAAATTCTTCTTTGTCGCTTGTACTTGCAAATAACTTCAAAAATATTTCAAATTTTGCAGCATTCACATCACTATTTTCAACATTGTATATTTCATTAGTAAATCGTTGTATTATATCTGTTTTTTTTTTATTGTTAATGTCTTGTGGATCCGTCAAATGTTCAAAAATATTTTGATACTCTTCATTCTGTATCAATAAATTGTATGGTTTTATTTTTCCTTTACGAATAAAAGCTGTATAGTCACAACCTATAAAGGCATGAAAACCCGGAAGAGCTCGACAGAGTGATGAACCTAATTTAGCTGCAAGATATGTACAGTTTATAATTTAAATCAGGGTCTCCAAACTTTCCAGCCTTAGGGCCATACTGATTACTCCAGTAAGTTCCGAGGGCCAAAACCATATTATCATTGTTGCCGGTGGTAAGAAGTGAAATAGTCCACTGATGAAAAAAAAAGTCCGAAAAAGTACACAACGTTTAAAAAAGGCTGCAAATCGGACTAAAGTCCGCAAAACGGCAACACTGCATATTATTAATTTTCCTGTCATTATCTGTAATTTCTAGATTAGTCGTAGCCATGAGGAGTAACGTGACACGACATCTGGTGGACACAAGCGGAAATAGGTAGTACCTTCTATCGCTAACAGATGGCGCTAATAGCACGTACAGAATAATCTCGTTGGTTCGAGAAAGTTCTTGTGCCTTCCACTCACTTCTAGATGGCAGTAATTGGAATATATAAGAAGGCTAGTGGCGCAACCACAAGTCAGTTCCTATGACACTGTTGTTAAATAAAATATTGCATACCTCCTTAAAACGTGTTTGTGCGTGTTTAAGTTTAAGACATCTTTATAACAGTATTTTGATTTGAATTGTTGCTTTTGTGTGTGAATTAGTAGTATGGAAAAGAAGCGAAAAATTGATAGTAAATGCAGAAAATTCAAAGATTAGTGGAACATTCAGTATTTCGTAATTGAGTCCAGTAACAAGGCGCTATGTTTGATTTGCAATGAAAGCATAGCCGTTCTCAAAGAATATAACATTAAACGTCATTATGAAACAAAACATTTTCAAAATTACTCAAAATATACAGGAAGTTTGCGGACAGAAAAATTCGAAGCTATGCAGCGCGGATTGAAATCGCAGCAATCTTCATTTACAAAACTCAAAACTGAACAAGAGGCTGCAACTCGTGCCAGCTTTCGTGTGGCTCTTGAAATTGCAAAACGTGGAAAACCATTCACCGATGGAGAAATGATCAAAGAATGCATAATTGCAGTAGCCGAAGAAATGTGCCCTGAAAAGGTAAATTTATTAAAAACTGTCAGTATGTCAGCAAACACTGTGGCTCGAAGGGTAGAAAACATCGCTGAAATATATCCTCTCAACTGTTCGACAAAAATGGACATTTTGAGTGGTTTTCTTTGGCCTTGGATGAGTCAACGGATGTGTCAGATACTGCCAGAGAAATAGAAGAGGGGAGAAAGCGCTTCGACCACTGCGCATCCAATTTTACGAGGACGGCATGTAAGCCGCCATGGTTGCGTCAAATCAAAATTGACATTTGACATAACTAAGTTTTGTTTTCTTTGTTGTTCTCATGGAATAAAAAGGGTTGTCGTATAAACAAGAGTTTTTCGTAAATGTTTTGTTTACTTTTTGGATTAGATTTGACTTCAATGGCTTGGTATCTTTCGTTTTATTTTAGTTTAGTGTTTCATTTATAATATGAATGCTTTAATTTAGTTTAATGAACTATGTCTTGTGTTCCAATTCTAAAAGATATAGTACAGCAAAAGAAATTATTTTCGTTTGTAAGTACCCCATTTTATAAAGTGAAAATATTTTATTGGGTAAATAAAAACCTAGAAAAATTAAAGCTAAAATAGTTTTATTGTAATTTTATAAGATAACACACATTATAATAGTTTAGGTCTCTTGATTTTGGTATACTTGCAGGCGCAACAAAATTTACATGTAATATTTTAATTTTAGATTTTCAAAACAGAAAGTTTTGGTTAAAAAATGGTTGAGTATACTGCAAATAAACAATTGGTCAGCTAGCAGATACATTTGTTCAAAACAGTTCCTGGATAGTGAACATATAGGACAAGGAAACATTTTAAGACAAAATGTTATACCTTTCCTTTTTTGGATGGCATTTCTACCCAAGTACCCAACAATTATCACCAATTCCATGGTGAAACACCATACCAAAACTATTCAAGGGGAAAGAATAAGAAATAAGTAAACCAAGTTGATTCCATTTAATGGTCAATAAAACCTATTAATAAAGATATCTTGTTTTATTGTTAACCCAATAGTTTAAGCAAACTAACCTACCGGATTAAGTGTAAGAATATCACTTTTCTATTCCTTAGAGGGAGAGTGTGAACTTGCCCATGATTGTGTCTATATAACTCTATTATTATGGTATCTTAGTATTGGCAATTGCCACATATTAATCATTCAAATTGTCTCTGCAGCAGCCTAAATATAAACTAATTATGAAATAATTTGTTCAATTAGAATGTGTGTGTGATCTACAATATTTAATCATCGATAAAAATTCTCTTAAATTATACAATATAATATGATTAGTTTAACAGGAAACAGAAACTCATGTTCGCAATTTTACAATAATAATTGTCAAAAAAAAACCTATTCTTGACTAAAGATGATTTTAAAAAATTTGAGAAAATAAGCTACAAAGGCAAGGACTATATCTGGTTGTATTCTGAAAACTAAAACAATAGGAGTATAGGTATTGAAAAAAAAGTCTCCTTAAGAAAAATATATGGGAATGGCAGCCGACCTGAGCATTGTTTAAAAAGGTATAACCCTAAATAAAACAAGTGGCATAAGTTAAGAGGTTAGTATCATCACAGTGCATATAAAAATTAATATATAGCATGTATTTTTTTTGATATATAGGACCTTCCTTTTATAATTTTCATAGAAAGAAAAAAACTCACACTTATGATCACCTGCTTAAGATGATATACGATTATAGATATAATTTAACAAACATTTTTCCATTGGGCCAACTACATGTATTAGCCAGTGTCATTTCTCAAAGTAAATTTACTCCTTAATAAAAAAAAAACATTTGACATAAAATACAGTGTATAATTAAAACACTTCTTTACTGATTATTTATTTTATTTAATAAAATGCCATTTGTCAATATTGCATGTTCTCGCTGAAAAGTTCTTTAGGATGCCTTTTATATTGTATGCATTTTTGCTATATTCTCTTATTGTAACTTTAGGTCTGGTTGCTATTCAGAATTAGTTTACACTTTTTGTACACACCAAATTCTGAAATACACCTCCGATAAGAGCACTTACATAAAAAAGTGCGAAATACTGTACACCAATTTTGAATAACAGAGGCCTTTATTTGACTTTTAAAGAATCTATTAAAAAGATATGTTTACTGACAGCACTTCAGTTATTGGATAAAATTATTAAAGCTTCTTTGGGTAAACAAGTTAGTATTTCGATTTTAGCATTTCCATTTATCGTTTCTTTAAAAAAAAAACTGCCAAGTCACCTGGATCTTCTTACCCTTTAATTTAAAAAATTGTAATATATATTATATGCACATTTATAACGTATTCTGCTTTCTTTATTCTTACTAAAAAATTCAAAAACACATTATGTAGGATTTAATATTACGAGCTTTTTACCAAGGAAAAAATCTTCTAACCCATAAATATTTTGGAATTCATACAAATAATTTACCTGCATAGTATACTGTTTAATAATGGTACATGTTTTCATCTTAAAATTTTAATTTTATTCATAAAACGTAATATTATTCATCCAAAAGCATTTTAATTAAATTTTTGTTTACAGACAAGATTATGCCATGACAAGCCCAAATGATGACAAATGACAAGCGAAAGCAACCATGGCGGCACCCTATATTAGACTTTTCGCGCAGATTGAAGCGCTTTCTCCTCTTCTCTATTTCTCTGGATACTGCTCAGGTGTTGATTTATATTCGAGGAGTAGATAAAAGCTATGAAGTGTACGAAGAACTTCTTGATATGTATAGTATTCATGGCACAACTACTGGTACAGATATTTTTAAAGGAGTTGAAATGGCCATTAATCAAAAGAACCTTCGATGGAAAAACTTGAAATGTATTACAACTGATGGAGGCAAAAACATGAGTGGGAAAGATAAAGGAGTGGTCGCTCTTGTGTCAAAGGCTGTAGAAAATGACGGTGGTTCAAAACCATTAGTCTTACATTGTATCATTCATCAACAGTCTTTGTGCGGAAAATGTTTGGATATGTCTGACGTTCTGAAACCAGTCATATCAACTGTTAATTTTATCAGATCTTTTGGGCTGAATCACCGACAATTCCGACAATTTATTGAAGAGATTGGAGAAACTGACTTACCTTATCATACTGCCGTACGCTGGCTTAGTTGTGGAAAAGTCTTTCAGCGCTTTTTTGAACTTCGAGCAGTGATCGAAATTTTGTTGAATGAAAAGCTTCGCCCTCTTACTGAATTACAAAACAACACATGGCTGTGGAAGTTAGCATTCTATGTTGATTTGACAAAAAATGTGAACGAACTGAATTAGGGATTGCAAGGAGAAAACCAGCATCCTCCTGATTTATACACTAATATCAAATCATTCCGGAAGAAATTGAGACTTTTTCAATCACAACTACAAAGTAAATGTTTTTCACATTTTAAAACATGTGAAATATTCAGCCACACTACTGAGACTGAGTTTCCTATCGATTTTGCAATCGAAACTTTGAGTGCTTTGAAGATAAATTTTGATACTCGTTTCTCGGACTTTGATGCCATTGCGAATCAAATTAAGATTTTTCAGAATCCTTTTGATACTGACATTGAAACCCTAGCCCCGGAACTTCAAATGGAAATGATTGATCTACAATGCAGTGATATAATTAAGAACAAATACCAAAACTCATCTTTGTTGGAATTTTATAAGAGTCTTCCACTGACACAATTTGATAATTTGCATAAATTTGCTCGTGGTCTGTTTTCTGTTTTTGGTACTACTTATTTGTGTGAGAAAACCTTCTCCAAAATGAAGTACACAAAAAATGTTTACAGATCGAAATTAACTGATGAGCATCTTAAATCTCTTTTAATAATTGGTACAAGTAAAATTAGTCCACAACTACAAACTATTGTCAGTGGAAAATCTCAATTACATAAATCTCATTAGTATTTCATATGTCATTATGTTTGTTATAAGTTATGTGATTATTTAAAATGTATAAAATGTTAGTTGGATTCATTTCAATAATTTGTTAGTTATTATATACTGAAGTTAAATTTTCTGCATATTATACATGTCTTTACTCATTACAATTCTGTGTTTCTTTATCCAACTTTTCACAAAAACAATAACAATAAGCCTACAAGAATGTTATGAGTTAGCGGAGTTAGCCCATGAACCATATCAATGTAGATGTCATATTAATAATTATTCAACATAAAATTAGAATACTTCAGTAAACTAAATTTAATTTGCTATAAAAATTATTTGTTCTCTAAAAGGAGTTTTCAAGTATGCTAGCTCTCCGCGGGCCGGACAAAATCTGTCCGCGGGCCGGATGTGGCCCTCGGGCCGTAGTTTGGAGACCCCTGATTTAAATTATAAATAAGAATAATTTTTCATGAAATGGGATTAATATTAATATTATATATATAAAGAGTTATGTTTATAGTGATAAAAGAATACTTTTACAAAAAACATTTACTACAGAGTAAAATGATTTAATCTAAGACTCATTATTATTGATGTGAATCGAGCCCGTATAGAATAAAACTGGTAAGCCGGGCCCTTTCGGCTGGATAAAATTGGTAAGCTAAAATTTCCTATAGAATACACCATTTTTTATCGAAATCCACGATGACGGGGAAACATTTTTGCTTTTTTTTTTAAATAATTAATTTTTTTTAAATATTTTCGGCCAACTAAATCAAGGCTTACGGAATGCATTGTGTTCCTATAACTAAAAGCTATTAATTTATATAAAAATTTTGGAAATCCGCGATCACGGGACTTTTAAGATTGCCGGCGCCCGGACTATTGGTAGACGTCGACCAGTAAGTCAACTGGAAGGCACTACTCCGCTTGAAAAATTACTTTTGCAGGTGATGTTTCAGTTTTTTTGTGGATTGTGGAGCAATATCCTAATAAAAACGGCTGTATACAATTGTTTCAGTTACTTTGTTGGTCATTTTTTAAAATTAGTCGGTAGTTATCAGCACTCTGTTAAATTTCTCGACCATTCTAGTCCGTATGGCTCAGTAACCTTTATGTCTCTAAGACTTTGAAGTAACTTCCTGATATGGGGCCGTTCTGAATTTTCCTTTTTAGTGTTTACAATATCTCAAATAGTGGGATCTTCTTGTTATTCTTTTGCTAGGGTCTTTCGAGTC
The DNA here is from genome assembly GCA_019359885.1 of Listronotus oregonensis. Classification (NCBI taxonomy): domain Eukaryota; kingdom Metazoa; phylum Arthropoda; class Insecta; order Coleoptera; family Curculionidae; genus Listronotus; species Listronotus oregonensis. The sequence continues at coordinate 62,100 of JAHBCN010000220.1, forward strand.
CCATTCTTAAAAGTACTGGATACGTGTTCTTTGGCAGTGACATTTATTAGGTTTTTCTTGTCTTTCACGTCTGATCCAGTGTTAATAGTTTTCTGGGCAACGTTTTTTTTTTGATAGAGTGTTAGCATTTTTATGGTTTCCCTTTTTGATATCCAATTTTAAAATCGTATTCCTAAATACTTGAACCCACCGTGCTATCTAATTTTCAGGATTCTTGAACTAAGGCAAGTATTTGAGAGATCCATGTTTTGTTCTTAGGTAAAATTTCTGGCCGTAAAGATTTATGAAAGTTTTTCTTGTCACACAGTTTTGTTCAGATTAAGAACTTTTTTGAAATACGCTTTTTTGAGCCATCTTATGCTTGTGACAAAATTTCATAGAAGTATTCTCAATAAATTTTTGATTGGGTTTTAAATATGACAGAACTGGAGGATTAAAAGGGCTTTTTTAGTTATTCTCTTCCAGGACAAGCAAACCTTTATCCATTAACGTGCCATTTTTTCTAAAGAAATGTTTATGGGGTCATAGACGTGCCATCAAATAATTTTGATAATGATTTGTGATTATTGGGAAAATAATAATAATAAATACTATTAACTCAAAACTCTTTATTTACTACAAAAAAGGTACATTTTACAATGTTTCAATTACACGCGTAATTTAAATTATTGCAAAATTACGAGTAGTGTGACTTCTGTTGTTGCAGATTAGGTGAGAAATAACAAATATTAGGGTTGTAAGATGATACTTTTAGCAGAATGCATGCTGAACTGGATTTATTTGTCAAACAGTTTTTAACCGAGTCTAAAATTAATTAAAACGCATTCCATGTTTCTAAAATTTTGTTATTAGCATTTTTTACGTATATATTACTTGTCAATCTTCCGGTTTCAATTAATTCTAACTATTTCCGTGTTTCAATAAATTTTTTAATCCATCCAACATTGAAAATCAATCAGTTGCATTTCAAATTCTTTAATTTTTTGAAAGAAGTTTAGTTAATCAAATGACGTCACATCAGGGTACATAATAAACTTGAGTATTTTCGATAATTCTTTGAACTGAGAAAATCTCGTTGAAAATTTCTTGATTAAAGAATTAATCACAGAAAAGCATTCTGATGTAATTTTTTCTTTGTCTGGTGTCTCGTGTATATCTAAATCGTTAATATATTTTTTCAAGTTTGGAAAATACTTTTGTTTTTTGTGATAATATCGTTCCTAAAAACTTGCAGTTTAGCCTTAAAAGAGCGAATGACATCTATCATGACAATGATTGTTTTTTTTTTGTGCATTGAAGCTTCACGTTTAACGTATTTAAATGTTGGCATATGTCTGTAAAAAACATCAATTTTAAAAGCCACGTAACGTCAAACAACTGTGGGTATTGTTCAATTTTTTGCTCATTTTGCAGAAACAGTATGATTTTTTCCAAGCAATCAACAAATTTTTCAAGTACGTTCCCGCATCTCTACGATCATTATTATACAACAGTAAGCCATTATACACTGAGTTGACTTCATTCAACATTAAACTTTTGCTTGTTTAAAGCCTGTGACGAGATGAGGTTGACTATTTTTGTAAATACCGCCATTACATTGTCAAGAGATGTTAAACCACTCTTAGCACATAAGGCTTGTTGGTGAACGGTGCAGTGGAATTCAAGAATCGAATGTCTTACGTCTGCTTGAAATAAACTTATGAAACCTTAGTTTTTTACCCACCATACTTGGAGCACCACCAGTTATTATAAAATTCATCAATCAATTTCTTTTTTTAGCAAGCAAATTTTTAACTGCCGTACATATCTATACCCCTTGTAGTTGTTAGCAACGATTTTATCGCAATTAATTCTTTCTTAATGACGTTTTCATCGAATATCGAGCAAAAACAGCTAAATGTGCAGATTTAGTGAGGTCAGTGCTTTCTTCAAGACATAGCGATATAAGAGAAGCAGAGTTAATGTCATTTTTTTGTTGATCCGTTACATTTTCGGTCAGTTCCAAGATTCTTTCTTTTGTTGTGCTTCTTGACAGAGGAGTATCTTTGATGCGCTGAATTATCTTATCTTTATTATCAAAATTATCAAAAAGAGAGATTGTGCATGCTAACCAGGCTTTCTTTAAAAACTCTTCGTCTTGAAAAGGTTTACTATGCCGACCAATGACATTTGTAACCGCGTAACTTGCCGCGCTCGTATGACAATTTTTGCCAACAAATAACGATGTTGATTGTTTATTTCTGTCTTTTAATGCACCTGCAATTAATTTCTTTTGCTGTGCATCGCTTGTTTGACCAACGGATTTGTGATTTGTTTCAAAATGCCGTTTAACAGATGATGTTTTACACCTTTTCCAGAACATAAAACATACACCGCTTTGTCACCTTTACTAATTATGCCGTAATTGTCAGATCACCAAGTATGAAATTTCCTAATATTCTTACTATCTTGCACTTTTGTTTTTTTCCCTGAATATAAAAAAACAGTTAAAAGTAATAAAAATAAGTGAATTAAACCTTAAAATACAATTATATCAATGAAATGCACCACTATGCCCGTCCGTCATTAGCAATTAAAACCCACGATGTAAGTACAAAAACAAACAAGCCGCTTCCATCCCGCGAACCGCACCTTTTTTTCTTAGTGCATAATGAATTTCGTGATCGGTGACGTGTATAAAATATTGTGTCGCGTGCCATCAATAACACGTGTGCCATTGGTTCGCCATCCCTGTTCTATTCTATATTTTAATAAGTTTTCGTTGGTTTGCTCGCCTGGAAAGTTTCTAACAAATGGGACCACTTCAGTCCTGATCCCAGGATATAGCGAACTAAGCCTGCTTAGACTTATTGACCCCTTTGAACTTGCAGATCGCCTCAAACAAAAAAGACAAAACCCCCCATTTATGACTTTTTGTCATAAATGACGTATTAATTTGCTTCCCGGATGCATTCATAATTTTCAAAAAGACAAAAAAGGGTGGTGTGTTAATTGATTTTACGTTTACCTGTAGTTACTTCAGCATTAAGCATAGGTAACCATGTATTATTTAAATTACTTGTTATTGATGCTACACATTTATCTTTATTTAATACAATAAAATTACATTCTTTTTTTTTAAACAAGTTTCCTTTGCAAAAATACTAAAAGCATTCCAGTTTGACAGATTTTTGGTTGTGGAATTCTATGTTTTTAATGTATTCTATGTTCTATGTTATTTAATGCGTTTGGCTTATGATCTAAACGTTTCACCAAAAAAACCTTAATACATTAACAAGGGTTCTTATAAATAACATTTTTTGTGTTTTCATTTATATTGTATACTTTAGCTTTGGTTACCTGAGATCTAATAGTGTTTTGTGTTTTAAAGATAGTGATATGATAGATATTAAATTAAAAATAAAAAAATTAAATAAATAGATATTAATATTAATGACAGTAATATATATTAAATTTTCGTTGAATTTTATTTTATAAGCCAGAAATATATGGTAAAAATAGATTTGAAATAGGTCTCTTTGGAGTTAGTCTTGAAGTTGTTTGTTTAAATTTATAAAACATTTGTTTATAAAATTAAGAGGATAATCATTTTGAACTAAAATATCTTTTAAAAAATATTTTTTATTTTGTATATTTTGATTAGGTTGTGAATATGACAATTTTAGGTTTTTTAAATTTTTGTTTTTTTTAAGGTTTTGTCTTTTTTATTTCAGGCGATCGTCATTCATATGGGTCAATAGGACTGAGCAGGCTCAGTTCGCTATACCCCGGGACCAGGACCGAACTGGTCCCATTTTTTAGAAACTTTCCAGCCGAGTAACACGATGAAAACTTATCAAAACATGAATCCGCCGCAAAACTATAGAACATATTTACAATTTAGGTATGGGCCTTCTACTCTAGGTGCACAGTCCCAGGAAACTACCAATTACATACTGGTTTTTCGTTGTATGTCAGTTTTGGATACTTTCTGCATTTTCCGGATCTGTTTTTACTCCTCCTTCGGTTAGTTGTGGTTAGATGAAACTTCTTTGGACTTTACTTCAACTGGGTTTTTCTTAGGTTCTGAAAAACCTTTTCGATATTCTTCACGTGGTTGTGAAATGTTTACCCAAGATTTATAATGTCATTTAGGTATACTAAGCATATTATCCAAGTTAGTCTCCGTGTCATTAATTTAACGGTCCAGATATCTTTGTTTGTAGTTCTTGAAGCTGGCAATTCATGAAGCTCCCAATGACGGTAAGCGATAGATATCGGTATATTTTTAGCAATGTCGTTTAAAATCACATCACATCATCAAATCACATCACATCGCATCACTCGGATAGATATGTCTAACTTTTAACTCGATAGTACCAAGTGACTTTTTTAGTCTGTTTTCCCATAACGACATTTTTGTAATCGGCGACGCTTAGTAAGAAGCTAAGTAAAATACGTAAACTAAATGTTTGGATGTTTCATCCAAGGTTTTAAGCGACTCACTAGGCCAATTCCACCCGGCCATATCTAGAACTTCACTCTCTTGCTGGTTTAGACATAGGATGCTTTTAACCGTGCTTACAATGCCAGGATCTCGAACTCTTTCAATTTCTTTGCCATTAATTTCATACGAAATCGGTTTAAAAAAAGAGCTCTTACATTATTAGTTAAATTATAAGTGCCCTTTTTGGTAGCATCTGCTTCTTCCTCGAATTTACCCTCAATGTAAAGTTCTGCATCGCTCATGTCAAGAAATACATCCATTGATTAATAACAATTTCAATCTTATCACTGTAGTTAAAAAACTTCGTAACCGGTTGATAAGTGTGCCATTCTTTACGAATGACAGATTTATCACTGTTTAATTGGTTGAATATTTCAAATTTTTCAAACATGATAACGATGCTGAAAGCTAAAAAAGTGCAAGAATGCTATATTCGCTGAAGTGAGTGCTCCCTTTAACGGGTCACGATCGAATGAAGTGTCTGATGTAGTGTTTTTGGTTAAATAATTGTTAACCACTAAAACCATGACGTTTAAGTTCTAACCTGATGACAACCTCTTTATCTCTGAAATTAATCGGTTGCGAGTCCTAAAGGAGTAAGTCGGATATTATCTATCTCCTTTCGATTAACAGGGAGAAATATAAGATTTCGTGGTTCAATATTTACACTGTAACCGGTATCAGCTGTTGGAGCAAATTCGTATAGTGTGTGCAATGAATTATTTGTATAATCAGCTCTGAAAATTATGTTACACTCAACTGTTATTGTAACAACCTATATAATATTTACAGGTAGATCTGATTCATGCAAGGGATTAGCACCAAGTACACGATTGGAAAACCCCAAAAGCTTGCGAAACTATCTGCTGGCCGAAAATCTATATCGTATTTACTTTTCAGTTCACACTTTAAAGTATTATTATTGGGTGTTAGGCAAAAGATTTGATTTTTTATCATCTTCTGTGGCTGCAGAATCAACCATCTGTTTTTGAATATAGTTGTTAATATTTGTCAACTCGTATGATCCTGTTGGTATTTCCAACACTTTCCCCCAAACTTTATCTATGTAATATAGTTTATTTTTACCTGGATCGATATTTGGAATAGAATTCCAAGTGTTTAACGAAATTAGAGCTAGAAAGTAATCGTGTTCTGAATCAAAGCCTTAGAGGAGGTGTAAAGTTTGCCTCCAACAGACGAAAACAACCTTTTAACGTGAATGTCTGAGACATGACTGATGTCAGCTGTAGTTTCACTCCTGCTTTATAGTCCTTTATTGTAAAGAAAGGCTTAAATAAGATGACCACAATTTGCTGTATAATAATTCTGATACTGACTACAGTTGAAATAGATTTTTCATTTTTTAACATATCTAACAAATTCCTTTGGTGGCTCTAAATTGCAAAAACTATCAAAACAAATAACTTTATTTCCATCTTTCTTGTAAGCTACCCAATGTGTACCGATTCCTGTATTTCTGTCTAAATTAATTACACCACATTCTCTATGTCTAGGTGCTTGTGGTAGTGTATTACGCATGAAAAAACCTCTAAAATTTGATATTTTTAACATAGTAGAATAATGTCTAATATATTAACCGGTTAGAGGTCTATTAGGCAGCTGTATTGGTAGTTTTTTGTCATTTTTGTCAAGTATAAAACGTACCCTTGTTTATATTTTTTTAAATAGAGACCACTTTTTTCCAAGAGCTATCGCTTCCATTCTTTCGTTATGTCGCTGAGACTCCTTTAACTTGGCTGCAGCATTCTTAGCATTGTTCACTGCATTTTGTTACCCCCGCAGTCCTTCCGTTTAATGCCCCACGGGCATTAACTCCTGCAAATATCGGTATTAAAGGAAGAATACCACCAATTTTAGGTACTGGTATTACTCTTGGTTCGTTTGCCTTAACTCGCTTCCAAGCCTTGTTTTCTAAAATGTTATCTGCCTGACATCTTTTATTTAAATCTATATTTTGCGAGTATGAAATATTGTGTTCGCGACAACAGCTGTCTAACTTATTTTTTTTAAGGATCTCCACGAGCTAACCTTCCTTTAAGTCTTGTACCTTGACCGCAATGAATACCCGGGTAAATAAAGTTCGACTGGTAGCTTATTAAGAATAGTATTTAAGACACCTGCACCCTTCAACGTTCTCATTACAACTGAAGTCATCAAGGTGTGAAGCTAATAGATATGCATAAAGAAGAAAAAAGACTCAGTATAAGTATCTGTTATTTTGACTTGCTTAGGAAAAAGTCTAATTGTCGTCATGAAGAACTGCTTCCTTAAATACGAGCTTTATATGTGGTCCTAGTAATTGTGGAAAAACTAATGTTTTGCTAAGTCTCTGGGTGGAAGTAAACGGGGTAAAATTTGAAAATGTTTACATATATTCAAAATCTCTACAGCAGGAAAAATATAAATTTCAAGAAACAACCTTAAAACCGATTGCTGAAATAAAATATTTCGGATACAGTGACAATGAAGACGTAATCGATCCAGTACAAGCAAAACTTGATTCTGTCTTTATATTTGACGATGTTGCATGTGAGAAGCAGGATAAAATAGGAAACTATTTCTGTATGGGTAGACATAATGCAGTGGACTCATTCTATTTGTGTTAGACATATTCAAAAATACCCAAACAGTTGCTGCGTGACAATGCAAATATGCAGTGGGAATTATTATTACTTCTTTTTTAATAAACAGGTCAATATACTGAGAATAAAAAAGTTACGCCATCTAAAACTAGTGGGGCAGGCCGTAGCTGGCGCCTCCTACTAGCAACATCAAAAGTATGGATGAGATAAGCCTTAAAAAAACCCAAATCCTCAATTTGGACCGCTATTTCATTTGATTAAGAAATTATTACGAAAAAACGAAAATAAAATTAAAAGTTTGACACCCTGTATTTTAGTTATTATCAACTTTAAGATAAGGCAAGTTTACGTTAATTGCATTATTTCGACCTAAGAAATATGCTGTTGCTCTATGTCCCTTTACTTCTGGGATAGCCTGTATATAAAAATTTAAATTTGGAGTTTTCAAGAGAATTGATAGCTAAGCTTTATAAAAAGTATTTTGCATTTTAAGAGAGCTATTACGAGATAAAAAACGAACCACTTTTGACTACCAAAAACTTTAAAAAGTATGCACCCTTGATTCTAATTAATTGTTAAAGACAGAATGATATGATTCTGGTATTATTGATGTTGTATTGTATACGATGTTGATTGAAATATTCAATACTAATAGGATTTGTAAGAAATATTTAAAATATATGTTTTTCTTAAAATAGTTATAACATCATTGTAAATCTAGGTTTAGTGTAGTTAGAAAATAAATTTTTAAAAGTAATGCGGCATTTTATTTTTAGTATTTCTGTTGTATTGTATGCATAAAAATACAATAAAAACAGTAGCTCTAAATCGCTGGCGAAACATTAGATAGGTCATTCGTTAAAATATAATGTAATGTTTTTGTTTAACACTGTATATTTAGTGGAAAACGGATATAACGTAAAATAAAAATGTACGGGGGTTAATGACATATGTCAATGAAAATTAATTTTTTTTCATTATAATATACTTTTTTTAGCATTTGATGGTCGCCATTTTTTATTTTATTTAGATAATCCCACATCTTGTCTCAGTAAGATAAGTTTCCTAAGTCACGTGATTTTCGATTGTGGCCAAATGGCATCTATCATGGACATTTGACAGTTGATTTAAATAATAAACTTACCAATCGATTGGTATGGAATACTTTATCTCCAATTCCAGGGTAATTCAATATGTGCGCAATAAAAACCTCAGTACTTATCGGCATTTTCGCGCGTTATAATAATTCTTTGACATTGTAACCGTTGGCGACATGTAGGCAACAACTGCCTTGATCCTCCTTATCTGTAAAAAACCGAGTTGTTCTTTTTATACTAAGGTTGTTAATAGTTGATTTACCCTCAGGTAATTGATAACTTCAGGTCGACTTTGAACAGCTGTAGCGTCCCTATGGCTTACGATACGACATGCGGTTTTTACCATTCGATAGGTATGCTGCTGCTCTAAATTGTAATGATTTAAATCGCGCTCCAATTTATCATCAGGGTTTAATTCCGATTTTAGTTTATAGCGTCCGAACCACTCAAGTCGAATGAAGCGCGTATGCGTACATCGATTTTACGTCGTTGTCCAAGTATCCCACGCGCAACGCATAATTCCTAGAATACATGGTTTTAAAAATGACAGACGATAGTTAACAGATAGTACATGCCACGTCCTAAATATGACGTAGCAACCGGCGGACGGCGGGCGTGGTCCTGTTCATTCCTTCTACTCTTACTACAAATTATTACGATTTCTACGTATTTAAATGTCAAGTGTAATTTAGATTATTGTTAAAATTAAAGTATATTCGAGGTCGATTCGTTCAGTCATATGCGTTAAAAAACGGAAATAACCAAAAGTTGTCAGCGCCCAGTCTTGATATATAAGAATAATTACAAAATTAACCTTGAGGTTTTTACTTAAATTCTTAACTTAGTCAGATAAGTAGTATTGCGTGGGAAACATTCTAATTATAAAAATGAGGCTGCATTTAATTTTTTGGGTTAAGCAAATAATTTGTATTAAAACTTCAATGTATAAGGGAACACTATTTATTTTTAACTTAAGTGATTGGAGTTTAAACAATAGTAGCCTGAATTGTATGCCATTATCAAATATAAAAAAAACTTCCAATAAATGTACAAAAACATGAATTACATTTATACTATTCTATTCATCATCATCTACATAATAAAATATTTTTTACTGAAATATGAAAGGTACCCGTTTGAGACAGGTCCTTAATCTGATTTTGCACATATATTTTTTTGCATGCTAAAGATAATTATAAAAATAAGTGAAGTTGCAAAAATGTTTAAATTATGCATGTTCAATAGAACATTAGGTTTATACATATTGTTATAAAAAATGCATAGGTACCAATGTTAAAAGTATTGAAAAACAATAAGTAGTTGCAAAAATAGAAATTATTTTAGGTACCATTTTTCTAACAGACTGGTACTTATTAACAAAACCAAATTTGGGATTTTTTTTATATAAGGTTTTCCTTTGAATTTTATCCCTGAAATACAGATTGGTATTATAAATACAAATTTTTAAGTTAAACTACAATTAAATTATATTTTTTTAAAACTAATTAAAAGTTATTTAAACTGTTGTGAGCTGTAACTTTAAAAGAAAAACAACTCTATGATTACAACTACACCTTAAAGTAAATAAAATTTAGGAAAAATAGGTGCTAATAAAAACCTTACTTGTCTATTGTCATTAAAATAGTATTTTACAACTTTTATAACCACCGTTAATTATTATTGTAAACAAACCTGAGTTTTTCCTGAGAAATATTGTATTACGTAGGCATTGTAGATGCTGATGTTCTGTAAGCTATTATATTAGGTTCGGACAAAAATGCATTTTACTTAAAAACACTTTTAAGGCTGCACTGTGTTTAAACTAATATATGATAGGATTTTTCTTTTAAAATATGAATTATGAATTGAAACTAAACTCTTGTTTATTGGAAAATAGTGTATATTATATACTGTTTTGGTACACCCACTTTATTTTTTGATCCAATATAGTGTTTTCAGTCTATCTTGTTGATTTTTGGTAAATATTTGACTAAAAGCTCCCGGTATACATATCATATTGGTTTATTGAGCGTGGTATGATTTTAGAGTTAACCAAAATATTATTAGCAACGCTGCTTATATTTGCACCTAAATTTAAGATTGTATAAAGAAAGATGCTTTAAGTATTTAAAAAATTCAGTAAAAAATATTTAAATATAATAATTAAACTTAATACAGGCAAAAGTTTAACCAAAATAATTAATGCATGACATATAAGCATATGTTCTATTATAGAAAATCAGCGGTTTCTTATATATTTTAACATACGTTAAGGTTTTTTTTTATAGTTATACATTTTGTGGAGGTAAGGTTAACCTGTACTGTACTGTAATTAAAAGTTTTTAAGGTTAATACGTTTTTGTCCGGCTCGATATAAGGTTTAGCATACTTCACCGTCGAATCGGTTGGTAACAAAGGTAGCATTACCAATCAAGCACCATTTTCTATTAAAATTCGCAGTTTATGAAGCGAACATTTAACATATAGTATATTAGAAACATGAGTTTTATCAAGCCAAAGTAACTGACAGTACAAGTATTATTAGAAAAAAAACATGTATTGTTCTTTAAAAAATGCACTAAATCTTTAAAAACGCATGTCTCAACCACTTGATAAAACTGATATAATTAGTTTAGTTTAGGGGTTGTTCCGATGAAAACAATGGCACACTACATCAAAATATACCGACTATTATCTAGTTAAACAGAAAATATGATACAAATAGCATTCACCAGAAAAAATCTTAATTAATGTTGATACCCAAGTAAAACATGAACAACAAAATTATGTTTTATAGAAATATATAATTACTGAGGTAGTTTACTTCTTAGATCGCCGGATAGTTTTCAATACTTTACGGTAAAGTTCAGTTCACTCCAGAGAAAAAAATGCTGTGGAAAATTAAAACAAATCAAGCTGTTATTACAAGTAATACAAAGTACTTTCGGGTCAGTACCACTCCAAAATATAATGGACATTTATCACAGGTGTTTTACTAGCATTTATTTTATTAAACTGAGATGAATACGAGTTAAGCTATTTAACTGGGTGGTTTTTTAAAATTATTTTCCCTATAATTAATACAGCAGCAGTGATTTTCAGTTGGTAGATTATCTTAATTGTTTAGAATTACAAATATAATTTTTTTACCTTTTTAATAATACATTAAAGGTTTAGCTGTAATTTATACAGTCTAAATATTATATTTTCCGAATATTTGATCCAATAACCAAATTTTTAATAAAGTCTTTTGCAATATTTTTTTAGAATAATTTGTCATAACTACCTGTAAATGTCCAATTTTCACCTGCTTAAATAATGCAATTTCTTACAAATACTAACTGACTTTCTGGTATAAAGTGTTACTATCCGTGTCTAAGCTTTACTAAATCTACGACGGGCTGGTTTGCACAATCAGTCTCCTTCCAGCGTATAGTAAATTAACATGTACTTTAAACTCTAGTGATTCAAAATATATTCGTATATTGAAATAATTAAAAAAAAAGAAACTATAAAAAATTATGTAGGAAATATATACGTACTATATAAATGATAAATATAAGAAAATCATTTTTGTTTTTTCCTTACAACATTATTAGTTACACTAATCGCCCACAGTACATATTTAGATGTAGATGTAACTAACAATTTTAAGGTACACGACAGTCATAACAAAAGCTGTGTATGAAGAGAGAGTTAGATAACAAAATAATACGATAGGCTAGACTATTTTATTATGTTATGACACTGACCATTTTCCATGAATAAAAGCTTTTTACAAAAAGGTAACCACTGTAAGTAGGGTTGCAATGCTTTTGATAACAAGCATGGTTGTTCTGAAGTAAAGGTATAACTACAAACTTAATAAAAAATAATAACACTATGTAATGCATGTATAATTGAAACTATGTTATTCTAGATAATGAGCCTGTAAAACAAGCAGTTTTGACCCATTAATGTAGTTTTATAAAAATCGTAATGGTTTAAATATTGTAACTACGCAGAAGCTAGATTTTTACTTTTGATTTACTAAACAATCATTAATAAGCTAACTACGGCTAAAACGGTTTTACTAGATTAAAATACTCAATCTAAATCAAATTTAATAGGTGTTAACAACAGCTAAGCTTTGTCTCAGAATAAAAACAAATGTAATACAATTTTTAAAACCATTTGTCTTTAAGGGTCAAGAATAAGATCAAAACGACTTATTAACAGGTTTTTGTTAGGCACTATTTATACCCATAGTAAAATGTAAATAGTAATTTATATTTAATCTGACGGCCAAGATTTAAATGCCGATTAGGAGTAACCTGTAGTTTGAGTTTACAATGGTTATTTTAAACCAGTGCGGTATTAGTGTGATAGTAAAAAGCCGACAAACTGTGAACTTTCTCTTTTTTACTTTATCAGAACGTGTACTGGGTCGGACTGATTATTTTTAGTATTAACAAGTAAAGTCTTTAACCATTCTTGAACGTCAAAAATGATTATTAAGAGCTTTCTATAAATACATGTTCCTGCGTTAAGCAGCAAGAATTGAAAAAATTCAAATATATTAAAAAATTGGGCTGCTACGCTGTGGAGGCTACCCATTTATGCCTAAATGTGGATTTTTTGGGGGGTCTGAGAATAGGAAACTCTTATTATTTTTAAAGAAAATTTTTTCTTGAAATATTATTCCACAGAATAACATATAAATTTCACGTTAAACGTTTTCTTTTTAAATAACCAATTTCCTATTTAAAATTTTGCAGTGGCCGGAAATCATGTTTGATCTGTTTATTTTTAGATGGTGTGTGAAATAAATGGATTGGATAACTAGTATTGGTTTGTAACTAGACTTGTTTGTTCTTGAAGCAATATAGTTTGTACAATTTGTATGATTCTATGTTTGAAATATTTGGTTAAAAATGTGTGAATTTTCTGTGTAATCCCGAATGTACTGGGCAAGTGCTTGAACTTTTCTTATTTGCAGAAATAAATATATGCACCCTTCCTTATTTTTTTTTAATAAATAAATGCGGCTCTCTGGTAACATTCTTGCACTTTGGCACACTTTATAAAGCTTTACAAATAATTTTATACATAAAAATTTAATAAATATATCCATTTTTTTCACAATTTTACAAATAGCGACCCCGCTATACTTAATAACGTTTTTTTATCTAACAAAAAATATCCTCCCCAACAAACAATTTTTTATCAAAAATATTAATTTTTTACATTACCCCAGCCCTAGCTACAGGCCAGAGAGAGGTCCTCAAAGACCTAACTATCCCTCTCGATTTTGTACTATAAGGGACGCGACTGGCCTTGACACAAGGCACCATGCCGCCAAGTAAGGTAAACTGCCCTACTGTCCTATTTGGTAAACCATTTCTGCAACAATAAGGAATGGGCAGGCGAGGGCGACTCCGCCTCAACAAAAAAAATAATTTAAGAAGTCGCCCTTGCTTCTCCATATTTCAGAACTTTGATTTAACAATCACCTAACAATATATTTAAAGTAGTTTAAAAAATGTCTGTCGCATTCACGCCTTTTCCTTTATAAGTCTTTTTTACGAATCCCGATAATGTTATTGAACGCTCAAACACCTCCGAATAGATAAAGCATTTTTCCTTTGGTTTTTTCTGAGATGTTGCATGACTCCATTGTCATGTTTAACTCGAACGCACAATAACTTATCAAGATCACTTTTAACCAAAAAATATTTTAGAGCTTCTTCACATTCACACTCAAAAAAAGAATAACAGCCACATTAAGTGCAAGCGAAGGATGCAGGGCAACCGACACGGTTAATGTCAATTAAGTCTATTTTAACCTGCATCCCACACTAACAGCTTTACAGGAACTTTGGCGCCTTCTGATTTGGTGGTGCTTTTTTAAAATTAATTATTATGGTGACTAATGAAATCCTTGTTGCATTTTTTGTCCAATCGAAAATCCAAAACTTAATTAGTTTTTTTTTTAATCAGCTGAGGTGACACGCTATAGAGGTAATTTAGAAGCTTGTTTCGTGTCGCCGGTTACATCTTTGGTAGCCTTTAGTAATCAGGTATTTTCGTAACAAAAATATTTACTTTTGTAGGTGCATGGGTAGATAACAAACAAATGATTACTGAGGTTGCTGTGGTTGGTTGCGGTATAAATAACGGAAATTTCTATGGCTATAAATCTAATATATTTTGATTTCTTGAGGTAGATTGTAGTATGGGCATGTATTTAACATACCATATTCCAGACTATTCTCCAAACATTCCACTCTATATAATCTTAACAAATATAACTTTAACTAAATAAAACACAAGAACCGTACAGTTTTGTACTGATGTAACACCAAAACCTATAAAAATCTAATTAGGCGACGCCTGGGGACCAATATTGCATTAGTGGAAGGCCTCGAGATGATCATATACAATAAGGTATGTATAACATATGCACAAGGCAGTGAATGTTAATAGCTGGCTTCTACTGTTCTTGCTGCTCAGTTGAGGGACCCTCCGACTGAGATTGGCTCGAGTCCTTTGGCGGTCTGGCTTGGCGCTGTCTTCCTGCTGGAGGCACTACAGATTGCAATACCATGGCACGGATTCGTCGTTGTGCAGACTAAAAAAGAAAATAGATATAATATATATATATATATATATATATATATATATATATATATATATATATATATATATATATATATATATATATATATATATATATATATATATATATATATATATATATATATAAATATATATATATATTCATTTGTTTTTTGAAATTTTTATTTTAACGTTTTCAAATAATGCTCCGTTTCGTATGTCGTGAATAACCCTGTATAAAATATGTTTTAGATGAGTTATATTGAAAAAAGCCCACAATATCAGATTTTGAACTTTTCTGATTTGACAGATGAAATTTCTGGAATTTGTTCCAAAAGGATAATATACAACTATTTCGGCAAGGCCGTATTTAGGCGGTGGCGAAATGGGCGCCCGCCAAGGGCGCAGCTACCTAGAGGGCGCAAATTGGTCATGATTTTTTTTTTAAAATCAGTTTTCAGTATCGTTGTCATATTATTATTTTTATGTATTGAGAAAATTATTCATATATATATATATATATATATATATATATATATATATATATATATATATATATATATATATATATATATATATATATATATATATATATATATATATATATACCGGGTGACACAGCGGACCTGTAACAGCCCATAACTTTTTTATTTATAAGAATTTACTTTGAAATTTGGGTGATGCACCTGTCATAACAATACGCTTTTAATGAATAAATAAAACCGGCTAAACCGGAAGTATCACTATATTTAAAATTTTAAATAGCACCCTGTATATATTTTAAGCCTACCTAATCCGCCTTAAAATTCTCTTTTCAACCATGTGTCACACTTGTCATTTGATTTTAAAATGGCTGCCAAAATCGATTTTTTTCCCAAAATTTTAGTAGGCCATGACGTGACAGAAACAAATGATCAGCATGTAAAAGTCGTTGAGATGTGAAGAATAAGGTGTAAAAATATTTGTGATTATGTTAATTTTTATCTAATTAAAAAGAGTTAGGAATACGGGTTAATTTTTAAAATTTTAGAAATGTATTTTTTTAACGCTCAATATCTCAAAATCCAAAACAGGAAACTCCACTTTTTATTTAATATAACTTTAAATCAAGCATTTACTATTTCATATAATTTATCAGAACTAGTATAGAGAACTGACTTTTTTTTTTAAAAACGAAAAATTATACATATCTACATTTCTCTATGATAAGTTCACCATTGTGTTATAGGTGTAATTATTAATACAAGATCCTTGATTTGTACCAAAAAATGGTCTTTTATATTATGGATCTCTTTGATAAATTATAGCAAATGGTAAAAGTAAAATCAAGAAAATTTGAAATCCCCAGTGACTTTTGAGGGTGATTTTGGGAGGGTTGGGGGCGTTTTTGGGTTTTGTGCCCTGGAAGACCTTTGATCACCGTCTTTAGAACTATCACTATGCAAAATTTAAAAACAATTGAATAAAATTTATTTTCCATAAAAAATTGCAAGATTCCTTAAAGTGCGTTTATCTCGAGAACGGCTGCTCCTAGAGACTTAAATAAAGTATACATTTTTGATGCAGATGGATTTATAGTAACTTATTTTTTAATAAACAGGTCAATATTCTAAGCCTAAAAAAAGTTACGACATTTAAAACAAGTGAGGTAGGCCGTAGCTGGCGCCCTCTAGTAGCAAAATCAAAAGCGTGGACGAATTTAAATTTCTCGCCTCAAAAAACCCCCAGATCCAAGTTTTTTCAATTTTCTGAACACCGCGTATAAAATATGTTAAATGTTTCTATCCCAATCTTACTCTAAGAAGTAGCAAAATTTTTTTATCAAGAGTAGCTTTTTTCGATAAAATCAAAAATAAAAAAGTTTTTTCTCTTCAACACCTTTTCCGTGGATATACTGTATATATACAGGGTGTAAAAAGTATGATGCTCGTCATTTTAATGGACGATAGTGGAGCTCAAAACAAGTCGAAAAAGCCAAAAACATATGGGTCAAAAGTTAATCGATTTCGAATTATGACCTTTCAAAGTTTAAAAAAGTTGGCAACACCGCGCCTGTTTTATCGAATGCGAGTCGACCGACGAAGATTTTTTGCGATGGTTTTCATATTTACTTTTTTTAAGGAGATGTTCATTTACATACAAATAATAAAAATTACTTCTAGCAATTTATTTTGATATTTAAATGAAATTAAATTTAAGTAAAAAACAACAAATAATTATTGTTTGGTTTTTATTTGTTATTAAAAAATAGTTGTACTTACCAAAAGAATAGGCTAAATATAAATTTTAAAAACACAAATTATTATGTTTTAAAACAACACTTTTCTTATTTTGCTTAAAGAATAAGATTTCTCGGTTACACACATTCCTTTTTTAAAAATCTTTCGTATATTTGCACTATATTTGTGGTAAATTTAAAACATATCGGCATATTTTCCCGATTTACAATTATTTTTTTATTTTGCTTAAAGAATAAGATTTCTCGGTTGCACACATTCCGTTTTTAATAATCTTTGGTATATTTACACTACGTTTGTGGTAAATTTAAAACATATCGGCATATTTTTCCGATTTAAAAACAAACAAAACTATCGCTGCTGGCCGGTGAGCAATATTCCAGCTGATTTTACGTCAGACACCAGGATGCTCTGTTGCCAATTGTTTTTTAACTTTTTAACTGGGGGAAAAAGTATTCATATTTTTTTTTATTTGTAGATTGTAACATTTAAAACTTAGTTTATTTTTTTTACCAAATGAATCTACTGATAAGTGTTTAAGACAAAAGTTTCCAATTCTTCAGATTTTTAGAAATAATTCTTTTTCTAAAGTTCTAACTTTGACATCGTATAGACAAAAATCTGTCAAGTTTAGACCCATATGTCATATGGACTTTTTGACTTGTTTTGAGTCATATCGCCCATTTAAATCGTGAGCATGATACTTTTTACACCCTGTATATATATTATATATATATATATATATATATATATATATATATATATATATATATATATATATATATATATATATATATATATATATATATATATATATATATATATATAGGGAAAAGGACTTAGATTCTTCCGTATCAGACCAGACGGATAAGTGGTGGCTAGGCAAGTCTAAGGTCTGGAATACAGGGCCGTATCTGGGTGTGGCCGCGCCCTTGGCGGGGCTTAATATTTGCGCCCCCTTCCCCACAAACCGGGGGATTTGGGGAGTATGGGATACCCTCCAACAAAAACGGGGAATCCGGGAGTTTTCCCCGGAAATTTTACAAAATTAAAGTGCAGAGTTGTAGGTTTAAAGTTTTTGGATCCGAGAATTTCGTTTCTTTAAAGAGTTATGATCGGTGACTCGTCACTCTATGCTTCACCATTGGTTTCTTATTTCATACTGTCCTAATTTTAGCCAACTTAACAACGCATAATAGTTTGAGAAATGTTAAAATATCTTAATTTTTTTTAAGCTACTGGTAGTAAAAAGAATTAGTGCTGCCCCCCATTTATAAAATACCAATTTATCCAGGGGTTAACTATTCAAAAATTCAAATACATTCTTGCTGTAGGTATTAGGATAAAGTAATATTTTATTAATAATTCATTTTTTTAGTCTTTAAGATATAAAAAATAACACAGGTCCACAAAAAAGTGGTGTGTGCTGGATGTCGGACTAAGATTTTCTGGTGTATTTTTTTCAGCTGACACGAATCTAAAGTCAAAATTAGAGGTTAGACATCAAAAAAATCGGGAAACTCAAAAAAATGTTTTTGATAAGATAGATAATAAAAGAGATATAAACGAAAATATAATTTTGACAAAAAATTTCATTCCAAAATAGGATTTTTTTTTAAATTAATGTGATTTTTGTGTTTTTTTATTATAAATTATTTATTTAAATCCCAAAACACTTTGCAAAAAAAATCCAAAAATTAAAAAAATCATTTTTAAATGTTTTCCTGGGGTATAACTTGAAAAAATCCTGAAAATTCGTTTTTTTGATAATAACTCGAAAAATATTGCGTTAAACAAAAAGGTTATATAACTTAAATTAAAGGCCTTGTAACAATACCTAATTTATGTTATATACAGTTTCATGTATCTTTAATAGTTTCTGATATATTGACGTTTTAAAGTAAAAAAAAAATCGTAAATATCTGAAATTACGCCTTTTTATTGATTTTTTGCTATTTGACCCCAGATTCGTGTTCAGCGGAAAAAATAAGACAGAAAATCCTAACACACACCACTTTTTTTGTGGGCCTGGGTAATTAAATTAAGTATTTAAATTGAAAATTTGTTATAAAATTGTTCGGTTGTAATTTATTTATTTGAATAATTTTCTCAATACATAAAAATAATAATATGACAACGATACTGAAAACTGATTTAAAAAAAAAATCATGGCCAATTTGCGCCCTCTAGGTAGCTGCGCCCTTGGCGGGCGCGCATTTCGCCACCGCCTAAATACGGCCTTGCTGGAATAGTTGTATATTATCCTTTCGGAACAAATTCCAGAAATTTCATCTGTCAAATCAGAAAAGTTCAAAATCTGATATTGTGGGCTTTTTTCAATATCACTCATCTAAAACATATTTTATACAGGGTTATTCACGACATACGAAACGGA
The DNA here is from genome assembly GCA_019359885.1 of Listronotus oregonensis. Lineage (NCBI taxonomy): Eukaryota > Metazoa > Arthropoda > Insecta > Coleoptera > Curculionidae > Listronotus > Listronotus oregonensis. Next base: position 81,515 of record JAHBCN010000220.1, read on the forward strand.
GCATTATTTGAAAACGTTAAAATAAAAATTTCAAAAAACAAATGAAATAAATAAAGATTTATCGAAGGCACCTTTTAAAATTATTTTTGTAATATACAGGGCGTGTTTTAAAGTTCTAAAACTAATTTTTAGATTCTTCGTAAAATTCTAGGAAATTTGATGTAATGCATGTAATACTTTAATGAAGTAGTTTTTGGATTAGAGACAGTTAAAAAACAACTTTTTTTTACTTTAAGAGGTTATAGAGCCATAACTATTTGTCATGGAAAGACATGATTTTTACATTCTTATCTTAACTTTTTATGGTCTATCTAATGACATAAATTTTTAGCTACCTTAACTGTCAAGATTTTTTTACATTTAAAAAAAAATGACAAGTGACAACTTCAAAATTTTTTCATTCAATACACCCTAAAAAGTTAGAATAGGAATGTGAAAATCATTACCTTTCTGACAAATAGTTATGGCTCTATAACCTCTTAAAGTTAAAAAAAAATCGTTTTTCAACTGTCTCTAATTTAAAAACTACCTACTTGATTAAAATATCACATGCATCATGCTATACATTAAATTTTTTAGAATTTTACGAAGAATCTAAAAATCAAATCATATATAGGGTGTTCCACTTAAAAAAACCTATTTTTTCAATGTTTTAGAATTTCAAAACACCCTGTATATAACAAAAATAACTTTAAAAGATGCCTCTGATAAACCTTTATGTATTTCATTTGTTTTTTGAAATTTTTATTTTGTCATTTTCCCATAAGGTTCCGTTTCGTATGTCGTGAATAACCATGTAGTTTGTAGAGAAGCGGAGTATTTTAAATATCCAGATTAAATTGAAATAACTTCCTTGTAATTACGTGATGTCATCGTCATTTTTAACATTAGCGGAATGCGGTTTATATTTCGATGATAGTAAATGAAAATCAAAAGAAGAAATCTTTAACTTATATAGTTTAACGTAGATTCCAAAGTAGTGCCGACTTTTTTCCTACAATCGATAAATTTAAATGGGAAACCTTGTTAATTCTGGGGCTAATAAATAGACTTTAATCATTTTTTTATTAAGTTTTGCAAAACAAAGGATCGTTTAATCTTATGGCTGTTACTTTTAAGAATAACCTTAACTGGCACAAACACATGACATCCATAGCCTTAGCAGCTTCAAAAAAGCTTGGATTTCTTTTTCGAGCCAGAAAGTATTTCTCTCCTTCTAATCTGTATACTCCCCTCTCGAGGGATCCCCACCTTGATGAGGGCAACAGCCGGGTAAGCGGGCTTGCATGTTCCAATGCTCCTTAAAGCTGAACCAGCAGGGCCACCCAAGCGGGACGGTTTAAGAGAAGGAACCAGACTAAGAAGGATTCCCAAAAACCCCAATCCAATGGCGTTATGCGACCCGTACCAAAGGATGGATGGCATCGAGGTGGATGGATCTCCTAGAGTATCCAGTCTTAGTCTACGCCAGGGCACCTCAGGCGCTGACCACCCCTTCCCCACTACTTGTAAGATCAATTTGGATGACCAAAGTAGTAAATCCGTTTTATAGGCCGGTTCGATGCCAGAACAAAAGATTAGGGTGCTGCAAGCCAACCTGCAGTATAGCAAGGCAGCAACAGCAGAAACTTCCACGTGGGCTTCATAGAAGAACCCTTAGTGTACGGAGGTAAAGTAAGAGGTACAGAGGACGTGGGAGGAGAACTAATATACACTAGAACTTTCGACGCCCCTAGAACGTGTATAATAGCCAAAAAAGATATCAAGATCATACCACTTAATGATTTCTGTTTCAGAGACCTGGTAGCTGTTAAAATTAGGTCAGGGGATAAAGCCATACCGAGGGAATTAATTTTTGGATCGGCATATCTTCCTTGGACGTCCTAGTGAGAAGCTTTAGAGGAAATGGAACGCAGCTCTTCCTAGGATGCAATGCAAATGCACACCACATCACCAGGGCAAGCACAAACACAAACCAAAGAGGTGAGTCTTTATTACAATTTATTATGTTAAACAATTTTGACATATTAAATGTAGGCAATAGACCAACTTTTGTAAACAGAAGACGACAAGAGGTAGTAGATATTACATTAGCTAATCTTACATTGGAAGCAATGTTATCAACTGGTATATATCTGAGGAGGTAAGTTGCTCAGATACATTAAATTTACGATAGGGGGACAAGAACCTATAAAAGAAACATATCGCAACCCTCGGAAAACAGACTGGAAAGCCTTTAAGGCAGACCTGGAATCTACCTTAAGAGGGACAAAGCGAAAAATAAACAATACACAAGACCTTGAAATGATGGCGAGTCAAATACAGGACGCCATGCCTGCTGGTGATAAGAAAGTACTCGAGAAATGTATCCTTGTGGAACGAGGAACTCACCAAACTCAAAAAGAGGACAAGGAAAGAATACAACAGAGCAACATCGGATAGGGAAACATACAAGAAGGCCCTTACCGAATACAACAAAGCATTGAGGAAAGCTAAGAAAGATTCATGGAGGAGGCACTGTAGGGAAATCGAAGGAACTCTTGAGGCAGCCAGACTCCATAAGATTCTTTCGAAAGAACCTCAATCACAAATATTTACTTTAAAGAAACCCACAGAGGATTACACAGCTCTGGGCTATACTGCCTCCAACCTACCAACAACCTGGAGACTATTCAGAGTAGTAATCATCACCAAACCTGGGAAAACCGAACAGGATGGGGCAAAATCTTTGAGACCAATAAGTCTGATGTCTTTAGTGCTGGACAGGCACATCAGGAAGAACGCACTTACTACAGACCCCTACATAAGGACCTATATACATATACATATACAGCAGGTAAGTCCACGGAAACATCATTACATAAGCTTGTAGACAAGGCCGAATATGCCCTTAAATACAAGGAGGTACTAATGTGTGCCTTCCTGGATATAGAAAGAGCGTTTGAAGAAACTTTAGTAGCTTCGGTTAAGCGAAGATGTCCGCAGGGGCCGTTCTGTCCCCACTGCTATGAAACCTTCTCTTGGACGACCTACTAAATGTCTTACAACTGGAAGGGCACCAAACATTGGAATACGCAGATAATCTCGTCATTATGGCCCAGGGAAATTTTAACAACACTATTAGCAATAGGCCCTAAACATTGTTAGCAGATGAATGAGAAAGGGGGGACTAAACATAAGCTCTATGATAGGACGCATCAAAGGACGCGACAAAGAACTGCTGTTAAGAACTGGCCAAGGTACAGAGACTTGCCTGCTTACCTATAATAGGAGCAATAAAAACAACCCCAACAGCAGCCATGGAGTATCTTCTGGACCTTCCACTACTTAACCTCATAGTGATGGGAGGGGCAAGAATGGGCTACTTTCGACTGCAACAAAAACCAACTAGTGAAAACATCTTGGACGACAGACCAGATGATTCCCCAATACTGATTTAACAAAAACTTTGAAGTAAAAATTTTAGATCAAAGTGAATGGCAACAACCTGATCTTCCCAGCCACTAGAGCGGGCGTGTACACTGAAATGAGAAACTCACAATTCTCCATTCCATTAGGAACACACAGTTCTGAATTTCAAAAGAAATATACGCTTTACTGCACTGTGCAAAAGAAAACAACATAAGGGCTTATTAAAATAAGCGGATCTGCATAATAATATACAGCCAGGCATTACTAGGGGCACAAGCAAACCCCAAGGTAACTTCCCAGGACATGGGAATGCCAACGCAACAGGGTAACTCTTCTGTGGGCACCGGTACATTCGAAAATATAAGGCCACGAAAAAGCGGATGAGCTAGCGAGACAGAGATCATCCACACCATACTTTGGACCAGGACCTGCCCTTGGAGTGACCAAACCCACGGCACAAGGGCAAACTAGGGAATGGATCCGAAACAAACACGAGAAGTACTGATCCAGTATTAGTAGAATAAGACGTGGGCAAGGCTTTATAAAAGGCCCATCTAAAAGAACAAAGGAAGAACTACTCAAAGTAGGAAAATACTTCGCAAAGCAGTAGGGCTGCTAACAGGGCACGATAGTCTAAGAGGACACCTGCATCAGATAGGCTCATACAATGGAGACCCAAGTTGCAGAATGTGCGATGAGAGGAAAGGAACCTACCACATCCTGTGCGAATTTAAACCGTTAAATCACAAAAAACAGGTATTATTTGGGCAACAGAAAATGCGCCCAAGAAATATATCAACTAACCAGTTTCCGGGTTATACAGACTTGTAGAAGGAACAAGACTAGTGGAAGGATTGGTATAAAAGAAAATGGGTTATTAGGCACAAATAGCCCAGAAAGCTGCGCTGCCTCCGGAAGTAAATTAAGACGGCTCCCAGGAAAAAATATGTATACTTTGCATGTATTCCAGATTAGACTTTTTTTAGAACATTGGTATTACGTCTGGGAAATGGCGTCTTATTAATTATCCCACACTTAGAGTTGGCCAGTATAATTTCTCCTTTGGTAGCTCCAACAGACCAACACGTAGTGCCACTTATATGCATCTTTTTACAGTCCAACTTAAGAGGCCCTGAACTTTCCATTTTGTTTGTTCCTTCATCCCTAGATTGTCCAGACTATAGAACCTGCTATCCGCAGAAGTTTTTTATTTTCCTCCAAATCTCCAAATTTAATGTTCTCGTGTGAATAAACTCCCTCCTTCCACACTTCAAACACCCACGGCACGTTAGTACTTCGTGGACTGTCTCAAGATAAAAAAATAATCGAGATAGTTGGTTTAATTTAAATTTTGTTAAAGATACCTTTTCTGCTAATTCTCTTACAAAAAAATGTTTAAGTTAGGAGATGAGACTGTCAAATAGTATACTGTTTTATTGGGAGTAGAAGTGACACTTTTAATGACGAAATTATAAGGTTCTACTAACAAGTTAGTAATTCCGGTATTTTAGCTAAGCCTTAAAAAAACTTCCACTTCCACTTAAAATATCCCATTTTTCGACAAATATTAAAATTTAAATTATTATATTTGCATTAAGGCTAGTTTCCACATGCATGGATTAATGGCGCCAGTCCACTGGCGCCAGTTTATTTGCACATGGAAACATTGAAAATTAACTGGCGCCAGTAAAGTCGCGCCAATAATCCTTGCGCCAGCAAAGTACAAAGCAGTTGTACTTTCTGGCGCCAGTTCCTGCCTTTAAAGTGTTGTTTTGAAGCCGCATTGTTTATCTCTGCTGAACATGGCTAAAGTTAATAAGTCAAATACATCAAAAAAATGGTCAACAGATGAAATAAAAAAGTTTTTAGAGGTGTACGAAGAATGTCCGTGCCTATGGAACTACATATATTAAGGCGGAGGCGAGGATTGGGGCATACAGGCTGAAATGTAACGGCAACTGGTGCTCTGGGCCTGCCCTAGGACACACCAGAATAACGAGCAGTATCACAAACCCAATATTTGAGATGGGCAGTGATACAATGCCAAAACGGATAAATACACACAGACCATACAAAACCCAGCTTACCTGGGGCGGTAGTGAGCGATCTCCTGGTCAGTCTCAAATTGGTTTGGTATACCGATGGATCCAAGACTGACAATGGGCCGGCGCAGGAATACATGGTATGACCCCAGGTTCAATGCTTATGCTTCCTGGGGAAATATGCCACTGTTTTCCAGGCGGAAATATATGCCATTGAACTTTGTCTGCGAAAGAACTTGAGGAGGAGATATAAGGGCAGGGACATTACTATCTTTCTGATAGTCAAGCGGCCATAAAAGCTTTGGCATCCCAACAAGTCAACTCAAGGTTGGTTTGGAACTGTCGCAATGCCTCCTAAACCTGGCTAACCACAACAAAGTTACACTTTCCTGGGTGCCAGGACACAGGGAATACAGGGCAATGAAAATGTAGACTCCTGGCCAGGCGAGGCTCCGCAGCAATGTTTGTGGGTCCTGAACCTGTTTTTGGAATACCAAAGCCTCGGTTCGTGGCTACATGACTCGGTGGATTCAAACACAACATCAGTCATACTGGAACCACATTCCAAGGCAAAATCACAGTAAATCAATGCTGGACTCACCATCGAAAGCATTGACAAGTGAACTACTAAAACTAAATAGAATCAGATTAGGATAGTGACAGGATTAATAACCGGACACTGCACCTAAGAAAACATATGCACACTATGGGCATCTATAGAGAAGAACCCATTTGCAGACTATGTGACGAAGAGGAAGAGAAGCTTCTCACATCATATATGAGTGCCCTGCACTTACATACTGGAAACAAATCAAAACCTCATGGTGGACACTAACCACCAGGAGGCTGGGACCGAAAAGAACAGTAAAGGGCTACTACACCTGTCTAAGGTGTCAAACCTTTAACTGAAACAAATACACAAGAGATACAACAAGCCCTGTAGGTTGCAGTGTCGAGGCGGACAAAACCTCAACTTGTGTATTTACTTTATCAATCAATCAATCAATCAATGGAACTACAAAATACCATCATATAAAGATAGAAATCAACGGGATACAGCGCTAAGGAAAATTGTAGAGGTTATGTCTAATACTGTGAAAGATTTCGATGTGAATGCTGCCAAAGCAAAAATACGTAGCATTCGAAATGCATATACCTTGGAACATCACAAGGTATTGGCTTCCTATAAAAGTGGAACTTTGACAGACGCTATATATAAACCAACAGTAGGGTGGTATATATGATGTAGCAGACCGGTTTCTAAAAGGAATTGTGGAAACAAGGAAAACAAAGAATACTTTGGTAAGTGTTTATCATATAATATTATTACAACTTAAATTCTGTCATTTTGCCATGGAATTCTACCTGCTTCAACAAAATAATCAGCATATCTGTCTCTAATCTGAGCTGCATCTCTTGTATGATTGTGACTTCCAACATTTCTCAAGTTGCGTAGTCCCTCTGCTTGTCGTTGACGCCATGTACCTGGTATTATCTCGCCAGTTTCACGGACTTCAATATCTATTAATGTAGAAGGAATATAGGTAATACTAGTTTTGCGCAACCAGTTATGCAAAGCACAACATGCTAGTACAATTTTATCTACTTTCTCGGGTGACAATGAAATGGGTCTTTCGAATAATCGAAATTTCGCTACTAATATACCAAAAGCATTTTCTGATATGCGGCGAGCTCGGCTTAGGCGATAATTAAATATCTTCTGCTTAAAACTCAAAGCACCACACCGAGAATAGGGCTTTAACAAATACGTTTTTAATGGAAAGGCGTCATCGCCTACAATGACAGAATTATTTGGCATATTAACAGTATTCTGTTCAATCGCCATTTTCAAATTAGCACGACCGAACACTCCTCGGTCTGATTCTCTTCCAGCAGCACCCACGTCTACATAAGTGAAACAATAATTATGGTCAACTAAAGCTAGCAGGATTGAGCTAAAAGTTCCCTTATAGTTGTAAAACATAGAGCCACTTTTCTTAGGGCACTTAATCATAACATGCTTTCCGTCAATCGCTCCAACACATCCAGGGAAATTCCAACGTTGTGCGAAACCACGTTCAATTTCTTTCCATTCATTTTCCGTTGCAGGAACCTGAAATAAAAAAAAAACTTGTGTGACATAGTGACAGAAACACTATTTCTTTACGTGATGAGATATTTCGTAATACATTTTAAAAACTCATAACAATACATATTTCGTTTCAGGAAGAAGAAGAAGGAGAGCAAAGCAGTGAGGAGAATCACTCCTATTCCCAGGTGGATCTAGCATCAGAAGAGAATACAGTTGGTAGTGCTTCTGCCGAGCCGAATATCCCAACATCCGCAGATGCGCCAATCATAAATTCCAAGAAAAGATCAACTAAGAAGCGAACCAATATTAAGAAGGATGAATGTTCTTTTAAAAGAAAAGCATTTAGTGAGGTACAACATGTTGCTGCAGCAGTAAATACACTACAAGACATAGTACAAAAAGTAGATAAATTAGAAGCAACAGATGAATTTGAGGCATTTGGAAGAACCGTTGCAGCTCATTTAAGACAACTTCCAATAAATGATGCCTTAGATAGTCAGTCCGAAATACTAACTTATTTGGTACAGAGAAGATTGGGACAGAAAAAAATTATACATTCAAACAATACCACAGCAACATTCTCCATTCATTTCACCTCCTTCAACGTCAGCTTCTACTTCTTCTCCATATGGTGAAGAACAGGCATACACAATCAAGAACGTGTATCCATCATGTAATGTTTCTCCTACTACTTCCTACGCAATGAACCAGGACACTCGATCATCTTTAGAAGAACAAGAATATACCGAGCTTTATTCTGAAAGTGAAAGTGCAGATATTCTACAAGAAGCTCTAAGGAGCATCACTTGAAGATGATAAATTTACTTATTGTAATCGTAATATTTTACAAAAATAAAAATTATCTTACCTTTATGTATTCTTTCAAAGCTTCATAAATAGCGTCTAGAACTTCACTGATAAATTTTGAAATACTGCTTTTGGGTATTCTATATATATATATACTGTAAAGATGCAAATGAATCCCCTGAAGCCAGAAATCTTAATGCCACTTGCAATTTTACACGAGCTGGTATTGCATCTCTTATGTGAGTATCTGACTTTTGAATTTTATTGGCGACACGTGGCGGCAGAAAAATACTTTTTACTGCGGCGCGGCGATCGAATATCTAACTTTTATTTGGTGTCACAAGTGGATGCTCATACTATATAAAAAATAAAAAAGGGTCTGATTTCGCAGACCGAGGAAAACAATTACGAAAAATAAGTTGTAACCTTTTTTATGTTATTTTTTGTATATAGTTCTAGTAGATAATAACTTTCAAAAGCCTATTTTTTATACTGCGTGCCGAAATAATGATACATATATTACACAGGATAATCGCTCGTGATAAATTCCAAATGGTTTCTCTCAAAAAAATTATTATGCCTAAATGTTAAAAATATATCCTATATAAATTAGTCGTTGGAAATCATGTTTAAAAAAGCGCATGCTTGCCTGAATAAAAAGAACTATTTCAGTAGAAAAGATATACATTTTAAAACTCAAATGTCCTGTCTTATTACCTGAAATTAGAACTAAACAAAATAATTTACTTTTTTTTTAAATTTCACCAATTTTTTTTTCAGTCCGCATAAACGTTTCTAAAAAAATAGCAGGATTAAAAAATAGTTTTAAAGAGTATTGCGCAATATCTAACGGGCTCAATATTTGTCAGTTACATAGAGATGACGACGCGACGTTGCGCCAAAATGTTCAAAACAGGTTTTTTAAAAGTTTCGGGTATTTTAGGTGTTTTATGTAAATTAAAAAAAAAATCTTGGTCGGATCTGTGTAACTTTGGTGTCAATATCGGTGTAACTTTGTTGCCATTATATGACTGTAAAGAATATTTGCAAAAATCCAAAAGGAAGGTAAGTTTTGATTAGATGTACCTTTTTTATTTCCCCTTTTAAATGACTTCTTTAAACAAGATTACATAAACGATCTTTATATCAGAGAAAAAATTAGGTCAGGAGATAAATTACTTGAATCAGTTTAAGTTGGCCATGGTGAAGACTGATTTTTCTAACGGTTATTTTGTAAATATATTTTAATTAATCACAAACTAAAATGTTGTATTAAGTCAATTTTGCGATACTTTTTGTTTGCTACCCTAAAAAAAAATATCATTTTGTTTTGTATAGCTGAGACCTATAAGAGAGACTGTAAGTACACTAATGCACATTAAAAAGATTTTGAATTATATGATATGTTATAAAATGTTTTTAAATTATATAAGATACCATTATTATAAAATAAATAAAAATGATTGGTAATGGAATTACCAACATCTCACCTGCATCCAAAATTTACCTCTTTTTTAAATTTTCCAATAAATCATATATAGCCACTGCAAATTAAATTTTTAAAAAGGGACTACCTTCATTAATTTTAAAAATTGTTTGCCCAGTTCTGTCCACAATTTTGTTTTACTCTTTTTTGACTTGGCAGGTTTTTTACTGATCTGCCTGTTTTAATTAAAAAAAAACATTCATTGCTACAGACAGATTAGTAAAAAACTTGTCAACTCAAAAAAGAATTAAATAAAATTGTAGACAAAGCTTGAGTCTAATTTTAGATCTCAGTACTTTAAAAGGGTGAGATTTTTTTAAAGTTAACAATTTACATCAAAACTTACTTGAACACTAAAGAAGGGGCCAATGATATGTACAGTAGTTTCATCCTCTTGAGGTGCAGCTCCTTGTTCTGGTAACTTAATAACACTCCCAGTGACACGTTGCAGTTCGCGAACATTTTGTCCTCCCTTACCAATAATACGTCCTACCTGCGAACTTGGTACCATAATTTCAACAGTAAGTCTTACATCGTCCGAGCCTGCGACAAATCCTTCTTCCCTCATCTTTTCGAAAATCAAATATTGTGCCTAAAAAAATGTAAAAGTTATTCAGTTATATTGCACATTACAATTAGTTCAATGGCCTAATATATATATATATATATATATATATATATATATATATATATATATATATATATATATATATATATATATATAATAACAACAATACATAACAATATTTTAGTTATGTTTCGATTTTTACAATTTATCCAAATAATATCTATCAATCTATCTACCTATCTATTTACCTATCCATCCATATATATATATATATATATATATATATATATATATATATATATATATATATATATATATATATATAAATAAAGGAGGAGGGAAGTCTTGGCCGACCAGTTAAACAACAAAGGTACTAAATTTCTTGGGTATCGGTCCAGGAGAGGGAGGGCTAATTAAAGTGAAACACTTCTTAGTTTAACGAGCTTTCGAAAATATTTATTTTCTTCCTCAGGTCTACAATATGGAAAACAAAGAAAAAAAATACAATCAAAAAAATGCAAATCTTTCTCAATTTTAGGTATACTTACAACTAAATGCATTATTTAGAAGTTGGTAACATCAACAACAGCTGAGTTTTACAATGTATGGTAACAGGATATCATTTAGTTTTTGAAAAATTGATATTAATGTTTCTTAATAATTAAGCTGATACATTTTTAAAATATTATAATTGTTGTTAAATGTAAGACTAGTACAGAATGGATGGATTTCTCTACCACTTTATTCGTTTCAGGGTTTTTTTCTCCTTTTTTTAATTTAATGTGTATTTATTTAGTTGTTATTTTTTGGAATGCGAGTATAAGGTCCGGGCATATCTAGGTTAAAGTTAAGATATTGTTAACTTAACTGGAAGATAGATTTTCTTATGACTCAATGTGTACGTAATGTGCAAAGTTGAAAAATTAGTGATGGTAAAAAATTAAACAGTAAATATGTAATGTCTTAATGATCACGGAGCTCTCATCTCTCACATAAGAGCATGTGTGTATGTGCGTATATGTCTGTGTGAGTGTGTAGGTATACCCTTATCTGTCACCTAAGGGTAAGTGTTTGTGTGTGTGTGCGTGTGTATGGGTATGTGCGTAAACCATTATCTGTCACCTAAGGGTTAGTGTGTGTGTATGGGTGTATATGTTAGTGTATGTGCAACCCCTTATCTGTCACCTAAGGGTTAGTGTTTGTATGTGTGAGTGTGTGTGTGTGCACGTACGTGACCGAGAAAACACAAATTATAGATTTATGATGATTTTTATAAAAATATTATCAGAGCTAAATTTACTAATATGATTACAAATTTTGTTAAAACACCACAACAAAAAACATATCTTGAACAACTGTACGATAAAACAAAGCGTTTTTTGGGGAGCAATAGTGAGTTGTTTGTTACTAGGGCGGACAAAGGAAATGTAACTGTCATACTCAACAAAACGGCATACACTGAAATGTCGAATAATATTTTATCAGATCGCTCCTACTACCTGCCACTCACTAGTGACCCTACATCAACTTACCAACAAAAAGCAAACGCAATGGTTAGAAATTTGTTTAAAAAAGGACAATTGACTGAGGAGACAGCCAAAACACTTACAATTTATAACCAAACATGTCCTAAATATTATGGTTTACCTAAAATTCATAAACCTGTCTTATCTCTTAGGCCTATTATCTCCTCTATCAATGCTCCTAATAGTAAATTAGCTAGTTATATCACCGAAGTGTTAACAAATTCATACTGCGACAGCAATGAATACTATATTAAAGACTCCTTTCAATTTGCTAATTTTGCAAACGAGAGGGGGCTCCCGGATGGCTACGTGTTGATTAGTCTTGATGTAGTGTCTTTATTTAGCAATATACCATATACATTAATACAAAAAAGCATGTCCAAACATTGGCCAGCTATTTCTTTACACACAAGACTCAGTCAACAGGGCTTTCTGGAGGTTTTGAAATTCATTATAGAAACCACATATTTTAAATTTAATGGCATTTTTTATAAGCAAATATTAGGTACCCCTATGGGGGCTACAATCTCTCCTATTGTCTCACAGTATGTCATGGATGATTTACTTGAAGTCTGTATACCAAAGTTATCTTTTCAAATTCCGTTCTTGAAGAAATACGTTGATGATATTATAACAGCTGTACCAATAGAGGGCATTAACGAGATTCTTGAAGTGTTTAATAGCTATAATGAACACATACAATTTACGGTGGAAAAAGAAAACAACAATAGTGTACCTTTTTTGGACACTAGAGTAATAAGACAAGCAAATAACCAGATCATTCTTGACTGGTATACTAAACCAACCAGCTCAGGCAGGTATATAAACTATTACTCGAGTCATACCACCAAAACAAAAATAAATCTAATATTAGCATTAAAAACCCGGATAATGAGAATCTCACATGCATCATTGGTCCAGAATAACCTAAAAAAACTTTTCAACATATTACTACTTAACTCTTTTCCAAAAAAATTATTAACCAAGCTTATTTTTAATACAGCAATAGTGATCACCCATGACAGCGATAATAACGGCATCACCCCCGAAATAAGTGCATTTATTGAACATCCTCCTATTTTTTACTATTCTTTTCCATATATAAAAAGTATAGCAACTAAAATAACCAAATTGTTTCATTCTGACAATTCAATAAAAATTGCATTTAAACACACTAAAACAATAGGAAAACTTTTTACTAAACTGAAAGACAAGGATGACAGTTTGAAAAAATCTAATGTAATATATAGTATTCCTTGCTCTGAGTGCGATGGCGCATATATAGGACAAACGTCTAGAGTACTCAAAGATAGATAAACACAACATAAAAGTGATTGTAGATTAGGAAAAAACTCTTGTGCATTGTCTCAACATTGTAATCAACTTGGCCATATTTTTAATTTTGAAGAAACAAAAATTTTGTGTGTGGAGGCCAATTATAACAAAAGAGTGGTTCTAGAGATGATAGAGATCTATAAACATTCTAACAGTATCAATAAAAAAACTGACATTGACAATCTAAGTGTCATTTACTCTAACTTACTCAATTTTAACCTAAAACAAAAGACAAACAATGATTCCAATAGTTCTTTTTCATCAAGCTAAAACATTTAAACAATAACGGTTAACTTAATTAATTTTTTAATACTTTTGATTTTTTATTCTGTATTTTTTTTTCTATTTCTTTCTCTTCTTTATAACCTAACATTCCTTTTTTAAGTAACCACTCTTTATGTTCAGTTGAACTTCACTTAAGAATGTAAGGTGGTCCTTCCACTTTTGTTTTTTTCTTTTTTTCCTCTAGTGTTAACACTTTTTTTTGCTACACTGGACAGAAATATAACTCTAGGATAACTGTATGGTAATGCTTTGGGCAAAGGGCTCTAAGTAAATATTAAAACATAAAATCTGGAATAGACAAAACATCATCATAAATCTATAATTTGTGTTTTCTCGGTCACGTACGTGCACACACACACACACACACACACACACTCACACATACAAACACTAACCCTTAGGTGACAGATAAGGGGTTGCACATACACTAACATATACACCCATACACACACACTAACCCTTAGGTGACAGGTAATGGTTTACGCACATACCCATACACACGCACACACACACACAAACACTTACCCTTAGGTGACAGATAAGGGTATACCTACACACTCACACAGACATATACGCACATACACACATGCTCTTATGTGAGAGATGAGAGCTCCGTGATCATTAAGACATTACATATTTACTGTTTAATTTTACCATCACTAATTTTTCAACTTTGCACATTACGTACACATTGAGTCATAAGAAAATCTATCTTCCAGTTAAGTTAACAATATCTTAACTTTAACCTAGATATGCCCGGACCTTATACTCGCATTCCAAAAAATAACAACTAAATAAATACACATTAAATTAAAAAAAAGGAGAAAAAACCCTGAAACGAATAAAGTGGTAGAGAAATCCATCCATTCTGTACTAGTCTTACATTTAACAACAATTATAATATTTTAAAAATGTATCAGCTTAATTATTAAGAAACATTAATATCAATTTTTCAAAAACTAAATGATATCCTGTTACCATACATTGTAAAACTCAGCTGTTGTTGATGTTACCAACTTCTAAATAATGCATTTAGTTGTAAGTATACCTAAGAATTGTAGACCTTGAGGAAGAAAATAAATATTTTCGAAAGCTCGTTAAACTAAGAAGTGTTTCACTTTAATTAGCCCTCTCCTGGACCGATACCCAAGAAATTTAGTACCTTATATATATATATATATATATATATATTTTATATATATATATATATATATATATATATATATATATATATATATATATATATATATATATATATATATATACACATATATACTTCACAGACTTACCCTGCATATATCACTGATTTTACTTTCTTTAAGATTAAAAAATGCAATTGACAATCGTATTTTCGAGTTTAATACTAAATTAGCTTTCAAAAAGCTTAAGAAAATACCACATTTGATATGTCTTTAATACTTTTTTACTTTTATTAAAGCTTGTATAAGCTGTAAGTTGTAACTTTAGATGATATGTATTTTTTACTTACTTTCCACTGAGCCTCCGGCGACCCTACAATGGTAACTCTTCTTTCAGTTGGGACTTCCTGTGGTTTTGTCTCATCAAGTGGAGCAATTTTTACAGATGCTCCCGAAAAACGAATGATGTTACGTATGTGCGATCCCTATAAATAAAAATTCTATGTGATACTAATTTTTTTATTTAGTATAAAAATATAAGATAAAATATTTAAGGCAAAATGCAAAAGAGTACTATTTCAATTCAAATACACTATATGATTGGTAACATATTGACAATTTGATATGTTTGTTGCAAGATTTACTTATCGAAAGTGTTAAACATAGGTATTAAGATATAAGACAAAATATGAAATAAAATAAACAATAAAAACATACTTTCAAAATATGTTTCCGGTCAAGATGTATATTAATATTCCGATATACGATGTACACAGCTTTTTTTGCTTCCTTAAAAAACAAACCAAAACTAAATTTTAAATTGTTACAATATTTGTCACTCTCTAAACAAGCTTAGTCGCAATTCATCTAGGAGAAAGAAGAAGATAATTCCAATCGCGTCCAGTTTAATTCTTCAAAAACAAAATCATGTGTGCTGTCGGGAAATAGTAAGCCAATACTCTCCTCTACTGACAGGCCAAATTTTGCCAAAAATAAGAGTCATTAAACCTACGCTCATAGGAGAGCTTTATTTTTTTGCCCATCGACGAACTGTGGGGAATCTATCGCATTTAATTGGCATTTCCACGGCTTCTGCTCCGAAAATAAGATAATATAATTTCTGTTCTTCCAGCTCCTAATAAAGCAACACTCTCAGTACCACTCTTTTGCATCCCTTTACTGTCCTTACTGATTATAGGAATAATCCTTAATCCTTTTTTTTTCTTTTACCAATCCTTATTATTAAGCGGTAACTGGCCAGTTTCGCAAGTAGAACAAAGAAAACAAATAAAGCAACAAAACAGTGTGAGATCGAATTTAAACTAGGACATATGCGCCAAAATAGCTTAAACGGCGTACGCTCGACGAAGATTGACTTATAATGAGAGGTAATAAGGGAGCGGGCGGCCATATGTCTCGAATTGCCGGTCTTCGCTGTTCAAGTCGCGCTTTGTCTTACTTCTCTAACACAGTTAAAGAGGTTGTCCGTTTCTGTTTGATACATTACACATTATCCCTATGTTGGGTTTTGGATTTCCACACCTGTATATATATATTTTATAAAGTTATAAATAACCCTTATTCATAACTTTAAAATTTCTTAGTTACAATGTATATATATATATATATATATATATATATATATATATATATATATATATATATATATATATATATATATATATATATATATATATATATATATATATATATATATATATATATATATATATATATATATATATATATATATATATATATATATATATATATATATATATATATATATAAATATACAGGGTGTAAAAAGTATGACGCTCACGATTTTAATGGGCGATAGTGGAACTCAAAACAAGTCAAAATGTAAATATAACATATGTGTCTAAACTTGACAGATTTTTGTCTAAACGATGTCAAATTTATGAACTTTGGAAGCAAATATTTCTAAAAATCTTAACAATTGGCAACTTTCGCCGTAATCGCTTATCAGTACATCCATTTGGTAGTAAAATAAACTAAATTTTAACTGTTTCAATCTACAAATAAAAAAACATAAATAATAATAATAATAATTTTCCTCCACTTAAAAATTGGAAAAACAATTGGCAACAGAGCTACCAAGAAGCATTGTTCGTGGAGTAGTCAGTTGTACGTGTTCACAGGCCGCGATATTTTTGCTTGTTTTTGAATCGGAAAAAATGCGAATATGTTATAAATTTACGACAACTGTACTGTCCTTTGAAAACGAGATGTGTGCAACCGAGAAATCTTATTCTTCAAGAAAAATAAAAAGTGCTGTTTCAAAACATAATAATTTGTGTTCTTAATATGGATATTTAGCCTATTCTTTTGGTAAGTACAACTATTTTTTAATTACAAATAATAACCAAGCAATAATTTATTGTTTTTATATAAATTTAATTTTAAATTAAATATAAAAATAAATTGCAACAAGTAATGTTTATTATTTGTATGTAAATAAACATCTTGTTAAAAAAAGTAACCTCGCAAAAAACGTACTCGCTGCGATGATGCCAAATTTTTTAAACTTTGAAAAGCCATATTTCGAAAACAATAAATTTTTGACCTATGTGTTCTTGGCTTTTTTTACTTGTTTTGAGCTTCACTATCGCCCATTAAAATCGTGAGCATCATACTTTTTACACCGTGTATATAAACTGTGAAACTGCCATTGTCTAATGTTTTAATGGTTTTTGGGCTGTTAGGCCGGCGTCGATTGACTGGTTGACTTGACGTTTCGCCAACACGAGCGGTTATATAAAAGTGCAATTTTCAAAAATAATATACAAATATTTTTATTCTTTACATTTATAAACATTGTGTTGCTGAAATAATGGACGAATCCTTGGTCCTGACATTATGGAACAAACAACAGAAATTTATACTTGACCTACCACAACGAGTACTGCAAACTAATAATGAAGATATTGTAATAACTACAGCTGGGCAACCGACTGACGCACCAGCGCAGCGGTGGAGTGACGTCGTGGGTAAGTCATTGCGTATAAATTTTAATAGTGTAAATATAATTCAATCAGTTTATTATAACAAATAAAAAATGTTTTAATATAACAAAAATTACCGTTCGACGTGCGTAGTAAAAATGAGCACTGAATTTCTTGAACGGGCTTGTTTCAGCACATAATAAATACGTTTTAATCTAGCATATACCTACCAGAGGCAGCCTTGACGCTTGGCCGTGAGTACAAACATGCTAGAGATAAAGAAGAATGGGTGTATTGTAGCGTGTAAAGCTACAAGTTTATTTTTCATATTAGTTTTCTCCACCTATTAATTAATTTACAAAATTTAGCGTCGATTTTTTTAAACTTATTTCGTTCGTTCGTTTCCTTTTTCAGCCGGCAAGTGCTGGGAACACAACGAGCTCCCTGCTAAGTTGCCTTGGCGATAATGTCCGCTTGACAAACAATGGATGAAGTGAGAATTCGGCAATCAGTGTACCTTTGATTTTGTCAACGCTAGCCGATGCACTATTCCTGCTTTTAAAAAGCCAGTCTCTTAAACCCGCATTTATGGGTTTTTAAAAATGGTTTCCCTAGTCTGATTTGTCTCTCAGGCCTTTGTTTTCCATCCTTTATGGTATTCGTTGAACCGTGAACACGTGACGTGCCGTCACAGTGCGCCGTCAACTCGATGCTTAGCGATAGCAGGACATTCCAGGCAGCTTAACCTGCAGTTAAACAGCCGATAAACAACAGGTTGTATTTTTCTTTTTTATGAATTTTCTTTTGGACTGCGAAGACGTATTTACCTTTTTTATATGTTAATTTGACTAAATATTATATATGTAAAGATTTAGTATATTATTATTACTTTTTATAGAAATTGTTAGGAACCATTTCTGGTTTAGAGTTAATTAATTATATGTTTTTTTTTTGGTTTAATAGCGCTGTGTATTCTTCTGCTTGTACAAGTAGGTAGTAATAGGCGTTCTTTTTTACACAATTGCGTTAAGTTAAAAAAAAATCAGAAAGGTTCATGTAATTCATTTTTTTAATGTTTTGAATTACACTTATTTAAATGGTATGGGATAATGTAAATAATATGTAAATATATAATATATTATTGTTTGTTTTTAAACTGACTGTTTGTGAATTTAATCCCCCTTTTTGATATATTTATATTAAATCTCTTTTATCTCAGTCTTGTAGAGATTTCATAAACATCATACTAATTATTAGAAATTGGTTACTTTCGGGGTTTCAAACCAATTTAAAACAGTTATGTAACTATATATAGAAGAAACACCGTGGCGCCTAATTTACTTTCGTTATAAAAAGCAAATTCTTACCCATGGCATTCTGCTCTACACGGCGAACAGCTAAGCCGAAGGCATAAATAACCTATTTTGTAACTCTAAAAAAATAGGTTATAAGTTATTGACGCCCAATCGTGTGGGGCTTAACTAATTTGCTTCTTTGGTTAAATTCATAACAGTCAAGTTGCTTTAGTTCTGGGGAAAAAACGTCAAAATTTTATTTTCGTGCAGACAATATATGTTGCTTTTTATTTCAGATTTGAATATTTAAATTTTTTAGTATTGTTTTACATTTATTTATTATTGTCAGAGGGATTACGCAATTCAGTAAGTGACCTTAAAGCTACGTTACTAATTGTTACACTCTTGTTAGGTAATTTTTAGCTTACCCAAATATTTTCCGCTTTACTTTTCTAAAAATAAGTACTTCTGAAATTGAAGTTTTGTCTTAAATTTGTTTTAATTTAATTTAAGAAATAATTTCAAAAGTTGCCCAATTTTTAAAATTTTAGTTTAATTACATAACTGTATTTTTTACAGCTTTTAGTCTACTATTTTTCTTGATTTTCCTTGCATGATTTCTCAGGAAAGATCAAAATTTACCTCATTGTTTTTTAATTTATCTTTACAGCTTGCGCTCATTTGCTAACAAAATGTTATGCAAACGTAATTTTTAGCCGTTCGATACCATACGGGGTAGCCATAAATACTTGCTTACCCTTCGTGTTTAGATTTAAAAAATATTTTGAAACTAGAAATAGCCATAAACACTAGCTTATTTTCTAGTTATATTCGCGAATAATTTTGCCTGTTGTTTTATATTGACTTCCGCTGATTATTACTTTTGAATATTTGATTGTGATATAATTAGAGTTACCTATCTGCCTTAAATAACCGAATTTTTATTAAGTAATAATATTTTCTGAATAGTTATTAGTGACTGAGGTATAGAAAGTTGATTTTGGTTGCCTTTTTTTATCTTCTTAGTGTATATCACTAAAGTTTAAGACTTTATGTAAATATACTCTATTGTTTTGGCTCAATGTTAAAAGAAATTTCTTATTAAGATAATTGCTCCCTACTCAATTAAGAAGTAAATATACCGGACTTTAATAATTTTACTGATAGGTTAACATTAGTATATTCAAAATTTTCTATATACATTTTCTTAATATACAGAGTGTCTAAAAAAATAATAAATAAATAATAATTATCTTAATCATACAAAATAAGTTGCAATTATTTTTTTTTAATTGTCTTACAAGATGGAGTTCTTTGGAGTTAACCATTTATTGGATTATGAGCTCGATTATGAGTTAGCCATAAGAAATGTCGTAACGCAACGAAATGTTGCCGACAAAAGAAAAATATTGTCTAAATTATTAAAAAAGGAAAAAGATGCTAGTAAACCCGGCTCGCAGGTTTGTTTGGAAAATTATGATTTTAATTTCGCAGTCGAGGAGGCTGCTATTAATAAATCTATTACCTCGATCACTGATATTATTATCGATTTCGAAGGCACAATTACGGATTCCACTTATGCTCGAATAAGGTCTAGAATTATCCATTTGACTGGAAGAGTTAGTCGTATAGTTGTCCCTGATCCGGATCCTAACGATATCGCGTCTTATAAAGAAGAGTCCTATGCTACTTGCATAAAGCTAGAGGCTGACTTAGACGATAAAATTGTTGACTTAACTAACGCTTCTACCGGCAATACAAGTTTTTTGTCTCCAAATGTTTCGCCCGTCGTAAATGTGAATCCGGTGGTTACCTGTAATGGTAGTAAACAACCGATTTCGGAATGGGGTATTAAATTTACTGGAGATCCAAAAAGGGTTTACTATTTTTTAGAACGAGTTACAGATTTGGCACAAGCCCGTAATGTTTCGGAACCCGAGCTTTTCACTGCCGCGGTTGAACTTTTTGTAGGAGATGCGTTTATATGGTATATATATATATATATATATATATATATATATATATATATATATATATATATATATATATATATATATATATATATATATATATATATATATATATATATATATATATATAATATATATATATTTTAAAAATACAGGGTGTAAAAAGTATGAGCTCACATTTTAAATGGCGATTGATCAAAACAAGTCAAAATGTAAATATAACATATGTGTCTAAACTTGACAGATTTTTGTCAAACGATGTCAAATTTTGAACCTTTGGAAGCAAAATCAAAAAACTTAAATTTGGCAACTTTCGCCGTAATCGCTTATCAGAACATTTGGTAGTAAATAAATGTTTCTGTTTTCCAACATAAATAATAATAATTATAATTTTCCTCCACTTAAAAATTGGAAAACAATTGGCAACAGAGCTACCAAGAAGCATTGTTCGTGGAGTAGTCAGTTGTACGTGTTCACAGGCCGCGATATTTTTGCTTGTTTTTGAATCGGAAAAAATGCGAATATGTTATAAATTTACGACAACTGTACTGTCCTTTGAAAACGAGATGTGTGCAACCGAGAAATCTTATTCTTCAAGAAAAATAAAAAAGTGCTGTTTCAAAACATAATAATTTGTGTTCTTAATATGGATATTTAGCCTATTCTTTTGGTAAGTACAACTATTTTTTAATTACAAATAATAACCAAGCAATAATTTATTGTTTTTATATAAATTTAATTTTAAATTAAATATAAAAATAAATTGCAACAAGTAATGTTTATTATTTGTATGTAAATAAACATCTTGTTAAAAAAAGTAACCTCGCAAAAAACGTACTCGCTGCGATGATGCCAAATTTTTTAAACTTTGAAAAGCCATATTTCGAAAACAATAAATTTTTGACCTATGTGTTCTTGGCTTTTTTTACTTGTTTTGAGCTTCACTATCGCCCATTAAAATCGTGAGCATCATACTTTTTACACCGTGTATATAAACTGTGAAACTGCCATTGTCTAATGTTTTAATGGTTTTTGGGCTGTTAGGCCGGCGTCGATTGACTGGTTGACTTGACGTTTCGCCAACACGAGCGGTTATATAAAAGTGCAATTTTCAAAAATAATATACAAATATTTTTATTCTTTACATTTATAAACATTGTGTTGCTGAAATAATGGACGAATCCTTGGTCCTGACATTATGGAAAAAACAACAGAAATTTATACTTGACCTACCCCAACGAGTACTGCAAACTAATAATGAAGATATTGTAATAACTACAGCTGGGCAACCGACTGACGCACCAGCGCAGCGGTGGAGTGACGTCGTGGGTAAGTCATTGCGTATAAATTTTAATAGTGTAAATATAATTCAATCAGTTTATTATAACAAATAAAAAAGTTTTAATATAACAAAAATTACCGTTCGACGTGCGTAGTAAAAATGAGCACTGAATTTCTTGAACGGGCTTGTTTCAGCACATAATAAATACGTTTTAATCTAGCATATACCTACCAGAGGCAGCCTTGACGCTTGGCCGTGAGTACAAACATGCTAGAGATAAAGAAGAATGGGTGTATTGTAGCGTGTAAAGCTACAAGTTTATTTTTCATATTAGTTTTCTCCACCTATTAATTAATTTACAAAATTTAGCGTCGATTTTTTTAAACTTATTTCGTTCGTTCGTTTCCTTTTTCAGCCGGCAAGTGCTGGGAACACAACGAGCTCCCTGCTAAGTTGCCTTGGCGATAATGTCCGCTTGACAAACAATGGATGAAGTGAGAATTCGGCAATCAGTGTACCTTTGATTTTGTCAACGCTAGCCGATGCACTATTCCTGCTTTTAAAAAGCCAGTCTCTTAAACCCGCATTTATGGGTTTTTAAAAATGGTTTCCCTAGTCTGATTTGTCTCTCAGGCCTTTGTTTTCCATCCTTTATGGTATTCGTTGAACCGTGAACACGTGACGTGCCGTCACAGTGCGCCGTCAACTCGATGCTTAGCGATAGCAGGACATTCCAGGCAGCTTAACCTGCAGTTAAACAGCCGATAAACAACAGGTTGTATTTTTCTTTTTTTATGAATTTTCTTTTGGACTGCGAAGACGTATTTACCTTTTTTATATGTTAATTTGACTAAATATTATATATGTAAAGATTTAGTATATTATTATTACTTTTTATAGAAATTGTTAGGGACCATTTCTGGTTTAGAGTTAATTAATTATATGTTTTTTTAATTGATTTAATAGCGCTGTGTATTCTTCTGCTTGTACAAGTAGGTAGTAATAGGCGTTCTTTTTTACACAATTGCGTTAAGTTAAAAAAAAAATCAGAAAGGTTCATGTAATTCATTTTTTTAATGTTTTGAATTACACTTATTTAAATGGTATGGGATAATGTAAATAATATGTAAATATACAATATATTATTGTTTGTTTTTAAACTGACTGTTTGTGAATTTAATCCCCCTTTTTGATATATTTATATTAAATCTCTTTTATCTCAGTCTTGTCGAGATTTCATAAACATCATACTAATTATTAGAAATTGGTTACTTTCGGGGTTTCAAACCAATTTAAAACAGTTATGTAACTATATATAGAAGAAACACCGTGGCGCCTAATTTACTTTCGTTATAAAAAGCAAATTCTTACCCATGGCATTCTGCTCTACACGGCGAACAGCTAAGCCGAAGGCATAAATATATGGTTCCGCAGTATCAAAAGTTCAGTAAACGATTGGACTTCTCTTGTCCAAAGGTTAAAAAAAGATTTTCTTTCTCCTTATGCGGATGACGAAATATGGGAAGCTATTAGACAAAGAAAACAAAAGCGAAACGAATCGGTAATGATTTACATCGCTCAGTTAGAAAATCTTTTTAATCGCTTGTCTAACCCTTTACCGGAAGTAACCGGGGTTAAATATTTAAAAAAGAATTTGTTACCGGAATATATTCAAGCACTTGCCTTACAGACCGTTGATTCCGTGGATACTTTATCAAGTTTAGTTCGAAAACTCGAGGAAGCTAATTACCTTACCTCTTCTTCGAAGCGCTCTAACAGTTCGAATGTCTCATCTCTTAATAATTTTGAGCCTACTGGTTGCCATAGAAATAAATTTTATAGTCAGGATAGACCCAATAATAGTACTTTTTCTAAAAATAAAAATGAGTCCTTTTCTAGTCATTCGGAGAACCGTTCGAACGAGCACACAGGCGAACCTTCCGCTTCAAAACAAACGCCACAAAATAAGTATAAACTTATTTGTTTTAATTGTAAAAATACGAGTCATACCTACAATGCTTGTAAACAGAAACGTAAAACCTTTTGTTACCGATGCGGGGAACCTAATTTTAAAATTTCTAACTGTCCTAAATGCCCAAAAAACTATTTCAACAGTGTCTCGTAGTGGCCAAGATGCTGTTAATTCCTTAAAAGATGCCACAATTAATAAAAATAATTATTTTTGTCTTGACGATTGGAAAAAATGGTTAAATTTCGTTTCTAACTTTTACAAACATAATAGAGTATCTTCCCAGGTGTCGCCTATGTTTCTTTGTAAACAAAGTGACAACAGACCTTATATCTCGGTACGCGTTTTTGATAATGACATAACTGGTTTACTTGATACGGGTGCTACCAATTCTGTCGTTGGAAATTCGGGATTAAAAATTTTAAAACAGATGCATCTTAAAACTAACTTTTTGCAAAATAAACAAATCTATACTGCTGACGGTGCACAGCAGAAAGTAAGCGGTGTCGCCGATTTACCTATTTTAGTTGGAGACTCTTTACACATTATAAAATTTTTAATAGTTCCTTCGGTTACACACTCATTTATTTTTGGCAGTGACTTTGCAAAAAAATTTAATTTATTGGTGAATTTTAAAAACGATTCTTGGGATGTTTGTACAGGTAAAAGTGAGGTTATATCCTTGTCTTCTAATGTCGTTACTAAACTTTCCTTCCCTAAACTTTCTTCTCTCGATGATCTCTCGCCTATGGATAGAGTTAAAGCTGAAAAGGTTATTGAGTCTTTTAAGCAGATTGACAGTAAAGACAGGCTCGGCAAGACCAATAAAATTAAGTTAACTATCGATACCGGCAATGCGCGACCTTTTAAAAAGAAACCTTACTTTCACCTTATATGCAACAAATCTTAGACAAAGAATTGGATTCAATGTTAAAACTCGGTGTTGTTGAGGAATCCCAGAGTCCTTGGAGTTCTCCTACATTATTAGTAAAGAAATCCAATGGAGAATATAGATTCTGCTTCGATGGACGTTTTCTTAATGAATTGACCCGGCATGACTCTTTCCCGTTGCCTCATGTTGATCGGATTTTGAATAATCTTCGTAATGCTAAGTTCATATCTGCTATTGATTTACGAAAGAGTTTTTGGCAAATCCCGTCGGATGAAGCGTCGAAAGAAAAGATGGCTTTTTCTATTATTGGTAGAGGTCAATTTCAGTTCAAAGTCGTACCTTTTGGTTTGTGCAATAGTGCGCAGACGCAACAGAGACTTGTCGATTCTATATTTAGACCTAAGTTTGAGCCATATATCTTTTCCTATTTGGATGATATTCTCTTGTGCTCACCCACGTTAGAACATCATCTAGAGCTTTTGGATACTGCTAAGAAACTCCTTGAGGAGGCTGGTCTTACTGTGAATCTTGAAATGTGTAAATTCTTTCAAACTACTCTTAAATATCTAGGGTTCATTATAGGAAATAATTCTTTATCAACTGATCCTGATAAGGTGTCTTCTATGGTCAATTACCCTCGTCCTAGAAGTACAACTGAAATCAAACGTTTTGTTGGCATGTGTTCCTGGTATAGGAGGTTTATTAAAGACTTTTCTTCACTTATTAGTCCCTTGAATGCCTTGCTAAAGGGTAAAAAGAAAAAGGAACTCCTGGACAAATGAGGCTGAAAGTGCCTTTATTGCTATTAAGGAAAAGTTAATTTCTGCTCCTGTTTTGTCGCAACCCGATTTTTCGCAAAAGTTCATAGTTCAGGCTGATGCCTCGGATGTTGGACTTGGTGGTGTTCTTACTCAGTTTGTTGATGGAGAAGAACGTGTAGTGGCCTATGCCAGTCGTGCTTTATCTAGGGCAGAGCGAAATTATACCGTTACCGAACGAGAATGTTTGGCAGTTATCTTCTGTGTCGAAAAGTTTAGGCCTTGGGTTGAGGGCGCTTGTTTTACTGTTGTGACGGATCATTATAATTTGCTTTGGTTAAATAATTTGAAGAATCCTTCTGGTAGGCTTTTTCGTTGGTTAATAAAGTTAAGGCAGCATTCTTTTGATTTGGAGCACAGAAAAGGCAAGCTTAATGTGGTACCTGATGCGCTTAGTCGCATACCTTATTCGTTACCTAACTCTGACGTTTCAGAGGAAGCTATTTCCTCTACCTCTCAAACTTTTGGCGAAGTTTCAGTTATGACTTTTGATGTTGATCAAGTTGACCAATGGTATTCATCTCTGCGTGATAAAATTCAGAAATCTCCAGAAAAGTATCCCCAGTGGAAAGTTGAAAAACGAATAATTTATAAATTCATTGCAACGAACTCATATTATACTTTTAATCAAAGAGAGTGGAAACTTTTGGTTCCTAAGGCCCACAGAGTCAAAGTTTTGGAAAGTTGTCATAATCCACCAACGATGGCTCATTTTGGTTTTAGAAAAACACTTTTCCGAGTGCAAGAATTTTATTATTGGCCTCATATGCGTGACGATGTTTTGAAGTTTGTAAGGGCATGTTTGGTTTGTGGTGCACAAAAACCAACCAACCTTCCTAAAATTGTTTTTATTGGAAAAGAAAAAATTGTCGATCGTCCTTTTCAGGTTATTGCTTTGGATTTGATTGGTCCTCTTCCTCGTAGCAAGAAGGGAAATAAATGGATATTGGTTATTGCTGAGTGGTTCTCTAAATTAACCTTATTATTTCCTTTACGAAATGCTCAGTCACCAATTATTGTTAAGTACCTAAAAGAAGACATATTTCTTAATTATGGTGTTCCTCAGTACCTGATTTGTGACAACGGTTCCAACCTAGTTAGCCAAAGTTTTAAACGACTTTGTGGTGACTTTGATGTTAAAATCAGATATACTCCATATTATTCCCCTCAGTGCAATTTCGTTAAACGTAATAATAGAACAATTGGCACTGCTATTCGTTGTTATATTGATAAACATGATGAGTGGGATCTCCATGTACCCGAAATCAGACAGGCCATTAATACTTTCGTCCATGAAGTTACTGGTTTTCCTCCTTCCTATCTTAATTTTGGTAGGCATGTTCCTCTCTCCGGGAATTATTACTCACAGGATCATCCTGTTGATGATAAACAAGAAATTTTTACCTGGTGATAGAAACACATATGCGGCTAATTTGACAGATTTTCGTAAAATTTTTGTTGAGGTACGTCAAAGGCTTCACCAAGCCTATGAAAGGAATGCAAAGTCCTACAACCTTAGAAAAAGGGATTTGAGTTTTAAGGTTGGTGAAAAAGTGTGGCGTCCCAATAAAGCGCTTTCTAGTGCAGCAAATAAGTTTGCGGCAAAATTAAGTCCCAAACGTATTCTTTCCATGGTTCAGAAAAAATTTCTCCTTTAGTATATGAGTTAAAAAATTTAGATGGTTCCAGGGCAGGTACCTGGCATGCTAAAGATTTACTACCTTACCGTGGAGATAATACTGTAGATTCTTCTGAGGATGGTGATGTTTAGACATTCCTATTCCTTTTAAATTTAGAATAATTACCTTTATCTTCATGTATATCAACCACATTCCTGTAGTTTTGTAAATATATTATCTGTTTTCTTAGTTTTTACAAGATTATCTCTTACCTTAACTGTCATTTTTGACATATACTACCTTATCTTACATTATCTTACCTTAAGTATAGTCCAAATTATACTCATTTGTAATGACGTCATTTTTGTTTATCTTTGTTTAGTATATTCCAAACAGCGGTGACAACAAATTTTTGAAAAAAATGGGTGTCTGATCATTATTTATTTTTTATATTTTTGGTTATGTAAAGTCACTGTCAATCAAAAACATTGGTGTGTCAACTTGTTGTTATTTCGAAAAGCATAAAAAATGCCGAGAAAAAGATATAATAGGTATAATGAACAAACGCAGCGAATAATTTTAAATATATTGGCTTTTTTTCAACTGGAAAAGGGACAAGTCCGAAACGGAATCGCCCTTCAAACTGAGAATGTAATACAGCGAGTGGCAGATGCTACGAAATTGAGCCCAACGACGATAGCAAATATAAGGAAGAATGGGATAAAATTAGACCAGGATTACGCTTCCAATATGTCTTCCAAGCACCGCACCGCAAAAACCAAAATTACAACATATTTGAAAAATTTAATTCGGGACACAATTTATGCTATGTACGCCAGAAAAGAATATGTTACGTTGGCAACAATAAAACAAAAGTTTAGGGAAGAATTTGAATATTTTGAATTTTCCATCGACTCCTTAAGAAGATGGATCAAGGCTTCCGGTGGAAAAAATCTAATAATAGAAATTATTTAATGGACTTGCCAGATATTGTTCATAAAAGAATACATTTTTTAAGGGAGTATATCAAAAATAAAAATTTAGGTT
This sequence comes from Listronotus oregonensis, assembly GCA_019359885.1. Classification (NCBI taxonomy): domain Eukaryota; kingdom Metazoa; phylum Arthropoda; class Insecta; order Coleoptera; family Curculionidae; genus Listronotus; species Listronotus oregonensis. Next base: position 110,064 of record JAHBCN010000220.1, read on the forward strand.
CGGAAGGTTTTACTGAAGTTTTCATTGACGAGACGTGGATCTTTAGCAAGGGATCATTTCGTAGTAGCTGGCAAGATGATACCAAGCACTCGGATTCAAGAAAAAACAGTGAAGGTAAAAATATGTTTTTTTATTTTTTAAGTAAAAACTGGTGCCTTGTAAATCTTCATAATTTCGTCTGTTACATATTTTTATCAGCTTATAAAAGTACAAAAAAATTAAAAAGTAGGTCCAATAGGATAGTTTGGGAGCTATGATGGCCCTTCAAAGACTCCTGGATCTCTCAAAAAATCGCAGCGAAGCAATGTAAGAAATATATGAAAAAGTTTTATTTTCAACCATCCTCCCGAGTCCTACCGCCTGACGAGTCCTAGCAGTTTACGTTTGCAGGGCTTAATACTCGTGTTAGTTAAATTAGGTGAATTAGGTTAGGCTAGGTTGATTAGGTTTAGTTAGGTTAGACTTGTTTTGGTTAAAAAAACGCGTTTGCAAGTAAAAAACGCAAACGGCTAGGAATCGGCAGGCGATGGGACTCTGGCGGATGGTTAGGAATAATTTCAGTGCAGCAATATATAGCATAGGAATGCAAAATATTAATTTGACGTATTTAAGGATTATTACAGATTTTGAAGCTCATAATATTGCTTCGCAGTGAATTTCTGGGAGACATTCTCACGTGGCGTACCTCCCATTTCTCCCAAACAATCCAAATAATTTTTTTTGTTAAAAAAATTTAAAGGTTGGGCTTTATGAGGGAATTTGACTGTAAGTACTATGTGCATGGAACATTACCTATTTCTGATGTTTAAGAAAAATTAAGTTAACTTATATTTTTTAAGGTCAACGTTATATTGTGGTCCACGCCGGAAGCAAAGATGGCTTCATCAAGGGCGCGGATCTAATATTTAAAAGTGGATTAAAGACGGGGATTATCATGACAATATGAACAGGAAAACTTCGAAAACTGGTTTAAAACTCAGCTGATTCCGAATCTTCCACCAAAGTCATTAATAATCATGGACAATGCAAGTTACCATTCTGGTTTATTAGAAGAAATCCCGAGAAAATCTTGGACAAAGCAGAGACTGATCGAATGGTTGAATAAAGAGAACATTAACTTTCCAGAAAAGGCCATGAAAGATCAAATATGGAATATTGCGCGCAAAAACTCCCTAATGAAAAAAATACTACCTTGATGAATATGTTAAACCTTTAGGACACAAAATTTTGCGACTGCCACCATACCATTGCCAGTTTAATGCAATTGAAATGGTATGGTCGGAATGTAAACGAAAATACGATCAATATATTTCCAATCTTAAGCGGTCACCTTCAGAAGTTCTGGCTACATGGGAAAGGGTTATAAACGAAATTTCTATAGATCAATGGCAAAAATATGTAATTCATACAGAAAAGGTAATTCAAGAGGCTTGGGAGGCAATACGAGTGTGTGATGCCTCTGATATTCCGCCACTTGTAATTACGACTAACGCAGACGACGACGACGAAGACAATATCTCTGACTTTAGTTCGGACTCTGACAATACTGACGAGACTGATTGAGCTTTGTGTGCTTGCAAATTTTATTTCATGATCGTCATTTAAGTATTTAATCCTATCGTTACAATTACATTAACTTGGCAATGCAATATGTTTGTTTTTTGAGTTTGTATTTTTATTTTTTGGATTTATATTTACATTTTGATGTGTTAACATATTCATCCAGGCAGTATTTTTTTCATAAACAAGTAAATTAAATTATGAGTATTTGAAATTTTCCCTGAGGTTAAAATAATTTTATACCATTCTTCCTATTATTCACAATTTTTGTAAGCTCAGTTTTGGTACATCTACTGCTCGTTGTATTACATTCTCAATTTGAAGTGCGATTGCGCTTCAAACTTGTTCCTCTTCTAGTTGAAAAAAAGCCAATATATTTAAAATTATCTGCTGCGTTTGTTTATTATTCATGATTAATCATATTAATTGTTAATTGTTACTAAGTTTGTTAATAAATAAATACTACAAGATTATTTTTATTTTTTGAGATTGAAAGTGTATAGACGAATGTAAAAATGATAATATACTGCTAATGGCCGGTTGCACCAACAATTTTAAGGAACCATTAGGCTCCTTTCACACGGGGAGCTTCACGTCTCTCACTCCTGAGGGAGAGGAAGGCTCTTAGCACCAAAATGCAACGAGTCCAATGGAGCTTTCAAACGGAGAGCGGGAGCCGCCACGTATCGGGAGACGAGAGCCCTCACGTCTCCTGCATCTCGAGCCGGGAGTCGCGTCAGGCAGGTAGAAAGAACCCTTAGCGTTATTTGTTCCTTAAATCTCCAATGTAGCCAATCAGATTGCTTGTTTGGCCATTTTAAGGAATACCTTGTGCTAAGGGTTCCTTAAAATTGTTGGTACAACCAGCCCTAAATCATCATTTGTTAATTTCTGAACGTATCCAAAAAACATAACAGACTATGAATTTCTGAACGCGACAGTAAATTTTCTAACCTAATATTGATTGACAAAAATGTCTAATTATTAATTTACGACATACGTTTTTTCTCACCTGGATAACGTAACTACAAATGAGTATAATTCCGACTATAGAAATACTACTTTACCTTGCCTTTAGTAAGATACTATTTTACCTTACCTTAAGTAGAGATACTACTTTATATTACCTTAAGTAGAAATTCTACTTTACCTTACCTTAAGTAGAGATGCTACTTTATCTTACCTTTAGTAGAAATACTACATTATCTTATCTTAAGTAAAAATTCTACTGTACCTTACCTGATCTTCTCTGTTGGAATTATCTGTATACTGGCGATTGAAGCTGGCGCTTTTCCCATAGAATATCTCGTATCTACCTTACCTAAAGCCTGCATTAATTTTTTTGCTTGCTTAAATTACCTTAGCTTTCTTTTAAAGCGTTGTCTTACCTTACAATATTATGGTATAACTTTCGAATTACCTAATTTTAAAAAGAGACTTACCTTGCCTTTTGATTTGTATATTTACATACATACAGATCCAGATTTTTTTACAGACAACTACTAGTCAGATACTGCTTGTTCGATTAGCTTGTTTCCTTAGATGGATCTCTTTTCGCGTTTACTGATTTAGTGTTTTTAGCTGTCAAATCGTTTTTAGGATTATAGCTAAGCTTGTCTGATTATTTTTGCCTTCCTTAATTTATGGTATATTTTTCATATCTTTTGAATTTCTTGGAAATTTACGATCTTATAATTTATTTGTAAATAAACCAGCAGTTAAATTTGTAATTAAGAGTTTTGAGTGTTTTGCTTTTCGTCGTCTTATTTTTAGGGACCTACCGATTTAGACACCTACCGATTTAGGCACCTACCGATTTAGACCTACCTATAGTGACTCCGTAAGGACGTGTGATACGCGAAGTTATCAAGTTAAATAAGTATGACGAATAGTTTTATTTTAAAGCACTTAATTGTATCTTACCTACCTTATCTTTAGACGCTTATAACATAGTGTTAGTTTCTTTTGGTGACAATTGCTGCAAGTTTTTTATTTTATTAAACGTTTAATGTGATTCGTTAATATTTTTATAATACCAATTCATTAACTTGTTAAACTGTATATTTTTTATGCTTATATTTTCTTTAGATTAAGTTTGACTTATGAGTAACTTGATCTTTTTTATCTATCATGTTGAGGATTTTCCATCTGGTATAGTTAGGGTCTTGGTGGGGTCGCATCCAAACAGATCAATGTCAGTACTGGTGCAAGAGTACCCTCGCTTTCCACTCGACATGTTTCTTTTTATGCTCTGGCATATTTCAGTTCTGGTCATCGTACTATAACGATGCCCCCATTTTGTTTTGACAAATGGATGTTATGTTTTATAGGTTCAATATTTTTACTCTTGTTTTCTTATAGCGTTTTATTACTGATAAAAAATATAGTTATCTTCGATAACTAATTTTTTTGTGGGAGAGGGATACTTGTAGCGTGTAAAGCTACAAGTTTATTTTTCATATTAGTTTTCTCCACCTATTAATTAATTTAGCGTCGATTTTTTTAAAGTTATTTTGTAAAGTGTGACAACACTCTCCTAATCAATACCGTCACAGTGGCTTTATCGATTATTGCTATGCTTGCGCGAGTGTTTCGATATGGAGGTGGTTCGTTTCCTTTTTCAGCCGGCAAGTGCTGGGAACACAACGAGCTCCCTGCTAAGTTGCCTTGGCGATAATGTCCGCTTGACAAACAATGGTTGAAGTGAGAATTCGGCAATCAGTGTACCCTTGATTTTGTCAACGCTAGCCGATGCACTATTCCTGCTTTTAAAAAGCCAGTCTCTTAAACCCGCATTTATGGGTTTTTAGAAATGGTTTCCCTAGTCTGATTTGTCTCTCAGGCCTTTGTTTTCCATCCTTTATTCGTTGAACCGTGAACACTTGACGTGCCTTCACAGTGCGCCGTCAACTCGATGCTTAGCGATAGCAGGACATTCCAGGCAGCTTAACCTGCAGTTAAACAACCGATAAACAACAGGTTGTATTTTTCTTTTTTTTATGAATTTTCTTTTGGAGTGCGAAGACGTATTTACCTTTTTTATATGTTAATTTGACTAAATATTATATATGTAAAGATTTAGTATATTATTATTACTTTTTATAGAAATTGTTAGGGACCATTTCTGGTTTAGAGTTAATTAATTATATATTTTTTGGGTTTAATAGCACTGTGTATTCTTCTGCTTGTACAAGTAGGTCGTAATAGGCGTTCTTTTTTACACAATTGCGTTAAGTTAAAAAAAAATCAGAAAGGTTCATGTAATTCATTTTTTTAATGTTTTGAATTACACTTATTTAAATGGTATGGGATAATGTAAATAATATGTAAATATATAAAATATTATTGTTTGTTTTTAAACTGACTGTTTGTGAATTTAATCCCCCTTTTTGATATATTTATATTAAATTTCTTTTATCTCAGTCTTGTCGAGATTTCATAAACATCATACTAATTATTAGAAATTGGTTACGTTCGGGGTTTCAAACCAATTTAAAACAGTTATGTAACTACGTATAGAAGAAACACCGTGGCGCCTAATTTACTTTCGTTATAAAAAGCAAATTCTTACCCATGGCATTCTGCTCTACACGGAGAACAGCTAAGCCGAAGGCATAAATAACCTATTTTGTAACTAAAAACTAGGTTATAGTATAACCTTCTTTTTCTTTCTCCAACGTGCTGACTGGTCGGTGGGAGTGGTATGCACGCTTTGCTTGCCGATTGGCCAGCCCTTCCCCGTCAACTAATCGGCACGTTGGGGTGAGGGAGAAAGGTTATACACCTATTCTTATTTCTCTCTCGCACGCTAGTTTGCATGGCCAAGAGACAAGACTGCCTCTATAGGTGTGCTCGAAGAAATCTGTATAATTGGTATGTATACTTGTAACATCTGCATCTCAAAATTTGATTTGACTTTCTCTAATGACAGCTGATTTATTACCCTTCTACTGCAAAACTAAGGACTTCAATGCTTGAAAATATTGACAATGGAAAACCAGGACACAGTGAGCTGTTAATGAATCTACATCCGCATAACAGTTTCATTTCATATCTGCTGTAGGATAAAAGGAGTAGAATATAAATGAGTTATGTAGTAAATAAGAACACACTTTCTTTAGTTTACGGCCCGCACAGAGCATAACTGCAACTGCGGCACCACCCAGGTTCCCATTTGCCTAATGTAGTTGCTATAAGACTATGAATTCCATCACTAGCAACGTGTGCTAACCATCCACCCATTCACTAGTTATTAAAAACGCTGATGTTGGGTCAAGCGGATCCAATGTGCGTACCGAAATGTTGGTTACAGAATATATATTATATAAATAATATATTAAAAACGCTACATTAGGTACACGCACACAGTAATCCCACTATTATAGGGAAGCTTTCTTCTCTTGCCCAAAGATGGGCTATAGAAAATTGTCGTTTTGTTATAGGTATTTTATGGATTTTGCTCCAAGGAATTAGAAAGTATATTTTTTTTTATCTTGAGATGTGAGTGTTCTGAGTATTTTAAGAAGCAGTTTATTAACACGGGACTTAAATATTTGGAGATTGGGAGGAGAACGGAAAATCTGTCCCAGGGACAGACTGAAAAATCAGCCGTAGCAGAACACACTTTAACCAGAATGGACCAACACATTAAATTTAAAGGTACCCAGGTTCCCGCTACTACTTCATTATATCATCCCAGACTGTACAGGGAAGCCATAGAGATACGTAAAGGTACAAAAAACTTCAAGAAGACAGAGAAAGGGGGTACCAATTCTGCGAAACAGGAAAATAGAACCTCAATCTTAAATAAGACCTGGGTAATAACACAGAACAAACAAAAAAGGCCCCGCCCGCTCAAGTCACGTTGGGGCTTAGTAGTACGCAAGTAGTCAACGGAGACGCATATCTTCTGAAGATGCCAACCACTCGTGGCGAAACGCCGACGGCCCAACAACCAAAAAAAGAAAAGTTTAACCATTTAATAAATTTTGACTTATCAGATCTATTTTTTTTTGCTTAATCCCATATATTTATAACCTTTTAGTATATCGATAAAAATAAATTATATATATTTTTTTAAATTATAAATTAATTTTGCTCGGCGGTTCACTGTCTTACACCACGCACCATAAAGCACTCAATATAAGTGTTACATTTAAACCCATTTTGCCGGCTTATGTATACGCCTAACTGTTCGCCCCTCTACACTTGGACTCCTTACGGGTTCCATAATATGTGGTTAAAAAGGGGGACATATCACTGATAACGGCCTTTCACTCAAATTTTTATCCGTCTGCCAACCCCCCCTCCTTTTTGTATCGACCCACGTGTCCACCTTTAAAAAAATGTGTTTAGTTAGGTGACTCGCCCTACATATTTTCAAGCATGTCATCGATCACGGCTTTTACCTAAAAAATAATCCCATATTTACCCCTATAACTGCTCCTGTATCCAATATTGTGTCTGCCCACAGGGGACTGTCATTGAATGAACATATTGCAATGAAGAAATGCCATATTACCGATGACGGCCTTTTACTCAAATTTTTATCCCTGTCTGCCACTCCCTTTGTATCCATATACGTGCCCGCCTTTTAGGATTTTATTTGTTTAGGTGATTACCTACTCGCCTGACATATTTTCAAGCATATTATAACGGCTTTTACATAAAAAAATCTACTTTCACCCCTTATAACTACCCGTGTCTACTAGGGTTGTCGCCCGTGAGGGGTTGTAAATATGGCATTGAATAAACACATTGCAATGGAAAAATGCCATATCATCGATGGCGGACCAATCTCTGTTTCTCTATTACAGAAGATAGCATACTACCGTCCATTTCAGAAAGTATTATCCAAGAAAAGTTTAAAGACTCAGAAGAAGGTGAAATCATATTAGTCGAAACAATTCCAAACGATCAATAAAAAAACGAACTCAAAAAATTGGATTAACAGAAAGTTTGACCCAGAACAAAACAAACACCCTTATTGTTAAAATAATGAATCTGAACAATTGTCTAAACAGGTCAAACAGTTTGTACAATATCGGTAGGTGTCAACCTGCTAATATGATATCGACCTAAGACTCTACTACACCTGTAGAAGTCCACTTAAGTTAACTACCTGATGCTCTCCAAGACCTGGTGGTTTCATCGAAACTGCTGCATAATACAGTTCAGGTTACTGCAACCTAGGCTGGAAGCATTTTTAAGAGGGGATCAAGATGTTTTCTTTCCTTATTAGAATGACTTGGGAAAAACCAGCATAGTTCAACACTGGATAAATACTGGTGATGCATCGCGAATAAAACATACACCAAGGCGAATTCCTTTAGCTCAAAGAGACGAAGTTAAGAAATTACTAAAAGACATGCAAAACCAAGGTCCTAAAAAACATGTCAGTGGCCATGGACACCTTGGGTAGTTCTAGTTAAGAACAAGGATGGCTTCAAGAGATTTTGTGTTTACTTTAAAAGACTTAATGAAATCGTGAGGTAGGACAGTTTTCCATTGCCAAGAATTAATGATACACCAGATACCTTGACTGGGTTAAAATAATTTTTGACTTTAGGGAAGAAAAGTGGCCATTGGCCAGTAGACCTCTATCTGGATAAGAAAAAAAAATACTTTCTCGATCAGAAACCGAATTGCGGCAATTTAATGTTACGCAATTTGGTCTAAGCAATGTCCCTTCTACTGTTAAACTGTAGATAGCTAAAGTTACTGTGTCTAACTTGGAAAACATGCTTGGTATAGCTAACTGTCATTATAATTCTCCTCTTCCAGTTTTTAAAGTTAAATCGTGCGTATTTAGTTTTAAGAGTTTCCCTAATATCCTTTATATTATATAAAGTACTGATTTTAGAAATTAAACGTTTAATGTTTAGCAAACTTCTCGTAAGTGCTAACCGACAGAAAAATACATTTGGTGCATATATTTTAGTTTTTGTTAACTTTTCATTACAAGTTTCTTCTTGTAGCTATTTAATAATTTACTGTACAAACATGGAAATTTAAATTGTGTTGTGTTGTGTTAAAATAAATAGGTTTTACTTCACTTAATATAACCTTTTATCTTAAATTAGTAACTATAGATTAATAAAAAATCACACCTTCAAACATACCACCTTTACTTATATTTATTAACTAAACTAAAGTGGTTCAAAAAATTACCGTTAAGTTGAAAGGTCCACTAATAATGGTTAGTTCTGATTAGCTTAAAAGACTTTTACACGCAATGTATTGAACCAAGATGTTTTCTTTTACTAGCATTTTGTGCCTACAAGAGTTCTTGATAATTATTTGTTCTTGCTATACCTTTCAAACCGTATAACAATGAATTTGTTCTTAGACCAAGCCTCATTTGTTTTTGGTTGAATATAGGTGGCAGGTATGTTTTTGCTAAAAACCTCTTAGACTAATGTATACAAGAATCGGGGTATGTTTCCTCCAGATCCGGAATATTTGTTAAATATACAAAATGTAAAAAAACGAAAAAAAAAATTTTCTACTCTAATTGCTTACATAATTTTATAAATATTGATTGAAGAGAAAAATTGTAGAAAGAGAAAACTTTCATTTCAGGAGTGATTGGTTAGAAATCACAAAATGCATTACGCATCTTGCAAAATAGCAGTAAACAAATAAAAATAAAAAAGCGTCATTTTTTGATTAATAGTTTTACGCCTTTTAGAGTTTTCTGTGGCCCCTTATATTTAGCCAAAAAAATCATGCTAGAGTTAAGCACAATTTCGTTAAATTCGTTTTAATAGTTTTTGCAATTCAATGTTATCTGAAAAAATTGAGTCTTTTGCGAATTAGGTAGAGTTCAAAATATGGAACCTAGACATTTTATTCATTATTCACATATACTAAAGAGGTTTTTTTACCTAAAATAGTTTTTTTTTGGTGGCATTAGTAATTGTTTACAGATATGAAAAAATAGTTTGCTTAAAAACAAATTTAATATCCTTGCAAATTTGCAAAAAAAATTACTAAAAATATGTTTTAAAAGAACTCGTAAAGATGCTCCTTTTGATATACCTAAACAATCAAAAGGTCGAATGGTTGCGGCGATACAAGCGACAAATATCCACTTTTTGCACATGGTTTATAAAAAATTAGTCTTATTTTTATTTATATTTTACTAATAAAATGGTTTTAAAACAAAAAAATATATATTTTTTTTCATTTATTTAAAAAAAATTGTTTTAATTGCTGAGGGTGCCAAAATGATTTGATATTTATTACATAAAATACGTTCAAAAGCTTGAAATCTCCAGTATATTTGAAAAAAAAAATGAATGTCTAGGTCCAATATTTTACATTTTACCCAATTGGCAAAATTATCAATTTTTTTTTATACGAAATTAAATATCAAAATTATTGTGAAAAAACTATCGAACAATTTTAACAAAATTTGGCACGATTTTTTGTCATAGGTTTTTTTCTGACGAAATATGGAGGTCCTCGGAGAAATCTAAGGGTCCAAAAAATTCATGCAAAGAACTGCATATTTTTTACCTTTGGGCGATTTAAGTAGAAAAATGCATTTTTTCGATTTTTTTTCACATTTTGTCTGTCTAACAAATGTTCTGGACCTTTCTGAGAGAGCATATATCTCTATAAACATGTTTCTGACGGAAATCCTGTAAAAACATGCCTGCTACCTCGTGTATTTAACTATTCATTTACGGGCTTGGTCTATCTGAACTCTAACAATTTCAATAAATACATAATTTAAAATAACAAAGTTGTTGCCTACTTAAGTTTTTCATTAGCGTTATATTTTCTATCGAATTTAATTAACTAAAATTATTTTAACATAAAAGCATGGGCCTTTGTTTAAAACCAACTTCTTCATCATTTTTTTAAAGAATTTAAAAGTGGACAGAAAATTATTTTTTAAGATAAAAATAGTATTAAAAATATATCATTCTAAATTAGTCGTAGAATACAGTCGTACAGCCCAGTAAATATGTCGATACGCTTAAGCGCCACAAAACACTTTCAACTTGGAAATTTTCACTAAGATAGGGATCCGTTTTTCGGATTGTTCAATAAAGTCCATGGCATACCTTACTTTATCAATAGAAATTTATATTTTATGTTCTAACTTACTTTAGTTCCAATAATAGCACCAACTGCGTTATTTGGAATGTACAAATAAGTAGACTCTTGGGCGTCACTTGCCTGCCCTGCTTGGGAAGGCCCTGCTGCTGGATACATGCCTGGATACGGAGCCTGGCCAGCATACAAACTGCGTGATCCATAACCAATCCCCGCAGTAGCCATCATGGCCATGGGGTGTAGCCCTTCAAAGTAATTAGTATGAAAATATTATTAGAAAGATACTGGAGATGCATTTCACAGATTGCATACAGAAATTATGAAAAGGGCAATTGGGTCAATAAAAACTTCATAACGTTTCTAGTCAAAAATATTCTCTTAGTTTGACACACAAAATAAAAATAAAAATGCTGTATAAAATAAAACACTGTCTTTCACCACACAGGTTCTTTTGTTGACGGGTATGACGAAGGAACACGTTTCTTCCATAGAGATGGCCACCATCATCCCTTGTTTCGAATAGATCTAAATGTCGTTACTTCAAAAGTATCAATAATTTAATGGAAGTCGCAAAAAGTTTAGGAAAGTGCCACTTGCTGAGGACATCGAACAAATTGATTGAATTTAAAGTAATAAAAAAGCTTTAATTGGTATAAAAACGTACAAGCTAATTCTTTGGGCCCAAACTAACATATTTTAATTTTTTTTTAGTTTCTTATCATCTATATTGAAATACATTAAAGCAAATTTATTTTCACGTAAATTAATTTTTAAAACATATTAGTTTTGACCCGAACCATTAATCTTTAAGTGTTATCACCACACAAAATAAAATTAATTTGCTTCGATTTCCTCGGCTTGTGGTGCTTTTCAAATCTTTTCATGACCTCACCCAGTCTTTCTGCGGCTTCCACAGAATTAGTTTTTCATCGGCTCTTATGATGACCATCCTTATGGCAGAAATATGTCTCTTCCTCCCTAGAGGTCAATAAAGTAACTTATGTGGCAAAAAAGTGTCTTATTTTATTCTATATGACACCACAAAATAAGGACCACTCCCTCAATTTATTACTGTATGTTGAAAGACAAGTCATAGCCTTATTCCATCTTATGTGCCAGTTAAAACGCACCAGTAAACGACTGTTTTAATATTTTAAGTCTTGTCCTTTTTTAGCACTAAACGGGTATCTAATATGGAGATACCGTTTTTTTTATACTGGCACTAAAAAAAAGTTCTTTTAAGCCAATACTATTAATCAAAAAGGAGAAATTATTTTATAACACATATATATAATATACAGGGTGATACATAAGGAAATGTCAATACTTCGGTTACGTAGTCAGGGTCCAAAAATAAACATAAAAGTCTATACAAATATGGGTCCGCAAGGCCTTCGTTTCCGAAATACAGGGTGTTCACCACAGAGCTGACATGTGCTTAGAAGTAAATGGTGGAATTTTTAAAAATTATAAAACCTCCCCACTAAGCAAAGAACATCTTGAGCACGTTTTGTAACGTTATTCAAAAGGAACTGTGATAACGTTTAATTTAAACGTTATTTTGTCATGTCTGTTTCGTTAAAAGTTAACATATCGACCTCGTTTGCCTAAATGTACCCCGCACAGAGGTTGTTACATTTTTTAACAACGACGCCAAGCTTACAAAGAAAGATTTATTAGCTTTAGTATTAGAACATAACCTTACTATATTTTAAAAACAATTGTGTTTTGGGTTGTAAAGTTTTTTCTTGTGATATTAAAGAGAAATATGGATCGGAAAGTAAGTATATTACACCATTTTGTACTACACTTTAGTTTTTATGTATGTACATAATATATAGATAAACTGACCAAAATTTTGAAGGTCAGGTTTTTAAGCCATAAGTCTAGGAAAACCAGCATTAGTCGTTTCCTTAGGATAAAGTTACCATTTGTCCCAAATATTGGGGTATTAGGCCCGGATTTAGTTTCGGGAGATACCTTCCATTCCCTACATAATAGTAATTTATGTTATGAGACCGGAAAGTAGTGTTTTGCAGGTTGAGCCAAACAGTTTCTAGGGCGAGCGGTAGGCGAGTCCTGGAAGCTTGGCGAGACCTGCAAAACACTTGTTTTTCGGTCATGTAACGTACAATGTTTTCTTTCGACCGAAACTATTTAAAAATAATAATAATATTTTAATGATCGAAAACAGGTCTATATATCCGTTTGACATGGATTTGACACTTATTATAACAATAAAAATAATTTAAGACACCCACAGTACATTAGTACTAAGGCCTCAGCCTTCGTGGTCTGTCCAAAGATAAAAAAAAAATCAACCGAAGTTCGTTTCCGTAACAAAAATAAACATATACAGTTATGCTGTAAATAAGCAGCTTATTTTTAATTTCATCGATCTATAAAGTAACAAATGGGTCTAGAAAACTGTCAAATGAGCCCGGAGAGATTTTTTCTGGTTCTTAATAACCACTTTCTGGTCTAGCCCGGAAAAAAGTTACTTTCTGGCCAAAAAATTCTTCAGAAGATGGGTATTTTCCGATCGGTCGAAAAATGCTTTTTAGGGGACTTGAATAGCAAAAATTGAATATTTAAAATACTTTCAGTGAATAAATATAATCAAAGTTGTAACTTAAAGCATTCACTGTGATGTATTATATTTTGTAATTTTAAGGGTAATTATTTACAAGTGGGGTCAACCCTATTTTTGGCCATAAAAATAGATGAATTTATGGATCATCATATTTAAAAAAAAATAACTTTAAAAGTTCAAAAATCCTTGTTTTTGCAAATAATTTTAAATAACTTTTATTCTTATTGTCTTCAAACTTATAGTTATATTTTTTTCGTAGTCTACGTTTAAAAACAAAGAATTACAAAAAAATCGATATCAAAATGAGTTTTGGTTACTTGCGGTTAGTTTTTACAAATCTTTCGCTTATGTATTTTTCAAAAAAATTTATATCTAAAACATCAAAAAAAGATAAAGTAGAAATTTTGTCCAAAAACATAAAAACCAATATATTTTTTAAGTTTTAAAGGTATAAAAGCTATCGAAATCTTTATTTTTTCCTTTTACGACATTTTTTATCATAAATGCGCCGTAAAAACAAGCAGAATAAAAAAAAATAAAAAATGTTAATTTTTCACCTAGATATGACCAAAAATAGGGTTGACCCCCCTTAAACCCCCCGTAAACAATTCCCATTTTTAGAGGCCCTGATATTAGACAGTTGACACATTAATAATAATAATAGAATTATTAGAAAATTAATTATGAAATAAATTGTAGATGCAGTTCAGTCTGTTTTCAAATAACAACTAATCAGAAAGTGGATCGGAAGTTAAAAAGAGAGGTATAGGTTTAACATGCTCGAGTGAAATAACTAGTATAACTGTAAGTAAAAGTTTCCTTAAGGGATAAACTGAATTTTTATTTGGATTGTTTATCAAATAGAAGCAAAATAATAATATAGTACAAAGTTTCTAAATGTTTTTTTTAATTGGGTGGTTTATCAGTAGTTTACTCTACCATTTAGTAATGGCTAATCGAGTAGCTAATATTAGAGAAAATTCCGACTATGTTTTAAAAAAATTGGAGGCTTTTAAGCCATAACAAGGTTTTTATCCTTTATATAAGGGAAATAAAGTATCTATGACACTATCTGCAAATACAGCTTTTTTTGCCAACCTACGATATAAAATTATCTTTTTAATAAATGAAGCAATTATGTCAATAACCAAAAGTTTTGGGGCAAATATTTTACAAACTTTTCTTTTTCCAGGTGCAACTAGGAGCAAAAAATAGAACAGAATATGGATATTAAAAATACATGTACATACAGTTGATTTTTAATAAACATTTATAAATTATGTAGGCAATTTTTATACCTAATTTTAGACATTTTTATATATTTTTTTAAATATTACTTATATTAACACATCACACATATTTAAGACTTTTTATATAGTAAATTAAGAAAGATAAACATTACCACATGAACATTTTTATATATGAACTGTTGTACTTTGTGTATATTTAGAAAATAAGCTTTCCCTATTAAATAGTCTGTACACAAATTTGGGGAATATAAAAGGAGAGTTGTTGACATCAGATGTTTTTATGAATACATTTTTCCTTATGGTTCATATTAGTATTTTTTATCAGGGATAGTCAGTTGTCACTGGTTGTGTCTTGAAAACTATTGTATTATTTCGGGGTGGACGAAAAAATGATTATCAAAATTAACAGGCGATTTATCACAACAATTATTTGCATCCATATTTTTTCAGTAGCATCTTTAATAAAAGAGTGGAAGCAACATTTACTTTTATACATAAAAATGCTAAAACTTTGAGGTAAACATTTAATATTGTTAATTAAATAATTTCTTAATGTTTTAATAATCGATAGGGTATTATACAGGTTTTAGTTTTACAAAACGTAAACACAAAAAATAGTTAATCAAATCTTTTTTATTTAACCAGCATACCTTTTAAAAATATGTTTTACTTTGTCAGTGCTTTTTTGCATAAAAGTAAATTTTCGCCCACTCTAAAAGTTTAACAGAAAAAAATATATGAGGAAAGGAGTGAAAAATCGTTTAGTAATTTCCGTGATTGATTACTGTGATATCAACATTTTTATAAAACGTGTGCCCTTTTTAATATACTTGGTATCGTGCGCTTCCTAGTGATAAAGTCGCCAACCTAATACGTTTAGTGACTTAAAGCCATCTTCATTATACTAATTCTTATATTAAAGCTGTACATTAAATCGTTAACAAAATACGATTTACGGCCATAATTAATTAAACTTCTGTATTATTATCATAAACCAAACATTAAGGATCCAAAAGATCTTTTAGTGTTAACTAAATAACGGAAATATAACAAACACTAGTTTGTTTATAATTAACATAACGAAACCGTCTATTTAAATCCTTAGAAAATCCTCTTTATAACGTAAGTTATATAACGTGGATGTTTCAGAAACATTTTGAAACTAGAGCGTTGTATTTTAAACGTAACTACGATTTTGTTAAGTTGAAGGCAATATAACGAAACTATTAGGTTAAAGGCGCTGTTATTGTTTCAAGATGATTAACGTAACAAAGGAACAAGAAAACATAAATGTAACGTAATTAGGATGATTTTTTGCTTAGTGGGTCGCTTATGTTTTGCTGAACATAATTTAAGAATAATTTTATTAAAAATTAAAATACATATTATTTAATTATACATTTTGTTTTATTTTTTTAAATTTTGCTATAATAAAATCAGATGGGTCCTATTTTTTTTAATTCCAAATATCTCGAAAACGGTTGCTCATATTAACTTTTAACCAGTATACCTTTTTGACCTAAAAATGACAATACAATTATTTAATTTACTTAAAAATGTAATACAGTACCAAAAAGTTGTGATTGTTTAAAGTAGTAAAAAGACTTGTAGGTGGCTCCCCCTACAAGTAAGAGCCGTAATGAGATTACATTCGAATCCTTCATACCAAAAAGCCTCCGGATACCAATTTTTACTTCAATATTTATATTATCATAGAGTTTATTTAAAAAGAAAAAAAGAAAAAATAAATAAAAATTTTAACACGCTTTATTTCGAAAACGAAGGCCTTGCGGACCCATATTTGTATAGACTTTTATGTTTATTTTTGGACCCTGACTACGTACCTGAAGTATTGACATTTCCTCATGAATCACCCTGTATAATTTCTAAAAAAATATTTCAAAATTATAACTTTAATTATAACAAAAAGTAATTTTTGTGGTGACTTTTTAAGGCAGATATTTTAATTTTAATCTGAGAAAAATTAAACATACAACTCTTTTATTGGTATTAAAGTATCTTAATTTAAAATAAGCACGCCTTTCTTCATATAAATAATGTGCATTTACCTGGGAACATCATGGTCTGAGGAGCCATGGCCTGTAGATCGTTTTCATAGCTTTGCCTTAGTTTAGCGCTAATCTGAGCCTCTGCCTTGCTCATGTTATCAATTGAACCTTTGACTGTGATTATTCTCTCCAAATTAAATGAATTAATGTCATTTATACTCGACACTGTAATCTTTGTTTCAGTTTCCTGCATTATACGCTTGATTGTATTTCCGCCTTTACCAATAATTCTGCCAATTAGATTATTGTGTGCCAATATTTTTAACGATATTTCACTAAAATATAAATAACATAATTAGTTTAACAATTTTAACTTTGGTATTTTATTAAAAAATATAATTATACCAGATATCCATTGAAGTTATAAGGCTTATACCATACCTAACCGTAGTATCGTTTTGAATATCATAAGAACAAAATATTTACAATTATACAGTTCCCTAATAATATTTATTATATTATTATAAAACATTTACTCATCCTTATTATGACTTATTTGAGAAAAACTCTATTTACAGAATAATTCCTTAGACTTACTAAATGATTAATATATTAATAATAACTGACGCAGACCAACAATAGTAAATAAAAATAAATGTTTTGTTAAATCTACACATAAAAAAATGTAAACACATATGTTTTCCCAAACAACAAGAGCTCAGAGTGACAATTGAGTACGTGAAAATTATAGTCCAAGTGGTGTCCAAAATTAGTAACTTTGTTATTAGTTAAAATTATTTAAATTAGCAAACTAATAACATTCTTTACGCCTTTTAAAATTAAAGAATGCATCGGTGCATGCATTTTTATAGTGGAAATCTCTGTAATACATCCTTTTTTGGTAAACCATAAAATTCAAAAACTGAACTCTATAATGATTTTTATCTTACGATAAAAATCAATAAAGTTACGAAATTTAAACCGGTGACGTAAGTTTATTAGTTTTCTAATGTAAATAATTTTGTATTTTTACTAATAACAAAGTTACCAGTAATAACCCTGTGTGGATCCTATTTCTCTAAATTTTAATAAGATTTATGGGATCCGTTTTAAATATCACTAGGTGTTGTTGGTAAAAAAAAACTGAAGTCAATACAATTTAACATTACATCAGGTTTTATAACTACTTTAACCAACTATAAAAACGTATTATTAATAAGTGCATTACTGGAATCGCTAGCCCGTTTATTTTTTTTTTGTGTCCAATTTCGCTTTTGTTGTTTTGATTTTAATTTATTTTTGCACGATTTGTGATTTATATATGATACTGACAACAAACTTTTGTATGATTCGTATGATAACGGCGAAGGAAAAAAATTAGAGACGTAGTAAATATTATTATTATTTTTTTAAAGACAACAATTATATTTATGTCAAAAATATCCTTTTTCACTCGCAGTTGAAACTCTAACTTTGGCCTGTAAACCAAACTATTAACAGTTTTGAAATATATATAATTTTTTTATATTTTCTTATCTAAGTTTTTAGTAATCTAGGTTCGGTTTAACTAAAAGTTTATAAACATCAAATTATGGTTATATTTTTATATATTGACAATCTTAATCAAGATATTTAATATTACATACAGCTAATTAATAACCTGTTTATTTAGCGTGTCGCTCCTTATACTTGTTTTGAGTTTAAATGAACAAATATTTCTATTGTTAATACGTTCCCAGGTCGATATAGTAAGCAAACTTTATAGAAGGCGATCCTAACTATTTTTTAAAGTAAGCAGCTCTCAGGGCATAAAATCTTACGTAACCCACACCGTGAATTACCCGTAAATAAAATTTCTCAGCCGCAGACTAGCATGTGTTAAATCTGAAATTAAATCCTAACACAATCCAAAATTTATATCGTTTATAAGTCTACAGTTTCGCAGTATTACCATTCGTCTAAAATCGATTTTTTAAAAAAGCACTTAAAGGAAGCCGTAAAACAAAATAATTTTACAAACCCCTTATTTGTGTTATTAGCCTCTTGTTGCATAACCTCCAAAATTTTTTTACAAGCATTTGTACAATTTTCGGGATTGCCATAGATGGTAATTGCCTTTTCCAGGGAGCCGACATTATCTTTTCTGTGAACATCCACTCGTGCCCTTGTTTGCTGTGTTATTTGTCTAATTGTTGAACCCTGTCTTCCAATAATGGCTCCCACCTAAAAAATTTAGTTTATTAAGGGTAATAATAAATCTATTAAAACACTTGATAACACCTAATACCTAATTACAACAAATGTATAATGCATAAATGATACAGGGTATTGGGCAACTTTTTTTGGTCTTAGTTATTTTTTATGTTGCTGACGCTTATTACGTTAACTCGGTCAAATAGAGTTATAGTAATAATTTTTATTTTGTGGTACTTTTTTGCCTAAAGAGTTTTTTCCCGAGAAAAACGGTTAAATACAGTATTTAATTTTAACTTATGTTTCGTTTTGCGAATAAAACGGGAATAGGGGAGGGTATAGTGACATCCGAAATGCCGTCATCATTTTATAACAAGTTATTTAAATCAATAGTACTAGTCAGGTGTTGTGTAGTCAGTAACACAAAACAATGTTAAAAATTTTAGGATGTCTATTAAGAGTATAGACTAAATAGAATAGATAATAGATACCTACATCCGGATATGAATAAACCGATTTATTGGACGCTTAGATGGTATACTTTGATCTGCCTAAATTAGATGTCTTCAACCTTTTTTATTTTAAAAGCAGAAAACGCGTGTCCAAAGTGGTTTAAAATATAATTCCAGAACTAAAGTAAATTCGTATTATTTTTAGGTGTTTTGGAATATATCTTTAAGTAACAACTTTAGGTGCTAATGGCTAAAGGCTTTTCTGAAAGAATATGTTTAAAAAACGTTATTTTTATCTAGTGATTTCGTGTAGTTAGTATGTTTTTTATTAAACATTCCCACATTTTATATTTTACCAAAAACAATATTGCGTATTGAATATACATTTAGGTATTTCTTTGCCATATGGTTAAAAAATCTTATTAATAATAACATAATATCGCAACATATTAGAAAGTATTAAGGAAAAAAGTAAGAAGAACAAAATTTAAAAGAAATCGACCAAACAATAAATAAAACAGGCCATTTTAGTTTAGATGCTTATTAAGAATTTGTCTAAAAGCTAACAGTCTCATAAAATATACATTAAATAAAACAGCTGGTACTTTTTCTACCTAGCTTTAAAAATATTTAAACAGTAATATAACTAACTTTATATCTTGTTTAGCCCAAAAAAAAATCTGCACAAAAATTGATGTCCGAAAAAAAACTAAATTATTGCAAAATAATATATAAACACCAGAGAGCAAAAGCAAAATAGTTTTTTACACTTAAAATGGTTTCAGAAGACAATAACATCATAAAACTAAAAAAATAAATAACTTTTATATAGTGCCTTATTTTAAAACGAACCTAAATACCGTCCTTAAAATAAACGCACGTCTGTTTAGATATACAGGAGTAGTTTAATTTTATATTTGAAAAAGTTTTATTAATCACCTCCACCTATTAAAATACTCGACAACCTCACTTTAATATGTCAAATGGAAACTCTCATTGTGTGACACATCATTGCAAACGACATACAATCTGCTATTCGAACGTGCCAAAAAACCTAAAATCGGTATAATTAGAAGCGAGTTAGAAATGTGTGTAAATAAATAGTTTATCGAGTTTGAATAATTTATTTTACCAAACGCTCAAAATGTGCGCCGTGATTGGCAAGACAATAACAAAGCCCGTTTTGAAATTCCTTGCAATCTTTGGCGTAAGTTTCTCTGGTAATACTTCTGCATTCCAGTGAAATTCTATCTTTCGTTCTTAAATATTGGCAGACGGAGTACATTTTAGTTTTTAAATAACCCCAAAAAAAAGGAGTTAAGTCTGGATACCGTGCGAGCCATTCCATTGCATCTCGTCGGCTAATCCATTTGCCTGGAAATTGTTCATTAAGCCACTCTCGAATAAAGCATAGCGAGGGGGAGCTCTATCTTGCTAGAAATGCAAATTATCTTGACTGAGTTTCATAGCACCATTTTCATCCACTTAATTTTTAAAATAGTGGACAATAAAAGGGTATATCACACTTTTAGAAAGTTTCAGATACAGTTGGACGGCCTAGTGGGAATTATGATTTGGAAAATGCACTTCAGTACATAGAAGATAACCCTCAAGTCGGAATCAGACCATTGGCTAGAGACGTCAAACATACCCAAATCATTTGTAATGCGTATTGTAAGTACCATAGTTACCATAATTATATCGAATATTTATTTATTTCAGTTGGGAAGAATGACTCAAATGCATGGTGTTCACCTATATCATTACCAGAGGGTTCAAGAGTTGATGCCTAGAGATTTCCCACCCAGGATAGAGTTCTGTCGATGGATGTTGGGACATTAAAATTTTTTAGCAAGAATTTTGTGGTCTGTAAGGCCACATTTTCTAGGGGTAAAGTGTTTAATATACATAGCACCCGCTTTTGGGCCGACGAAAATCCGAGAGCAGAGCGAAGAACTAATTTGCAATATAGGTTCTATGTAAATGTGTGGGCGGGAATAATTGGAAATTAATTGGTCGGTCCAACTAAAATGCCCAATAACTTAAAAAATGAGAGATATTTGGACTTTCTTCAAAATCAGTTGGCAGGGTTATTAGGGGATGTTCCCTTGAGGACCAGGATGAAAATGTATTTCCAACACGACGGCGCCCCTGCTCATTTCGGGTGGCCTGTTCGTAACTGGTTGGATGAGAATTATTCGGAAAGGTGGATAGGCAGAGGTGGACCAGTGTACTGGCCAGCGCGATCGCCGGTCTTAAATCCACTCGACTATTATTTTTGGGGTCAAATGTGCAACATAGTTTATGCAACTGAGGTCGATACGCGTAAGGACCTACTGCAGCGAATTATTCAAGCTGGAAATGAAATAAGAAGAAAGCGTTTCCAGATTCCTAGGGCAACTCAAAGCATATGCCGTAGAGCTAGGCTTTGTGTGAGAGAAAACGGAGGCATATTTTAGAACCTTATTAAAGAGTAGTTATTTCTATTTTTTGTTTTAATTTTATTCTGCCAAAATATTTTTAATAATAATTAATATTATTTTTGTCTCATTACTGCTCTGTAAATAAATTAATTTTCATAATTATTTGTTTCCAACTTATTTCGTGTTTTAAGAGGCATGAGAGCTTCCTGTCTGCATAATTTATTTCTATCAATACACTTCGTATGGACGTTATTTTTCTAAAACGATTTTTCACCGAAACGGGTCAAGATAGAGACATCGCTAGAAGTACCTTTTTTGTGTAAAAATTAACCATGTTTAATAATTTAATATTAATAATTAAAAAAACATCCAAACAAAAAATATGGGGCATAATTTACCCAGCACTTACTCTGTACGTGACGCCCCTGACAAAATTTCTGAAATTTGGAAAAAGAAATACACGTAACATAATAAAATCTGCAAAAATACAAAATTTAATAAGTCTACCTCAGACGGTTACAGATATATTACAGGGAAACCCTTTTCGGGGTGCCTCTTTCAGGGGGCTATAGCCACCTTAGGACGCATTTTTCGAGGCATATTGCCCACTAATTTCGGGACACTCTGTATATACATATATAAATATAGTGTAGTTGCCTCTGCAGTGAGTTTAACCAAAAAAAAAAATAACAACAATAAATACATTCTCTTATAAGTTTAAATATTATCGCTATTAACTTAATAAAGTTTAAAAAATCTCTAAGGTAATACTAATTTGAATACTTAATCTTAACCTTTAACTAAGAACAGGGCTCAAAAAGCATTAATAAATACATATAACTAAATTTTTTTTTTTTTTGGAAAGCCTGAATACACACACATTTTAAATTATTAATGTTTAAAGAGCTTACCATATCACTTTGTACAAGTATTCTTAAAGGAAAGTCCGTCTGTCGGCTTTGCCCGGGAAGGCCCCCAAAGGGGACCCCCGGACCCCGAGGAGCTCGTCGTGAACGTTTTTCAACAGCTAATTCCACTTTTAGAGTTTTCCCTTCGACTTCAAGGCCATTGAGTTGAGATACGGCCCTAAAATAAGTCACAATATATTTATAAAGGGATTATAATTAACGTCAACTGATAGTTGAGCTATTTCAATATGGATTTTAAATAATAATTGATTAAGTGGGACAACAGCCTGTCTACTAAAAACAAATCTGATTTGATCTTCCTTACAATACCTAATGCAAACTTTAAGTTAACCAAGACCGTAAATATGCCGAATTGTATGTAACCACGTGCACTCTTCAAACGCTTTATAGGATAAAAATTACTTATGGACAACTAATATTTGTTTAAGGTGCCAATACTATAAATCTTCAGCGACTAAAAATTTTAATTATGGGCGAAAAGCTAAGTACGCCAAGGAAGCGTACACTTATCACATATACCAATAAAGTTAAAACAAAATCAGAAACGTTGATCGAAAAAAACATGTCTAGTAAGTTCATCCTGCTAACCAAATGCTTTTCTATTAAGTACAAACCACTTCAGGCCTAAATTACGTTAGTATTTTGCAATACCAATACTCAACTTTTAAAACCACCAATTTTTCATTCCGACCACGTCGGAAAAATAATTTCGGATCATTTTATTTCAGTAAAATATTTTAAATATTTTGTCACAGAAAGGGGGAATCGGGGCTTAGTAATACGTTTTTAACCGTATTAACAAAATAAAACATTTTATTGAGTTGCGCGTTATCTTGTGATAGTACGTTTACACGTAGGAAATTTTCTATCACTGTATTTCTAAAAAACATTGTGACTGCAGTTTCGTCTTTTTTGCTACATTCTTAAACTCGATTGTACTGCTATACGTTGTTTCAGGCGTAGTTTAAAATACAATTTGACCTGTTCTGCTGTACGCTGTACTAGTGTAAATTTAAGAAATACGTGATTAATTTTTTTTTTCAAATCAAAAGCCAACTGATATCCGGCTGGAACCAATTTTTATTTTTTGAGCCATATGTACAATACGAATTATACAACTGAGATCTACCCATAAGGATCTGCTTAGACAATCACACTAGCGGGAAATGAAATTCGATGAAACCATTTTGAAATTCTTTGGGCGTCGCAAAGTATAAGCCGCAAAACTAGAAAGTGAAAAGGGAAATTGGAGGTTTATTTGAGCATCTTTGAAAAATTAAAGAAATTTCATTAGGCTTTAAGGTAAATATTTTTTTATTGCATATAAAACGTGTTAGAAATGTTTTGGATCATGTATTACAATTATGTTAGATAACAAAGAAACATTGTCAATCTAATAGATAAAATAACATAAATAAATGAATGTCCTATTTAAATTATTTTTACATTTGATAAACATAATACTTCCAAAATAATTTTATACAAAAATAATATGTATACAAAGATCGATTAATAATACGTTTTCGTGTAAAAACCGCTAAAGTCTTACTACCTGCTATACCAAACTTATCCAAAAACAATACTTTGCTAACTTGAAAAAAATTTTTTTTTTTGGAAAATTACGCAATAGTCAATTCGTGGCTAACTACTTAAAATTTTCAATCAGAATTTTCGTTAAAATATTGCCCACTAAATTCGGGACACCCTGTATAACTCAAGAGACATGCTTTTTGCTCTAACATATATTATCTCATACCTTGCTAGCCATAACAATTTACTTTGAGATTGCATAAATGGTCAGGCATGTGCAGACGTGTGCTGACATAAAATAACTGTGCTTTTCAAAAATTTACTATTTAATAAATTATTCCTTAACATGAATGTAAAAATATAAAGTTTAACAACTAGGGTTGACTAACTCCATTAATATAGGTTAGATGTTAAAACTGTGGAATAAACCAAGGGAGGTTTTTAAATTTGTTTATTTGCCTTTTACTGACGACTTGCAGTAAATAAAAAGTCTTATCGGTAAATTAAGTAACTAACCTCAAGAGTTTTTTTAAAGTTATTTTTATATTCAAGGCATGTACAAAAATTAAAACAGCATTTAAAGTTTATTGGGGTTATACATTTAATTTGTTGCTATCATGAATATTTTTACTGTAATTTCCATCCACTTTCTTATGTCATTTTGTTTAGGCCTTCCACAATACTTAGGATATTCTGATTGCTCTTACAATCCGAGGATTTAAAGAGCGGCGATAGTGTTTTCACCTTCTAAACAGTGCGTATTTTTATAAGAAAAAGAGTATAAAAAGCATATAGCTTTATCTGTATTTTACAATATTATGAACTGGCCTTTGCAGTATAGACTTAATCTGCAAGTCGAGCTTATTTTATAAGAGTACAGAATGCACCACCAGAATTTTTTTTATTTAGATTAAAAAGGCCTAGTTTCTCATTAAAATCTTAGAGTGAGCAGACGTTTTGTCACTTACCGCAACAGAAGATCTGCTGAGATAACATGTGACAAAAATATTTGATCATGTGACAAAAATATCTGATTTTTTGTCACCTGCTTTATCAGCAGATCCTCTACTGAAGAGATTGGCCAGAGTTACCATACAAATTATTATAACCATTGGAGAGTTATCGCACCAAATATGGTCAAATTTGTAGTCAATAAAAATTTGAAACTTCAATATATAGCCATATATGTGTTTAAATTAAGCACAGTAAATTTTTATACAAACAGGTTTGACGAGGATTAGGGTGCAAAAAGCAAATTATCGCCAATTCAGTGAGTGTGACAGAAGACGAATTACATATTGAATTACAGAAAATTGAAAAAACTTTATTTGAAAAATTGCTAAAAGAATGCGCAGAAGTATAGATGTTAGACATTTATGAATTCAGGAAATGCAATCACAAATGCCAGTTTTGGATTTCTTTGTACTAACATCAGTGAGTAATCGCGGATCGGCTTAAATAGTGCAGAGAACGATTAAAATGGGAGCCTTTAGAGACAAGTTCCGGTTTTTCTCAGGGATTCATGTCCAGGGTCCCAAGACGACATCCACATTTTTTCGTTGAAAGGCAGGTTCATTACCCTTTTCGGAGTTATAGAGTGAGGTGCTATTATTGTCCCCTCTTGTATGCAGCAGAGGTAATATGAAAATTTTGTTCTTATGCCACAATTTTAAAACTAATCTCAGAATCTTTTAAAGTAAAATTTAAATGTTTGTAATTTTAAATATAATTTATTTTTAAGACATATCAATGTTTATTTTATATTCTAAAAAGAATGACCGACTGGTCATTAAAACGGTAATAGTGAGTCCGCACTTTATACATATAAACCTTTGACATAATATCTGTTACTAAGTTTGCAGTGCCAACAATAACAATAATTATACATCATCCAGTCTTTCTGTGTTATTGAACCAACCCTTTTTGTTTATAACACAGAGTCTTATATTTTCAAATACTTTTAAATAGATGAAGAAACATTTAAAATTTTTAAGATTATTATTATTTTATAGTAATTACTGATTGTTGGCATACTATACAGGGTGAGTCGGGAGGAACGCACCAAACTCCACGTGTGTATTGTACACGTAAAAATAATTTTAAAAAACCCATATGTTCTTATACCATGAGTTTGTTTTCAAAATATAACGTCGCATTTTATAAGACTTTAATCGTACAAACTCGAAAATAAACGCGTCAAACACACTGATACTGACACTAACACATGTCAGAACAACAAAACGGACCAAACAATCGGTACCTACAGCATTTGTGATAAGAAGCAGTAAATTATTTAAAACATTTTAATAACGCTATAATTTGAGAAAAAATGAGAATCGAATAAGGACATATGAGTTTTTTAAAATTATTTTCATGTGTACAACACTCACCTGAAGTTTGGTGCGGTTCCTCCCTACTCACCCTGTATATACCTATCTGTAAAAAACGAGAGTTGTTGGATGGACGAAAGCCATGTTTTTGCTGAAAACCCTTTAGAAGGATGTATATTACTAGAATCACTTTTAGAAAGGTGCGGAAAATTTGTTAAATATACAAAAAGTAAAAAACAAATCGAAAAAAATTGTAAAAAAATACAAGATAAGATAATTAGAAGTCGCAAAATCTCTTAAGCTTGTTGCAAAATAGCAATAAACAAAAAAAGGCAAAAAAGTAGCTTTTTTGCATAAATTTTTTGAACTCTTAGATTTATCTGGGCCAAATAAAATTTCATACTATGTTAAAACATCCTGCCACATAAAAATCCGTTTAATAGTATTTGCACAATAATATTGCAATCCGATTTCGTTGATATTATTGACAATTTTGCGAATTCGATAGAGTCCAGAATATTGAACTTAGACATTGGATTTTTATTTCAGATATACTAGAGATCTTTAAAACGTTAAAAAAACTGGGATTATTTCGACGCCCTCCGCAATTGTTTAAAGTTATGAACAATTGCTGCGGGCAATAACTGTTTAAACAAATAAAAAAGATGTTTTTTTGCTTTGAAATCGTTCTATTAGTAAAATATTATAGATTCGCCTTAAACGCTGGCCGGTCAAGCAGCCTGTATCTTGGCAATTAACAAATCGATCGATATAGCTACTAGAGGCAGCGTTCACTAGTGAACGCTGCTAGAGGCAACCTTGCCGCTCAGCAGGCGCGAAAAAGCGTGCGAGAGCGAAAGAAAAAATCGCTCACTAACCATTCTCTCGTGCTCCAACGTGCTGATTGGTCGGTGGAAGGGATAACCTCGCCCACCAATCAGACATTAATTCGATGGTTTTTTTAATAGTATTTTAACTAACATACTTTCGCCGGTTGGTATTTTAAGGTTTATTAGATTGTTTTAGGCATTATCTGAGTGACAGATAGCAGTTTGTAAAAATAGATACCAAGATTTCAAAAAAACTTACTTTAACTGCGAAAGTACCTTATAGAAAGTTCTCTTTTTGATGTACTTGTTTATGAAGCTAAATAGAGAAGTGTGAAAAAATCCATTTTTTTCACACTTCTCTCCGTTTATAAAATAGAACATTATGTCTACTAAAAAAGTAACAAAAATAAGATAACGGTGACCTTTTGATTCTAAACTTTTAGTGGTCTTATTAACTACATAACAAGCAAAGCATTACTAATACTGGGGACT
Source organism: Listronotus oregonensis (assembly GCA_019359885.1). Classification (NCBI taxonomy): domain Eukaryota; kingdom Metazoa; phylum Arthropoda; class Insecta; order Coleoptera; family Curculionidae; genus Listronotus; species Listronotus oregonensis. The sequence goes on from JAHBCN010000220.1 coordinate 137,721, forward strand.
GTAAAAAAAGTTATAGACTGATGATATTTTTGGTATTAAAATACTTAACTGGTATTAAATCTCTTTCATGCTGGAGTACGCCAGTCAAATCTTAATACCATACACTTTATACTGATCTTTCTAAAAGAGCCTAGAGAATTTTTTTTACTTTTTGCATTTAAACTGAGTAAAAAGTAGACGGACACAAGTGCGTAACATAACAAAAATAAATAAAAAGGTCCTTTAGAGTGCCTCCGTAATAGCGAAGTATTTTTTATATTGGATACTACGGGAGTAAGTATGATAAAACATGAATAAATAATCGAATTAGTTGGTTACTAAATACCTATTGTAAGAAGTTAGATATATTTAGCGTTATTTTGCAAGGTCTAACATTATTTAATATAAACTTTTTTTAACTTTATGACAGCCCACAAAAAATTAACCTAAGTACCAGAGTATCGGGAGTGTCAGGTTTTTAGGTGTTTAACTTATTTTTTTTTCCAGCTCTGTTAACATTGTCCAAGCACTGAAACCTGAAAATGTTGCATTTTACAGCACCTTTTAAATAACGCGGTAGTGTGTCACCACGAACGTTATTTTTTAATAGCTACTATCTAAATATGTTTTCCCGGCTGGGGTCGCCGACGTGGCGAGCAGAGACTATGACCACTATGCTACCGAGTAGACAACACATATTAAGAAAGAAATACGGACCTAACCACAACTGAAGATTCTGCGACCTAGTTTAATATTCATCATTTTTACTGTTATTTTTTTCATGTGATACAACCACCTGCATCCACCTACAACCCTATACATCCACATATACCTAACCTAAAAGATGTAAGGTAACGTGCCGGGCTGAATGGCCGGAAGGATAGAAGCGTTCCTAAATCAGGTAGCACCCTCTTTTATTCTATGCTTTATCCCAGGGGTCTCCAAACTTTCCAGCCTTAGGGCCATACTGATTACTCCAGTAAGTTCCGAGGGCCAAAACCATATTATCATTGTTGCCGGTGGTAAGAAGTGAAATAGTCCACTGATGAAAAAAAAAGTCCGAAAAAGTACACAACGTTTAAAAAAGGCTGCAAATCGGACTAAAGTCCGCAAAACGGCAACACTGCATATTATTAATTTTCCTGTCATCTGTAATTTCTAGATTAGTCGTAGAGTACGAGCCATGAGGAGTAACGTGACACGACATCTGGTGGACACAAGCGGAAATAGGTAGTACCTTCTATCGCTAACAGATGGCGCTAATAGCACGTACAGAATAATCTCGTTGGTTCGAGAAAGTTCTGGTGTCTTCCACTCACTTCTAGATGGCAGTAATTGGAATATATAAGAAGGCTAGTGGCGCAACCACAAGTCAGTTCCTATGACACTGTTGTTAAATAAAATATTGCATACCTCCTTAAAACGTGTTTGTGCGTGTTTAAGTTTAAGACATCTTTATAACAGTATTTTGATTTGAATTGTTGCTTTTGTGTGTGAATTAGTAGTATGGAAAAGAAGCGAAAAATTAATAGTGAATGCAGAAAATTCAAAGATCAGTGGAACATTCAGTATTTCGTAATTGAGTCCAGTAACAAGGCGCTATGTTTGATTTGCAATGAAAGCATAGCCGTTCTCAAAGAATATAACATTAAACGTCATTATGAAACAAAACATTTTCAAAATTACTCAAAATATACAGGAAGTTTGCGGACAGAAAAATTCGAAGCTATGCAGCGCGGATTGAAATCGCAGCAATCTTCATTTACAAAACTCAAAACTGAACAAGAGGCTGCAACTCGTGCCAGCTTTCGTGTGGCTCTTGAAATTGCAAAACGTGGAAAACCATTCACCGATGGAGAAATGATCAAAGAATGCATAATTGCAGTAGCCGAAGAAATGTGCCCTGAAAAGGTAAATTTATTAAAAACTGTCAGTATGTCAGCAAACACTGTGGCTCGAAGGGTAGAAAACATCGCTGAAAATATATCCTCTCAACTGTTCGACAAAAATGGACATTTTGAGTGGTTTTCTTTGGCCTTGGATGAGTCAACGGATGTGTCAGATACTGCTCAGGTGTTGATTTATATTCGAGGAGTAGATAAAAGCTATGAAGTGCACGAAGAACTTCTTGATATGCCTAGTATTCATGGCACAACTACTGGTACAGATATTTTTAAAGAAGTTGAAATGGCCATTAATCAAAAGAACCTTCGATGGAAAAACTTGAAATGTATTACAACTGATGGAGGCAAAAACATGAGTGGGAAAGATAAAGGAGTGGTCGCTCTTGTGTCAAAGGCTGTAGAAAATGACGGTGGTTCAAAACCAGTAGTCTTACATTGTATCATTCATCAACAGTCTTTGTGCGAAAAATGTTTGGATATGTCTGACGTTCTGAAACCAGTCATATCAACTGTTAATTTTATCAGATCTTTTGGGCTGAATTACCGAAAATTCCGACAATTTATTGAAGAGATTGGAGAAACTGACTTACCTTATCATACTGCCGTACGCTGGCTTAGTTGTGGGAAAGTCCTTCAGCGCTTTTTTGAACTTCGAGCAGTGATCGAAATTTTTTTGAATGAAAAGCATCGCCCTCTTACTGAATTACAAAACAAAGCATGGCTGTGTAAGTTAGCATTCTATGTTGATTTGACAAAACATGTGAACGAACTGAATTTGGGATTGCAAGGAGAAAACCAGCATCTTCCTGTTTTATGCACTAATATCAAATCATTCCGGAAGAAATTGAGACTGTTTCAATCACAACTACGAAGTAAATGTTTTTTACATTTTAAAACATGTGAAATATTCAGCCACACTACTGAGACTGAGTTTCCTATCGATTTTGCAATCGAAACTTTGAGTGCTTTGAAGATAAATTTTGATACTCGTTTCTCGGACTTTGATGCCATTGCGAATCAAATTAAGATTTTCAGAATCCTTTTGATACTGACATTGAAACCCTAGCCCCGGAACTTCAAATGGAAATGATTGATCTACAATGCAGTGATATAATTAAGAACAAATATCAAAACTCATCTTTGTTGGAATTTTATAAGAGTCTTCCACTGACACAATTTGATAATTTGCATAAATTTGCTCGTGGTCTGTTTTCTGTTTTTGGTACTACTTATTTGTGTGAGAAAACCTTCTCCAAAATGAAGTACACAAAAAATGTTTACAGATCGAAATTAACTGATGAGCATCTTAAATCTCTTTTAATAATTGGTACAAGTAAAATTAGTCCACAACTACAAACTATTGTCAGTGGAAAATCTCAATTACATAAATCTCATTAGTATTTCATATGTCATTATGTTTGTTATAAGTTATGTGATTATTTAAAATGTATAAAATGTTAGTTGGATTCATTTCAATAATTTGTTAGTTATTATATACTGAAGTTAAATTTTCTGCATATTATACATGTCTTTACTCATTACAATTCTGTGTTTCTTTATCCAACTTATCACAAAAACAATAACAATAAGCCTACAAGAATGTTATGAGTTAGCGGAGTTAGCCCATGGCCATATCAATGTAGATGTCATATTAATAATTATTCAACATAAAAGTAGAATACTTCAGTAAACTAAATTTAATTTGCTATAAAAATTATTTGTTCTCTAAAAGGAGTTTTCAAGTATGCTAGCTCTCCGCGGGCCGGACAAAATCTGTCCGCGGGCCGGATGTGGCCCTCGGGCCGTAGTTTGGAGACCCCTGCTTTATCCATACGGGGGCTGTAGCTAAATGGATACTGGTTTCTATTGGAATATCCAAAAAGCAAAGGCAAGATTTTATTTAAAAACGGAAAAGCTTCACAGAAGCAAAATGCTCCATAATCAGAGTAAACTTTAAAAATGAACTGACGGCAAGACCCAAAGAAAAGTTAAGGAAAAAAGAAAGAGGTCGAAAACACCCACACCTTAAAGACCACAAAATAAAACATAGAAAGGTTTCTTTTTATCTTTGGGACAGCCCATAAAGGTTAACACAGACGTTATACAAATAACTAGCACTTCTGAACTACCCCCCATTAATCCAGGCATCCACACAACACAGAATAGCACGCGGTCTTTACCTATTAAATTACTAACCACACCCGACTTTGCTTTGTTAATCTGACAAGAAGTGATGTTTCAACGAGGCAAAGGCTGTTAATGCGGTACTTTTTTCTTGCGCTTACTTCGCGTCAGGTGGAAATTGTCACCTATCGCGTATTTCTACGTACTTACTCACGCGGCCACTGGGAGGTTGCTGGAGTACAAAGAAAAACAAAGGTCCTTACAATAGTAAGGTCGGACCAAAATTTATTAAATACCTTTCGCCGAAGTTCACCTTAGACCTGTTGAACCACAGCTGCAAAATAGTAAGGATGGTGGTAGGTCGACTTACAGGATAATGTAGGCTTTATAAGAAAAGAATGAGTCTAACATAAGACAATCTACCGTTTTGTCAGGAGAAACAAACACCAGAGCAAATGTGATGCTTGTACAGGTTTGGCGAGGAAAAGCTAAAGCCTACAGAGTTCATGCTTATGGAATCTACCTAAAAAGGCCGCCTTGATATGGCTACAACAGCCTGTTAAAATTTTAATTTATATGTTAAAAGTTGCAGTGGAAAAGGAGTAATGTCATAATCTAAAGATATTCTAATAAAGTCAGTTAACTCAAGCGTGCCACGTAGAGTTTCCCTCCTGCCCGCACCGATTCCTCTCCTATCGACTACCCAGCGGCCTCACGACTTAGCCGTGACTTAGTTTTTGCAAGTGCCTTCGATCCAGGCGGAGTGAATTTATATTAGCGGAATCGTTTTCGCATGCGTTACGTTATACACTATTTAAAAAATTAATTTGGTTAAGGGCTTAACGGAGTTTTTCTTATTGTACTGTTGATGACTGTTGCGGTACTACAGATGATTGTGTTATTTTATAATCTCACCACAGATAATATTATTGGATTTGAAGAGCTGCCCAATAAAAGATCCACTAATATTGCCACCAGTGCTTTGGTGGTAATGGCGGGGGAATATCGCACAATTGGAAAATACCTATCGCCTATTTTTTACCAAAAATTCTACTTATTAAATTCTAGTAACTTAAAAACATGTCAGGCTTTTATGGGTACTCTAGAGCAGATTAAATTTTTAAATAAAATGGCCACCCTTCTTTCAAATTTTAAAGTTTTACGCAGAAATAACAAAAATTTTACTAATACTCTTAAGTTTATATATGGATGGCGACTAACTATTTCATCAGTTTTACAGTTATGGAAACAATTACAACAAAGAAACTACCGATTTTTACTAACTCGTCATTTAAATTGGGACTGTCTTGAAAATTATTTTGGTCAAATCAGAAACGCTTGTGAAAATGCAAAAAATCCAACAGCCATTCAATTTTTTAGAACTTTTAAAAAAATCCTTTGACCCTACAGAAGGTGGAAACCCAGAGCGTGCATCCTTGTCAGAAATAATATTAAATATTTTGTACTTTCAGGTTTCTGCAACAAGGAAGGAAGGAGCTATCCACCTCACTCTACCAGGAGAGGGCATGACGGACTTAATCGTCTGCTCGGTATCCTTTCCAGGAGACAGGGACGTGAAACATCCTCCTCCAATCGCAGTCCGGGACCTGATCATCTACTGCAGGAAGAACAACACCTATTTGGTGATTGGTTGTGATGCAAATGCGCACCACGTTGCATGGGGCAGCACCAACATTAACCAAAGCGGTGGGTATCTTTTCAATTACTTGTTAAGGGAGGAACTTATAGTTAATAATATAGGGACCGCACCAACTTTTGTAACTCGTAATAGAAAAGAAGTACTAGACCTAACAATTGGCTCAACCTTTTTAAATAATAAAATAACTAATTGGAAAGTATCTTCCGAACCATCTTGTTCGGATCATAGAAATATTCGGTTTGACATCGAAACGGGGCCCAGACCTATGATACAGTATAGAGACTCAAGGAGCCTGGATAAGGACGGGTATAAACTATCCCTAGAAAACCACCTCCATTCCTGTCTTACCACAATAAATAATCGCGATCAGCTAGAGGTGGCTGCGTAGCAGTTGAGAACCGCAATTATCTCATTCTATCACGAAAAGTGTCCACTTAAAAGGAAGAAAGACAATAGAAACACTCCCTGGAGGAACAAAAACCTGAATACGCTAAGAAAAGAAGTCCGTCGGTTATTCAATCGGGCAAAAGTAGTGGGCGAATGGGAGGAATATAAAACCGCCCTAACACACTACAATAAGCAAATCAGGAAGGCAAAAAGAAAATCCTGGGAAAAGTTCTGTGAAGGTATCCCAAGCATACCAGCACTAGAATTCATAGGATTCTCTCTAGAGAACCGGTTCAGAAGTTACGATCACTGGAAAGACCAGACGGCTCCTGTACCGAATCTAGAAGACAGACTTTGGAGCTTCTAGCAAAAACTCACTTCCCAGGAAGTCTAATACCTGATAGGCAGCCAGAAAATCTCCCTGTTGGCCAATTAAAACGGCCTCAGAAGAGCGACTGGCTGACTTCTAACAATATAATAACAACCCAAGCGATACGGGGTGCAGTGGGCTCATTCCTCCCCCTTTCCAGCACTGTTACAAGTCGGTCTGGAAGTGATGCTACCCCTTCTAATAAGACTTTTAGAGCTAGCCTAGTGTACATACGGACTAGCTGGTCAGCGACAAATATATATATATATATATATATATATATATATATATATATATATATATATATATATATATATATATTTTATATATATATATATAATATATATATATATATATATATATATATATATATATATATATATATATATATATATATATATATATATATATATATATATATATATATATATATATATATATATATATATATATATATATATATATATATATATATATATATATATATATATATATATATATATATATATATATATATATATATATATATATATATATATATATATATATATATATATATATATATATATATATATATATATATATATATATATATATATATATATATATATATATATATATATATATATATATAGTTTTTATAAGCCACCGAACCAACAATGTAACGTCAAACTACTGGAGCAATCAAGGGTACACCTTAAAACTATAGTGGGACTGTACACGGGACACTGCAGATTGAAATACCACATGCACAAGATCGGCCTAGCGGAAGACGCCGAGTGCCGCATGTGCATGGAGGAGGATGAATCGGCAGAACAAATACTGTTCATGCCCAGCAATGTCACGACTTAAATTTACAATGACACCTTGTTGCCGAGGGAGGTGAAAGATCTCTCTGCCAACAGGATCATCAGATTTATTAGATGTCTGGACCTGGTGGGAGAAATATAAAAGGGTGTGAGCCACAATAGACCGATCGGTCGCGGTGGAAGGGTGTTATACCCACTCAATTTAAACCTGACCCAACCTAACTGTTTTTGTAATAGTTATCGCCAGGTCCCTCTTTTACTCAAAACCTCTTAATTGCATTTAAGCAGCCACACTTGCGTATAAACAATGGTTTTTCATCAACGGCTCTAGACAAGTAAAACAATTTAAAGATCGGTGGCATAAACAAATTGTACAGCATATGTATTTTACGATACTGTCAGTTATTTTTATATAATTTATTAGTTGACAAACTCCTTTACAATATTGGTTCAACCAAAATCGGTATATAGACCATTAATTAAGTTGATGTGATGACAATTCGTGCAGAAATAATTATATTGGACCGGCACTGCCGGCAATACCAAACGCTTGTGTTTAAGGTACCCTATACATTAAACCGCAAAGTAAACATATGTCAAAAACAAAACCAACACGAGAAGTTGAGGCACAAGCCGCTTGCAGGCACCTGCCTTGTGTCTTTGGTAATAATCAGGTTCGTATGGAATTATTTGTCGATTACGTTCGTCAATATCCCTATAATTACGAGATCCCGTTGCAACCAGATTTTAAATACACATTTTATACTTGTTAAACAAGATTTTAATAATATACTAAAATAAATATATATATTATATATATATATATATATATATATATATATATATATATATATATATATATATATATATATATATATATATATATATATATATATATATATATATATATATATATATATATAAAACTGACTTGAAGGGCCCTGTTAAAAATAAAAATAATAAATAGGTTTTCTGTACAAACAAAAAAAACTTCTATTAGAAAAACCCTTTTTGATTTAATTTTGAGACATGCATATTATTAAATCGCTTTAAAGGAGGCCAACAAATATTAAAGTATCCAATTTATTTTCTGTGTAAACCTAGTCAACTGCAGAGCAATGATAGATAAACAAAATTAATATCCGTGGACCTAAGTGGTATAAGAAGATAGGTAGAACAAATGAGTGAATGCTAAGCTAAGGGCCGCTTGTTTAATGACCTGTCGATCTAGGGTCTAAACCAAGGAGTCACCTAAAAATCATCATCATAAGTTCACAAATAACTAGTGGTAAATTGCAAATAACAGTTTAATCTACAGATCCGTGATGTAACCTTTACCTGTCCAAAAAGTATTAGTTAACACACACTGAGATTTAAACCAGATTTTTGTCATTGTTAATAGGCAATGTAACTTATTTTATCCGTAATATCTTTTTTTATTAATTATGAATCATTAATTACATATTTAACATTATCATAAAATAAAAATAAAATCAGTTAAAGACAAAAAAAGTAAGATTTTGGAATATACAGTTAAATCTATAAGAAAAAAAAACAGTTTAAAATAAGGAAACTTAACTCAAAAATAAAATGCTTATAAGCTTTTTTGCAGCTATACTTACGTGGCTTTACTTGCAATTAACGTTCTATGTAAAAATTAATTTATTAATTTTTTATGCTTCTTATAGCTTTTATTTGCAATTTCATGCCGCATTATCAAGATTTATTTTTCTTAGTGCCTAATTTTTCTTAAAACTTTTTAAATAACCATTGAAAAATATTTGCATTCCTTGTGTACTTTCCGGCTCCGGCACACACTGTATAATAGCACCTTATAAAAATATTTATGAGTATATTCTTTTAAATTATTAATGACAAAATATTATAGAAGGCATATTTTCCGAAACAAAGTATTTTGGTTTAAACGACGGGGATTGACACGAAATTGTACCGGGTGTCCAAATAAGAAAAGACGGCAGCTGTATCTCGGAAATTATTAGTCGAACATCGTTAGGAAAAATCTTTTTAGTAAAAAGGCTTAAGAGAAATAGCTCAAAATTATTTTCAAGTTTCTAAAACCACCGCAAGATGGCGCAACCACAACGATAAATTAAAACCTATTTTTTTCCAAAATTAGATAGTATTAGGTACAATTTTAATAACATTAGGAAAAATTAACTAATTTTGCATCAGTTTGGTAAAGGACTTTTTGTCGTATTTGAGTTATTTTAAATTAACCTGTTTTCCAAATGAAATAATATTAACAATTAATCAAAACAGACTTTGTGGCAAAGTAAAAAAATAGTTACTGTAGAGTAAAAGAAAAAAAAACACCACCCTTTAAAACCCCATTATTCGTTTTGAGGAATACCCAGTTTTATTGCCTCTGTAGACGATCTCCTGAGCAAGATATCTTTGGTTATTTAAAATGGAAAATTAAAAAAAAAAATGTTTGACAAAATGACGGCTTCTCAAAAAAGAAATGCAATTTTCGAAGAAATTTCCAACTTTAATTGGTTTAAAAAATCGAAATAGTTTTTGGAAATCTTACTCCTTCGATGAATACCTGGGGAATATATCTAAGAAGATGGTGTAAAATTTTGAACCCGATCAGTCAAGCCGTTTTGAAGAAATCATGCTCACCGACATTGTAAACATAGTGTCCAAATAAACACGTTTGAAGTTTTAAAATACAGATGTAGATCCGGATCAATTTGAAATTTTCAGAATACTTCAACATATGTGCTTTCTAAAAATAAAATACAATTTTTATTCTAAAAATCCCAACTATAGGTACAACCCCTAAAATCGAAGAATCCCTAGTGAAATTGAGCATCTGAAAACCTTATAGTCCTATACCGGCCAATACTTTAAATTGAGTTGTTATTTTAGAGACTGTTCTTTATACAAACTACGACTAAATTATTGTTTATATTTTTTACTAAAACTCAACTTACTGTTGTGCTTGTTCTGTGGTTTCATACGTAATTTGCACCACTTGTGTGGTAGGATCTTTTGAAGTAAGTTTATCACAATGAATGACACGCCCATGTTGCGTAAGAAGGTGTTCGATGTCTTCAAACTTAATTTGTGGACCCAAGTTGGATATTATAATTTTTGGAGTTTGGCTGAAACAACAAAAACATATTTTTAATTTTTATATAAATGAATGAACGTAAAAGTAAAATTAGTTAATATATCCGACATATTCAAGCAAATGATATTAAGCGTGCAATTCTGGTTAGTGAGTTTTTAAAACTTTAAACGAATCGCTGAACCAAATAACCTAAGACCCACCTGCTTATTAACAGTTATATAAAAAAATCTTTAATCTTTAAATTGCAAACTATGTACCACTTTCAAACGCATATATTAATTCGCATAAATTAATTCGGGTTAAGGGCCAAAAATTCACCACTGATACTTTTATTTACCTCATGAATATGGTAATTCAGGTAGAGAAGTGCTGTGAAATTGTGGGAATACTTTTTTGTGATCTTAGCACAGAGTTCGATTGTATGTTATATGATTTGCTTTTTCCCTATTTACTAAATTTTTTTAGTGTCTTCATTTATTTTGCTTCTATATTTTTGTCTTGTTTTTTTTTAAACGAACCACAATTGACAAGATTTTTATTCAATTATTTGAACAAAATCTGATAAGGTTATCGTCTCATATATTTCCGATGTTTTCATACTGCTTCTATCATTTTTGTAGTAACGCTTTATTGCATCTTGTTTTTCCTTTATTGGAAACGTCTATTTTTTTTTTAACGACAGAGTGATAAAAGTCTACTTCGACAAAATATTTTTTGATTTAAGGATTACTTGTAATACATCATTAGTAAGGAAAAATCTAATATGACGTGCTTAAAAAAATAAGTATAAGGTAGCCGAGCGCTGAAATGTCGACTAGTAAATCTAAAAGCACTATCATGTGGCGGGACAAAGGTGTCAATGCAAAGGTGCAATTTGCGTTAAAATATTTCTTAAAATAAAGTTAGACAAAACAAAAACGCATTTTAAAAATGATTTAAATTTTCTTTAGTAATTTATGAAGTGCATTAGAAATTATCGGAAATTTTGTATAAAAAACTGTTGTCTAGAAACCGTCATAAATTTCAATATTCATTGTTGTTTGACAACAATGAATATGAATTCATGACGGTTTCTTAAAGACAACAACTTTTGAATACGAAATTTTCAGAACATTTAGAACGCACGAATCATACTTATTTATTGGACCATTTCAAGAACAAAACATAATACTTTGGGTTTTATAGAAAAAAAATTATTAACAACTAAAAAAATTATTTCAATTATTACAGGGAATACAGAAATATTATATTGACATTTTAATAAAAATATCATTTTATTACCAAATAAAATTAGAATATTTTAAATTTTTACAGTGAAATACACAATTTTTACAATAATTAATGAAATTTTTATTAGACGCTTGTACTAATGTTTTTTTCTCGATTGGTGGATGACGACAAATGTTCCCTATACTTCGATTGCTTAATGTAATTGGTTCGTGTTGCCCTCTCATTTTTTAAATTATTCCCTCGTGACGATTTTAATCCATCTGTTGGTATGGCCCAATAAAAGCTACGCTTTTAGGTCCCCTAATTTTAATAAGTCGTTCTTCTCCTTCTTCTCCTTTAGCTAGCACCGAAATTGCCGTACATCTTAGGATATGGTTGGTGATTTTGTGATTAGAAATATCAAGTCCAATTTCTTTTGCAGTAGTTTTTTTGGCCATTTTAAAAGGTAATTTTGCCCAAACATCTTTATATCAATTTCCACTTATTCTATGTTCAGTGGTTACAAAGAAACACTCGTTTTTGCAAGAAGACCTTTTTCATCTAAGAACTTTTTGAAAAGTCCTACTGGCCGAAATCAGGGTTGCTGTTATCACGTACTAACCATTTGGAATTTGAAGAAAATGGGATTATATTCAACTCGGTTTGTTTTATTTCCGAGAAAATGGGATTATATTCAATTCGGTTTGTTTTATTTCCAAAAATGTCCATTTTTTTTGAAAAAGTACACTGCATTTTGCACATTTATCTCTACGCCACGCCAGTTTGTAAGGAAGCACATAAAAAACTTTTTTTTAGATCCCATTAGGTGAATTCTCATTGTAAAATATGACCATATTTTTAAAAATTTTATACGTAAAAGCTCCTTGACTGCTTTAAATGGAATAATTTTTCGAGTAAATTCCTAATAAAATTTGTTCATAAGCAATTTTGCCGTGATGTTCCATATAGTCTTTATCGTTACTTCTTATAACACAGGTCAACATTTGATCCACGCGGGAACGCCTAAAGCGGTTAGGTGCTACTAGAGTTTTTAGGGTCGCTGATTACGATGAAAGGGTCGGTTAACCTCTATCAAGTCAGGTTCAAGGTTATTTAAAGGTCAAGTGCAGAAAAAACCATCGAAAAAAATCTGGAAAAATTCATGCTTATCTTTTCGAGGTCACCGAATCCAAATCTGGCGTCTATTTCCACTGTTGATCTATCTATATGCATGAATTTTTTCCGGATTTTTACTATGTTTTTTTCTTCACTTGATCTTTAAATGTCCTTGAACCTAACCTTTTGGAGGTTAACTGACCTAAGATTCCGATTCGCCGACCGCAAAAACATAAGTACGAAGTTTTTCAGATTTGATCTCTACAGTAAATGTAAATAAACGCCGAATTCGGATTTAGCGACCTTGAAAACATATACATGAGTTTACCCAGATTTTTCCGATGGTTTTTTCCTAACTTGACCGTAAAATGACCTTGAGCCTGACGTAATGGAGGTTAACCGACTCTCTTATCGTAATCAGCGACCCTAAAAACCCTAGCAACACTTAACGGCTTCCGGCCTTCCTGTGTAGATCAAAAGTTGACATATGTAATCCTTACCGTTCGTTTTTCACATCTTATATGCCCAGTCAGTTAGAATCTGTGCTAGAAACTCATCCGAGTTGTTCCATCGAAATTATAGCTGCAAAACGTCGAAAACTGCTTCCATGAGATTTTACTGTATTTTCAGAATAACTTTTTCCTCATTCTCTGCTTTATTTTTTGAAGAAAACTTGACAAAACGAGACGTTTTGTCAAGTTTGATTATGATATTTAAAAGGTCTGTTATTTAAAAATAGTTTACAGTATTTTACAATTTTTGTACACACTTAGTCCTAAAATACACCTACGAAAAGAGCACTTTAAGAAAAAAAAATTGCAAAATAGCGTACACTATTTCTAAATAACGAACAGACCTTATGAGTAAAAAAGGTATTTGTCTACAATTTCTACGTTTTCTAGATAAGAAAATTTGTGGATCAAATTTAATATTTACTTTCAGCCAAGTGTAGTTTCGGAATTTGAGAAAAAAGTTATTGCTCTTATCTTAATAATTTGTTATCATCATAAATTGTGAATGGAGAGAAAAACCGTTATAAATAACTTAACATGTGCTTCTTTAGAATCTGACTACATAAAAATAATAAAAAGCTAAAGAAATATGTATACATGTATAGAAACTCAATATGTCCTTCATAGCTTCCCGACTGTTTTTTAGTTAAATTGGAACAAAAACTTTATCCAGTCCATTTTTCTGATAAGGCCTTAAAGTTTAACTAATAATCACGCAATAGAGTAAGCATTGTAACTATAACAAATAATACGTTACGAGATTATCTCCTAATTTGACATACATAAATGTTATGCAATAAATTACAGTGTAATATAGTAAGATATATTTATTTACCATATATATAACCGTAACCTCATAACAAAAAAGAAATCGGGCTGTTAAAGGTATTTTAAATAAATCAGAACCTGACCTAGGTGCCACATAATTTTTAGGTTTTTGTGCTTGGTTCCACACTTCTTAGTGTATTCAATTTCGATTTTTTGGTACTTAATGTTTTGTATATATATTCTAAAATATATATATATATATATATATATATATATATATATATATATATATATATATATATATATATATATATATATATATATATATATATATATATTATATATATATATATATATATATATATATATATATATATATATATATATATATATATATATATATATATATATATATATTATATATTATATTATTCATTTATTTATTTGGTTCATTTTTTTTTATTGCATTATCATGGCAAGAGGTCGCAGACGCGCTAATTTTACTCAACTTTCCAAGTATGAGAGGAGTCGGATAATCGGGTTGCGTAAAGCCGGATTTTCTTTTGGAGAAATCGCTAATCGGGTGAATCGAAACGAAGCTACTGTAATGAGACGTAATCGAGCGTGATTCCAAAAAGGCCGAAATCGACGAGTTAGAGGTACTGGATGCCAAAGACAGACTACAGAGCGACAGGATCGTTATTTGAGGCAACTAGCACCTTGAGATCGATTTTTTACAACAAGAGTTGCGAACCTGTGGTTTGATGCTGTCGGAAGGGCAATAACAATTAGGACAGTTTATCGTCGAATAAGATCTTTTAAACTGTTTTCATACCGTCCTCATCTTGTACTACCTCTCACCCCACAAAATCGTCGGCAATGATTGGTATGGAGTACGGAGAGACTTGCATGGAAGATGGAATGGAACTCAGTCGTGTTCAGCGATGAGTGCAGATTCTGCCAGAGCCATGCAAGAGAAAGAAGGAGACGTGGTGAAAGACGGAACGCTCAATTTTTCATTGAATTGCTTATTCATCGCACTGTGGGTGTTATAGTATAGGGTGCCATTGCTTACGGCAGCAGGTCACAATTAGTGTTTATTCAAGGTAGCATGACTGTCCAGCGCTATACCCACAAAGTTTTACAACCACATCTGCTTCCCTTTTTGGAAACATTGCAAGACAAGGCACGACCTTATGTCGCACTTGTTAGTTTAGACTTTTAGAAGCGTCCGGTGTTAATCTGCTTCAGTGGCCTCCTCGATCTCCCACCTATCCTGCATCGAACAAGAAAGGGGATATGATAAGAAAAAGATTGTAAAATCCACCGCATCCTCCACAAACATTGGAGGCTCTACAAAACCAAATTCAGATATTAAAAAAACCTTTTTACAAGCACATATACCTTAAATACTAATAATTTTTGATCAATACTAAATTCCTAAAAAACAATCATTTATATGTATATAAAATTATTTATCAGGGGTGATACTACAGGTAATATCAGTAGATAAATGCAACGCCATCACCAAACCAAATAAAAATCAAAATAAAACAGGAGTTTATACAATTAAAATAAAATGAGGGAAAAAGATTGACCAGCCCGGTTGGTCACTCCATAAAGTCAAACCAACAGCTCGATGATCTTGCAGGTCCCGCACTTGTTTTAGCGGCACAGGAGGCCATTTTAACGTGGTTACGGTTTATTTAATACACAAATAGCCTCTGCTATTTAACATACACTGAGAAAAAGTCTCTTTGTCACTAAGATTTTTTGTCTTTAAGAAATATCGATTTTAAATATAAACTAAGAAATATCTATGATATCGTAAGAAATTATTTATTATAATGAGTCAAATAATCCTCTTTGTTATTAATGAAACCCTATTTTTGACTGTAAAATTGTTTATTCGCTGTAAATTTGTGTTTGTTAATAATAAAATGAAAAACTTATGGTAACTAAAATAAGGGAGGAAAAGATGTAATTTATAAAAAATTTTATAGCCTTATTAGAAGTCATCACTATTTCGTGATAAAACAATATTAATTGAACACATAACATATTAATCTTAGGCTTATTTTTGGGTTTCGTAATTAAAATGCAGAAATTTATTTATTCAAAATTCGGAATGATTTAGAGAACTTAAATGTAAATCACTGAGGGCACTTCTTAACCTTTAATAATCCATTTTTAAATATCGAATATTATCTAAAAATGAGGTACTCAAACTTGAGATTGGTCAGCTTTGATGCAACAGCAAAAAAAACTTTACCGCGTATACTAAACAAAGGGCTGGACAGAACCTTACATCCCTCAGTCTTCCACTCCTTTTTTTTTTTAATTTTAGCATCTCGCAACAGAAAAATAAAATAATTATTAGGGAAATTTTATTTTAAGGGGTATCTATAAATACAAAAAAATCTTTTTTATGTATAATGTCTATTTAAAAAATGTTTTTTTTTATTAAAAATTTCAAACCAAGCAAGTTCCACAAAATATCTAAATAATTAAAATAACTTTTATGCTGTTTTAAAATCATTTAATATATTTTAATGACAATTGGATCACCAATTATTTGGTTTCTAAGTAATTATTATATTGGTTTTTTGGTGATTAAATAATACCATTATATTAAAATATATTTGCTGAACAGTTATAAAAAAAATATAAAACAAGATAATTTTGCATAACATATTAAAAGGGCAGATATTGCTTTTTAATTAATTAAACACAAAATTATTGGATAGGTTAGGATATTTTTTGATTTATTTAGGGTTTTCAATAAATAAAAAGGAATTTTTTACTCAAGAAAAAAAAGAACTTTCTAAAATTTATTTTTTAAAAAACAAATCCTTCGCCAAAAAAATTTTAGAATTCACAAATCTGTTTTTCTTATGAAAAAAGTATTTATCATTTTTAAGAATAAAATATAAAACCATATTAAAAAGCTTTTTTACCAAAACGCCTTTTTTTATTTATTAAATTCCCGGAAAATAATTTTCCCAACAGTTTAGAAGATGGAATATATTAAATAAAAGATAAACCTATTTTCAGTTTTTATTACGTATAAAGAATTTTTTGGGTTGGCAAAACCTCAAGAATAATTTAGAATCTGTATTTCTTTAGAAAAAAAAATGATCCTATTTTCGGAACAAATCGAATATCTTTAGTTTTTATTTACGAATAAATTAAAAGACACAAATAATCTATAACAGATGATGCCAACACAAGTTGGGGCCGATCGCAAAAAGTTAAATTAATTTTAGCCTCTTTAAATGAGTCGACACATCTAGCATGGGATATTGGTGGGAATTTCTTTTGAATTTAAATGTATTTCAAAAAAAAATTTTAAAAAGAAACATTTTCGAACTTTTGGGGATATTTAAAAACGGCCTTAAATGCAAATTTTAAAGCCAAAATTTTCTTTAATTTTGAAATATGTTTTTAGATGACAAGCAACTTATTTATAGTAATTTTAAGAACTTTAAATACCGTTTAATAATTCCCTTTGTTTCGGAATATAAAATTTCAAATTTTAACTACACCCTTGATGTTATAAAAATGTCCCAAAAGTCCCTTGGTAACATATTAAAAAATACGAAACGACCCCAGTTTTAAATAATGCAAGGGCCCATTTTAGTACACCCTGAATCCTTTAAAGAAAAATCGATTTCTTTTGCAATTGATTTCGCATCCCTTTTTTAATTATATAGCAAATCCGGATCACGGATCGTGTTTTAAAAGGGATTCGATTAAGGCATCGATTCCTGGATTCGTGCCTTAATCGAATCCCTTTAAAAACACGATCCGGATCCGGATTCTATTAATTATAAAAGGGGAAAAGCAAAAGCCCAAAAATTCAGGGTGACCTAAAAAGGGCTAATTTTACTTGCCTTGATCTTAAAACGGGTGGGCACTTGTATTTTTAATAACCTTAAGGACTTTTTTAATTGGGACATTTTTTAAACTTGCGGGTTCCCACGCGTTTAAAAGAATTATTTTTATATTCCGCAAAAGAGAAGTTAAAACGGTATTTGGTTCCTGTAAAATTACTATAAGATAAGTTGCTTAAGATCATCTCAAAAAACATATTTCAAAAAATTACGAAAATTTAGCTTGGCAAGTTTTGGCATTAAATATATTGTACATTTAAGGTCCGTTTTTCAAATATACCCAATATAGTTCGGAAAAATGTTTCATTTTAAGGTTGTTTCTTTTAATTTCGAAAATAACATTTAAATTCAAAGAAATTCCCCTAAACCTAATATCCCATGCTAGATGTGTCGACTCATTTGTTTAAGAGGTACAGCACTTGAAAATGAGGCTTAAATTATACTTTGCGGATCTGGCGCCGCGCTGAAATCTTTGATGCTTGGTTCATCATCTGGATTATGTAGCATTATTTGTGTCGTAGTTACCATTCGTAAATATAAAAACTAAAGATGATTCGGATTTGTGATCCGATAAATAGGAATCGATTTATTTTTTTCTTAAAAGAGGAATACGGATACGTAAATTGATTCCTTTTTTGAAGGTTCTGTCCCAGGTCTGCTACAGGTAGGAGCGGGGTTCGGTCTTCTATACGTAATAAAAAACTGAAAATAGGTTTATCTTTTATTTAATATTATTCCATCTTCGCTAAACTGATTGGTGAAACAGTTATTTTCGTAAGGGCGCGGGAATCTTGCCAAGGGGTCATGAAAAGGCGGCGTATCTGGGTGTATAGAGGCTGTTTTGGAGTCACTGGGACTTTAGTATTTTATTCAAATTTTTGAAGGTAAGTGATAGAATACTTTTTTCATAAGAAAACACACAGATACCTACAATGTGCAATTTCTGAAACATTTCTAGGCGGACAGGACTTTGTGTATTATAGCATGCTAAAGTAGAATTTTAGAAAGAGTTCTTATTTTTCTTAGTAAAAAGTTAGCTCTATTTTATTTCTTTATTGTAAAAGCCTAAATAAATCAAAAAACAATATACCTACCTACCTATAACCAAGTATATCTATATCAAGTGTTTAGTTTAATTGAGGCTTAAAAAGCAATATCTGCCTTTTTCGGTAATATGTTATGCAAAAGTTATCTTGTTTTATACTTTTTTTAAAAGTTATTTTAATTATTTAGGATATTTTTGTGGTTAACATGTGCTCTGGATTTGGACCAATTTTTAATAAAAAAAAACAACATTCCTCACATTATACAATAGCACATTATACATAATAAAGATTTTTTTGTATTTAAAGTAGATACCCTGTACTATAGCAAAAGTAAGAATTTACCTAATAATTATTTTATTTTTCTGTTGCAGGAGATGCTGAAATTAAAACAAAAAAAGGAGTGGATAGACTGACGGCATGTAAGGTTCCTGTCCAGCCCTTTGTTGTAGTAGTACGCGGTAAAGTTTTATTTGCTGTTGCTATGCTCAAGCTGACCTTAATCTCAAGTTAAAATTGAGTACCTCATTTTTAAGATAATATTCGATATTTAAAAAATGGATTATTAAAAGGTTAAGAAGTGGCCCTTCCAGTGATTTACATTTAAGTTCTCTAAAATCATTAACCGAGATTTTTGAATAAATAAATTTCTGCATTTTAATTACGAAACCCAACCCAATAAGCCTAAGATTAGTATGTGTATGTGTTCAATTAATATTGTTTTATCACGAAATAGTGATGACTTCTCTAATAAAGAGCTATATAATTATTTATAAATTACATCTTTCCTCCCTTATTTTAGTTACCATAAGTTTTTCATTTTATTATTAACAAACACAAATTTACAGCGAATAAACAATTTTACAGTCAAAAATAGGGTTTCATTAATAACAAAGAGGATTTATTTGACTCATTATAATAAATAATTTCTTACGATATACATAGATATTTCTTAGTTTATATTTAAAATCGATATTTCTTAAAGACAAAAAAAATCTTAGTGACAAAGAGACTTTTTTCTCAGTGTATGTTAAATAGCTTAGAGGCTATTTGTGTATTTAAAGTAAACCGTAACCACGTTAAAATGGCCGTGCCTCGTGCCCGCTAAAAACAAGTGCGGGACCTGCAAGATCATCGAGCTGTTGAGTTTGACTTTATGGAGTGACACAACCGGACTGGTCAATCTTTGTCCCCTCTAGTTTTATTTTAATTGTATAAACTCCCTGTTTTATTTAGATTTTTATTTGGTTTGGTGCATGGCGTTGCGATTTATCTACTGATATTACCTGTAGATATCACCCCTGATAAATAATTTTTTATATACATGTAAATGATTGTTTTTTAGGAATTTAGTATTGATCACAAATTATTAGTATTTAAGGTATATCGTCGTAAATCTTCCAAACTGACGTATCTCATTTTTCCTAATTGTTCAGGAGAGCAGATTTAAGTTTTATTGATTGTTAGGCTGTCAAATTGGGGACTAATAATTTAGTTAAATGAACATATTTTTAATTTATATAAAGTAAAAATATGTTTACTTTAAACTGTCAAAGAGCGTTAAGATTAAAAACTTCCAGTTTTTTAAATTTTTTGAAAAATTTCAGATACGACTATTTGTGAGACCAAAATATCTAAATTAAAATCATATACGCCCATTTGTTCTTTAGATTATACGTCGCTTAAGGCAAATAAAAACAAATTAAAAAACATTTTTTTGTATTAAAAAGTTTTTTATTGCAATTCAAAATCAAACAAAGAAACACGCATATTTTGTATGAAAAGTTCTTCATAAAAAAGTAGTAAAAAACAAACTAAACAAATATTTTTTTTAAATAGATAAACTTCATCCTAAGAATAATATTGTTGGTAACAAAAACAAAAGGTCATTCTTAAAACCACTGCCTGTCAAAAACGAAAAAAAAAAACAAATACTACAGCTACGACCTATTTAATTTGGAAGTGAACGATAGAAGTTCTTGTGTTCTTCTAGTCTTATTATAGGGGTCTAACCAATACAGAATGTTTGAAAATCGGAGAACTTTTCCTCGGATAATTTAATAGGTTCTGAATTCAGCTTTTCAGGGTGTACGTTGTTTAGGTTGACTTTAAGGCGTTTAAGTGACAATGATTTGTATTTTTCTTCAAGGTGACTTGTTTTGAAAAATATCTCATCAGGAGAATTTTTGCTCACCTTAGTTACCATAATCTCCGTCCATTTTATCTGCTCTCCAGTAGTTGCTGTTTTTATTGATAGAAGTCTTAAATGTTAAATAAGGCCTTTAAAGCCAAAAAAATCAGTAAATTCAAGGGGGTTAACTTGGTAAGGATGTTGTCTTCTGGCAAGTCTGAAGACTGGATATAGCTGAGAGGGCACGAAAATGTCACCAGCATGGGACATAGCATGTGAAATAGTACTATGCGCAGAGTCTCCCTCGTTCTGGCCATGATACGACTCAAAATATCTTAGGGTTATTTCTTCTATTTTTAAGCAAAACTGTATGAAAATTTTGTGCTATTTTTATTCTGGGCGCTACAGCCATCGCAATACATAGATACTAGTTTCACTCCTTGATCATCGTAACTTTGCAATGCTTTATTTACACAAGTTGCTATTTCGGATGAGCCCCTTTTGCTAGCACATTCGTCCCAACAATAGCAAAAGCAGGCTTTGGTCGAGATATTATAGAATGATAAATAAAAAACTGCAAAGCGTCTTTTGTAAAACACAGCACTCTCGTTAGTTTTTGGTAAATAAATCACCTGCTGCAAGTCAAAAGATGCACATCGAAATGTTGGATCGTTAGTAGCCCTTAACTTGCAATTATTTTTTTGCTGTCTTACAGCAATTTTTTCTTGTTCGTGTTTCTTGTACTTGTCTTCTAATGTAGATTTTGTCTCCGGATCTGCTGTTTTGTACGTCATGCACAGTGAGATGGTCTTTTTTAGGAGAGTGGAATGATACATTTTTTGACTTGAAGACTCTTTGATAAGTTGAAAAACTTGGTTTACACTCATCTTCTGGAAGTGACTGGGTGTATAAGTAATACATTTTGGAAACTGAGAGATCTGGATGCAAGTATTCTCGGCTTGTACTGGATCTACAGTAGTGGGATTCCATGCGAGGAAATCTCGCTATGTGTTCCTCAATGTTAAGTCTTATTGCGTGGTCTCTAGCAATAATTTGTTCAGATTTTCGGGCACCTCTTTTACCCAAATTCACCACGCCCAGTGAATCTAATTTTTCTAAAGCAGTTCTTACCACTCTTTCTGAGATACGCAAGGTGTTCAAAAAAAGTTTTTGCAGACACGAACAGGGATGTGTTCTATTGAAAAAAAAATATCTTACACTGTTTTGTCTGCGTGATTGTTCCTTTTTTGTTGTTTTTTGTTTGGTATCGATTTTTTCCGTATGACGCACTACAAATTCACGTTGACGATTAACATCTGCGAGCGCATAGTATGCAGCAAAAATTTGCAAACGCTGAGATTCATCGATTGTATAGCAATGCCGACCTAATTTTTGGCAACTTTCACCTCTGCATCTCGGCTTAATAACCCTAGCTGAAATCACTTTTTCCCCTTTGACTGTTAAGTATTCTTTACCTGAATTTCGTAGATGTTTGGCCAGTTTTTGTTTATTAACACGATTTTTTTTATTTTGTACCTCTTCTATTTCTTCTACAGTGTGATGTTCTGGTTGTAGGTTTGTATTCAAACTAGATATTCTTTTAGCTTTCTTTTCTCTATAACTTTTACCGTGTCTATCACAATCTGGATTGTCGATAAAATGGTTCCAGCATAGCAAAATTAAGCAACGCTCGCATGAACTAAATACTTCACGCACTTGGACTATTCCTGTCAGAACTCGTGTAAACTGAGTAACGCCTGAAGTGCTTGGGTATGTTTAAAAAAATAAATATCTCACAAACTGACGTATCTCGATTTACGTCTGTTTGTGAGAGCTAAAATGTAAAATATTTTGATATACGACAAAATGCCTTATGCATTTTACCAGCCAACCAATGCGAGTTGAGTTACGCTACTTTGTGAAATGAAAATTTACTTATTTAGAAGTAGGTTTCTGTAAAAATCACAAATTCGCATTTTTATGAGATACGTCAGTTTGGAAGATTAACGACGATATGTGCTTGTAAAAAGGTTTTTTTTTTAATATCTGAATTTGGTTTTGTAGAGCCTCCAATGTTTGTGGAGGATGCGGTGGATTTTACAATCTTTTTCTTATCATATCCCTTACTTGTTCGATGCAGGATAGGTGTGGAGATCGAGGAGGCCACTGAAGCAGATTAACACCGGACGCTTCTAAAAGTCTAAACTAACAAGTGCGACATAAGGTCGTGCCTTGTCTTGCAATGTTTCCAAAAAGGGAAGCAGATGTGGTTGTAAAACTTTGTGGGTATTCGATTCCAACTCAGCTCTGGCCCGTAGCCACCTGATGAACCGCCGACAAGATTTTAAAAAAAATGGCTAAAACCAGATCTGACGACAAACTGTTTCTAGTGGGAGTGAGAATATAGTAGCATTTATTACACACTAACATTAAAAGAGGTTTTATGTGGGAAAAAATAATTTCGTAAGATGTAACCTACTGGATTGTAAGAAATTATATTTTGTCTATAAAAAAAATTGCAAAACTAATACTAAACGGGGTAAGTTACTTGTAAAAATTATTTATTACATTACATACTCTTTAAAATTGAAAATAAATTTTATTTGTGAAAAAAATAATTCCTTAATAAGTAGCATACTGAATTGTAAAATAATATATATTTTGTCTATAATAATATTGCCAAGTTAATACTAAACGGGATGTGTTACTCGTAAAAATTATTTATTACTATTAAATTAATTGGTCTCTAACAAATTGCTATATTAACTGCAAAGAGGTCTTTTTCCCAGTGTATCGCACATTTTACGGTCTACAATCTTCCTGTGATTTCTATAATGATATTAATGCTAGGGCGGAAATGCAGTCCCGTTATGCAGTCTTACATCCCTCTAATGCAATTTATTATGTATGCGACTCCATACATACTGTTGGTTTACACAACAGGTGAAGATATTTATATGAGTTTAAAAGTAACTTGCCGGATATACACCGTTATGTTAGTTGCAAATATTTTCGTAATAATTAATTTTTAGAAAATATTTTTTTAGGAAATCAATTTGTAAAACATTCACCAAGAAGTAAAAAATAAAACCTAATCCATAAAATCATCTGTATTTTACAACTTTTAAAGTCAGCAAGAAATTAGGGTCGGTTAATTTGTCCCTCCCCTCTCTTAAATTTTATGCATCAATTACAATTTTTCACACCAGTATATAAGAAATTATAAACAAATTTAACTGAGGGTCTACTTAACGTTAGCCCCCACTCAATTATTTTTTACTTTTTTGGTAGATTTCGAAAATACGATTTTTGTACAATATTGCACCCATATTGCCGGTTTTTGCACAGTTGCCAAAAAAGTAATCATACTTCCAAATATATGTACCACCCCTCACTCACCTATTTTACATTTTTTAAGTGGATTTCGAAGTTACCATTTTTGCAAAATTTTGCACACATAATGTTCTATGCCAGTGGCGTACTCCCCAACAGACCCTGCGATAGGGGTTGCGCCGACCATTTAAGAAGCTTAATAGTAAACAATAAAAAAACTGTTTTTAAAATACATTTTATACTTTGGAAATCTTAGAAGATTATTATAAAGTTTGATAAACAGATGTATTGCACACATCTTTTCTTCGTCGCTATATTTTTTAAAAATTTGAATACTAAGGTACATAAGGAGTAAATAGGCAACTTGCCATATAACCAGGGCGTAGCTACCGCCGTATCAGCCGTATCATGATACGGGGCCCCGGGCTACAGGGGCCCCTAACGTGGTAAGCAAAAATTAGTAAAATGTTATTCACAATGTCACACATATAAAAAAACTGTCATACGTGCTTCTACAGTTTTCACTTTAGAAATGACAAAAGTCGAAAAAAAACGATCTCTTTTTTCTCGGGTTAAGCGTGTGCCCAAAGTTGGCAACATCCTACATCGTTATTGGCGATTCCCCCGTTTAAGTCATTCACTTAAACGGGGAATCCCGCAATAACAGATGTATAATGACAAACTACGGAGAGCAATATTTACGAGTTTTATTTCATTCCGGTTCAAACGTTATTACATTGGAATACAATACAATCTTATTCTTCTGATTATTTATTGGTTAATTAATTTGATTTGTGAAAAGAATGAGTGAAAGGAAAAGAGATTATCCCAGTGGAGCTATGAAAAGAAAAAGTAAACAGAAAAGGGAGGAGGTTATAAAAAAAATGCCCAAAATTTCTTCATTTTTTCAGCAGTCAGCTTCTGTGAGTGACTTAGATTGCAATGGTAAGTACTACCTATTACAAGCGGATGCAGACAGCACCTCACAAAATTCCAAATCACGAACTCGACACGAATGCCTTCGCGCGATTGCTGTTTGTGTACTTAGTTGCCGACTAACGGGCGTCTTAATATTGTTTATTACGTTAGATTATAGAAACATCCCAAACAATTTATAATATATTACAATGTTCGTTAAAAAAAAAGTAAATACTAAAATTAAATGAGTGCACTTTCATCAAATCTTCACCAATACAAAATATTATTAAAACTAGTTATTTATGCAAAAAGTGTGTAAAGTTAGTCTTTTTTTACGCACGGACCGCTTCGCTATATAACTTATTTAATTTTTTATTTGGGATCGATTTTTCAATTTATATATCAGAAAATAGAAACCTAAATATCCATTTAGCATATTAATATACCGAGTGCCATAAACTATGTTATATAATGAAATAATTATAATAATTTGGCAAAAAATGTTTGAATATACGGTGTTCACTTTACCCACTAGTGTGTAATGTGAATTACTGGACCTTTTTCGTTATACCCACCCCACAGAAATCGTATAAAAACATGTCAAATTGACAAAAAAGTATACTTTTAGTGATATGAAGAATATGGAATTGATTTGTCTAAATGTAGAGGACAGGGTTACGATGGAGCAAATGTTATGTCGGGTGTATATGGAGGATTACAAGCCCTTATAAAAGAGCATGCCCGAATGCCGATTATGTTCATTGTGCTGCACACGCATTAAATTTAATTTTAAACGATGCTGCGAAACGGGTTCTTGAAGTGTCAACTTTTTTCGATAATTTAGAAAAAATATATACTTTTTTTAGCAATAGTATAAAACGCTGGGCAATGTTGAGTACGAATTCATCTGAAAAAATATAAAATTACCCTTAAAAGGTATGTCCTACTAGATGGACTTCAAAGAACGACGCTTTATTAGCGATAAAGAAAAATTATTCATTAATCATGAAAACTTTGTACCAACTAAATTTAATTTCCACCAAAAAAGATGAACGTGAAGAATGTAAAAATATAATTAACATTTTAGAGAGTTATGATTTCTTAGTGCTTGTCACATTTTTTCTTCACTATTTGAAATCACTAATCCTGTTTCTAAAGCTCTACAGCATGAAAGTAATGACTTACAGAAAGCTAGTATTTTATTAAGTAATGTTTTGAATAGACTGAGCGAAATAAGAAATCAAAACTCATTCAATACTTTGCTAAATGAGTCCAGAAATTTAGCAAAAGAGTGGGGGGTAACAACTGTTTTTAAAAATAAAAGGCGAAAAAATAACTAAGCGTTTTTTGATGAGTTATCACAAGATGAGAGAATTTTAGACCCGGAATCATATTTCAAGGTCAATGTATACTATTGCTGTTTAGATATATTAATCTCTCAAACTAAACAAAGATTTCAGAGCCTTTGTGACCTGAGTTATATGTTCGAAGTATTGCAACCTGAGAAACTCCTATCTTCTTCAAACGAAGTGATAAAAAACGCTTCCGGAAAACTGTCGGCTAAGTACAGTAAAGACATCTCAGTTAATCTTTATGAACAATTAATTGCTCTGAAAACATGCTTAAAATCTGAAATTCAAAAATGCATTCCATTAAGGAACTCATGGAATTATTGCTAATAAAATTCAATAGCCTTGCATCCAGTTTTCCGGATGTAATAACAGCATGCTTTCTATTCTTGACCCTTCCAGTTACAACCGCAACAGCTGAAAGAAGTTTCTCAAAATTAAAACTGATTAAAAATTACCTAAGGACTTCGATGGGACAGGAACGGCTATCAGACTTGTCAGTATTGTCTATAGAGGCAGAAATTTTAGAAAACTGAAATCGTCTTCAGCTATAGATGATTTAATAAATCAATTCGCCGAAAAAAAGGCAAGAAAAGTGTATATTTAATTTGAATTGTTTGGCTAGCTCAATTTCTAGGAGGAAGTGATAACTTATAATCAATAAATATTTCTTTTAATTTAATGCAAGCATTTTTGTTTCTTTTGTAAGATATCTTTACCTTTATTTGGGCCCCCCAACTAATTTTGATACTGGGCCCCTCCAACGCACGCTACGCCACTGCATATAACCAAGTGTAAAATATCACTTTTAGCTTAAAATCCTGTGTATTTTTATAGACAGTCACATAGGGCTTAACATTTTATTTTCAATGATATATTAAGAATTGCCATTTGTTGTCAAAATGGACCAATTTGTCGCTTTCGATGATTTTTTAAAAAACTTGCATTAGTAACTAACCGAAATGATATTATGACTATCCACTGTATATTTCTTTGGAAAAAAAAACGATCGTGAGGTATGGTTTTTGAAATTGTTAATTTTAATACCGATAAAGTTTTCCTTATCCTGAATATCATTACCTGTAATATTCGTGAGCTCCGCTCTGCGACAAGCGCCAGCTAACGCAAAAATGGTGCTTACTTTGATCATGAGTTAAGTCTCATCCGGAGTTGACATAAACCTAGCTGTGTCGCTAAAAATATGAGCTTCCTTTGCTCAAAAACCAATATTAAGCTTTTTAAGAAACAATGTCAATTTATAAAACTTGCTTATGTCTAGGTTGTGTTGTATTTTGACCAAACTTTAAATCATGGAGTAACGTGACCAAAGTTTATTAGACTTAATGCCAGTTTACAAAAGTACGCTAAAGTACCTCTTCTTTCATGCTTTTGATTTTCTTCTTCTTGCACCAAATAAAAAATTGGGTGTATTACTGCTCGTAGCTTTCTTTTCACAATATCTTCAAAAAGCTCTTTGTCGGAATAATTTATTATTTGACTTATTAAAAACCTTTAAGTATTATATTTTGACAAACTTTGACGGCTTGGAACATTACTTTTGTTGCCATGAAAATAATACAGAACAAAACTTGATTTCCTTGTTCTTTGACTTATTATTTTAAAAATTGTACAAAACTCAATATTAATTAAATAAACATTGTATATTAAAAAAAAACGACTGGGTAGATTAAATATAAGCATCCTATTGGTCCAAATTTGTAGATATTGTTATTAAGAAGTGATCCAATTTATTATTAAGCCAATCCGATGACTTTAACACTTTCCGAACTAAAATACGTACAAGAAAGTAGAGAAATATGCACGGTCGTAGAAAATAGTAATTTATGATATAAGTGTTGAAAGTACAATTGAAGGGTTCGGTGCAAAAAGCGGTCAACTCAATTTTATCATTTTAGTTATCATTACTAAAGTATAAATCGCCTATTCCGGTCGTTTGTAGAATCGGTCAAATCAAGCGTAATAATGGAAATATTTAGCTCAAGGATTGAGTGATTTTGGTGCAAAATCGCTATCTCCAGGAGATAACCGTTTTTGCCCGAAAATCTTGGCAACGTCGCAACATTGCATGGATTTGGAAATAATTTATTTTCTTGCTTGATCCTGTCAGTTTAATGCTGTCGTTGAGGTACCACGTATTAGTGTACACAGTAAATAGAAACATAAACAATGAGTGATTTAAGTGACATAAGTAGTTCAAGTAGAAGATCCGTTTGCTGACTGGAGCAATGTACCATCAGACCATGACATTCCAGGTCCCAGCCGTATACGTAAAAATCTTTTTCCGCCAAAACCGTACAACGGTCAAGTACCGCTGCAGGTTTGAGAGAAAGGAAAAAAGGGTAAAAAGAGAGTGAGAATGGAAAGTTCTTGGAAAGAAATGTAATTAAAAGTAAAAAGCCAAAGGCGAGGAGTATATGAACTGGGCGAATAAAAAAATTTTGAAGAGAGCCATTGGACCAAATTGTGGGTGCAGAATGAAGTGTTTCACAAAAATAACTGATGTGGACAAACAGATAATTTTTAAACAGTTCTACGATATTGGTAATAAAAATAGGCAAGACATATATTTGGGCGGATTGATGACCGTTTTGAACATACAGCGTAAACGACCAACAACGGGTGAAGGAAGAGCAAAAACCAGTTCCTTTCAGTATAAGGTAATACTATTCTTTTGTCAGCGTATTTAAGATTTACGTACTTTATCCTTAAGAAATAAACTTTCAAGAGTATTATTATTAATTTAAAGCTTTTATTCAATTTTATTGTCAAATTGACATAAAGTGTTGCACAACAGGTGTTTTTTATAAACGAAAAAAATTGGCAGGTGTCACATGATTTTTAACCAAACCGTAAGAAAAAGTCACGTTAAAATCACGTGAAAAATGAAATTTAAAAAAACAGGCTAGACACTAAAACCTTATGACAATGCAATATAACGGTGTCATTAAACAATGCCCTGGTTATATTTAACCAAAAGATGCAAATGTCATGTGGCAAAATAGAACAAAAAAAAAGCCTTGTTTACAGATTTTAAATAGTTTTTCTTCTATTTATTTTATTTGCAGGTACGGCTTAGTTCTCAAGAAACTAAAATATGTAAAGAAAGCTTTCTGTTCGTTGCATGGTATCACAAAGCATCGAGTTACAACTATATGAGACGTTTATCTGAAGGTCACATTATGTCCCCAGCAGACAAACGTGGACTTCATTTAAACAGGCCAAATAGAATCCCTGAGGAAGTGGTTAACCAGGTAAATCAACATATTGCTAGTTTTCCAAAAGAAAGTCTCACTACAGTAGACAGGATAACCAGAAAAAGTATTTTTTATCATCTGAATTAAATATTTTCAAAATGTACAGACTATACCTTGAATTATTTGAACCCGCACAATACCAACAACTTGAAGACGGTATAGAATACAAAGACATTAAACCAAAGGTGACTTACGATTTCTACAATCGACAATTTAATTTAAACCACAACCTTACCTTTGGCCATCCAAGGTCTGATACATGTCAGAAGTGCGACCAGCTGACTAAGTCAATAGCAACAGAAACCGATCCTGAAAATAAAGTTCTTCTAGAGACCGAGAAACGTGTGCACTTACAAAAGCACAAATATTTTACACTAAGTTGACAGAAGCTACAAAACTTGCAGAAAGTGAAGAAGCGGACATTTTGTGTTTTGACTATCAACAAAATCTGCCGTTACCTCATATACCATCGGGTGACGTATTTTATAAAAGGCAGTTGTGGCAGTATAATTTCTGTATTTACTCTGCTAAAACTAAAGTAGCTACCTTCTACATGTACGATGAATTAACTGCGAAGAAAGGATGCAATGAAGTTGCTAGTTTTTACATCACTACTTAACCAACTATCTGTCGCAGACTGTGACTACACTTTATCTATTTTCAGATAATTGTTTCGCGCAAAATAAAAACCAAACATTGGTTCAATACTTGCACACCTTTCTAAACATTTCAGAAACCAGAATACGCCTCATTCTACATCAATTTCCAGAACCAGGACATAGTTTCTACCCTGTGACCGTTGCTTCGGCCTTATCGAAAAAGAGAAACGAAAAAAGGAGATTATTTACCTGCCATCTGAATGGAACAAGTTGGTTAAAAAGACCTCAAAAAAGTTTTCTGTAATAGAAGTGACACAAGACATGATTTTGGACTTTACAAACACATTCAAACCAATCTTCAAAAAACTGTTAGCAATTTACAAAAGCAGAGGTTTAGTGTCTCACAATATCGCCTCTTCAAATATGAAAAAAGAACATTATCGAATGCAGTGAGACAGCTGATATAGCGGTTTTTGGGACATTTACCATAAAAAAACCCAATGCAGTGTGGCATTGCCAAACACTAAACGATACATGTCTTTTCCACTTAACATTAACCCAAAAAACTGGAAAATGTGATGTCTTTGGCTGATAAGTATGTACCTCCTGTACATATGTGGTAATATGAACAAGTGCGAAGAGCAAATAATGACCAACAACCAAATTTACAAGACGATGATGACGTTGATGAAGAAGACGTTGAAACTGAAATGTTTTAGGCACGCAATTTTTAAAGTTTTTATCTTACTTTGTGACATTTTCTGAAGTACGTTGTTTGATTTCATAGCTTTTCAGTGTTTAAGATTAATATTATATATAGTTTTCTTTGTTAAATCCGTCGTAAATCATGTATTTTTTGTAGAACGAAATTAATCTCTTTTGTAATAAAAAAATCAATATCTTTTTTTGTCTATTTTTTCGGGGCAAAAAACAGACAACTCCATCACTTTCAATTTTTTTTCTTAAAATGTCTGTTAAAGAAACCATCCTATTTGGTCAAATATATGACCGAATCGGAACCATTTACTACGAAAAAATTCGCAATAAAATTTCTGCTCCTTTCCATTTTAGATAGTTTTTATCAATTCCTGAACAATTTAAAAAAATGGAGTTGACCGCTTTTTGCACCGAGCCCTTCAATTTTAAGGCACGACTGTAAAAGTTTGCAGAATGAGCCAAGCGAGTTCTGTAACTCAAATGAGTCCCTTAAAACTTACTTTTAACACAAATATCATATAATATTTTTTCTACAAACGCAATAATGCAGTTAAAAATTAAATTATTCAAAAATTGGAAGATATCGTTTTACATAGCATTGTATATAAAAATTATAGGAGTTGGCATTTATTAAAGAACTAGATGAAAAGCCCGTCTCCGCCAGGCGAGAGACAATATTAAGTAGCCTCGTCTCCGTAAGACGCCTTCCGTATGGCTAACGGTAAAAACACTTTTTGCCTATTTTTGTCCGGCGAAATTATATATATATATATATATATATATATATATATATATATATATATATATATATATATATATATATATATATATATATATATATATATATATATATATATTTAAGGGTGGGCCGAAAATCGCCTTTTCCAAAATGTTGAAATTTTGTTTGGAATAGAACGCAAAAGGCTCATTTGTTATTCCAACCAAAATGTTTATTAATGGTTTTTCAACTGTAACAAGTCTTCTGCCCCTACCGGGACTCAAAATTTTTAAAAAATTTCAAAAATAGACATTTTGAATTTCGACTTGGAATAGCAACAGAAGTTTTTTCCATATTTACAAAATATTTATCTGCAGTTTTTATTGTATCAAGTCTTCTGCCCCCTACCGAGCCTTGAATGTGCGATAACCATGAAACCAACATTCTAAATTTCCTTACCTAAGACAAGTAAACATTCAAAGTAAAAAGTTTGTATAATCTGTCCGCTTTTAATGGCAAATTATAAAACCTGCATATAGGGGCATAAACTATTAGTAAAAAATTTTTATTAACATGCGGGCCTGGGGAAAACTGTCCTGTCAATTATGGTCACTTTATGTCCCATCAGGGTGCCGAGCCGGTTGCCAGGCGCGGGTGAGTGGGCCCCAGGTTTTTCTTCATTTTTAAAACCGTGAAAAACCCTCTGGGAAGAACGTTTGCCAGATTTTTCGAGGGAATTAGTTTAAAAACCAAACAAGGCATATTTTAAATTTTTAAAAGGGTCCAATTCCAAAGGGGTCCCCCGTTTTAAAAATATTATTTTCCAAAAAAAATTTTAAATCAGGATAATAATTAAAAAATTAAAAAAAATTTAAAATTTTAAACTTTAAAAAATTAAATTTTTGGAAAAAGGGCAACTAAGAACTAAATGTGTTAAAAAAACAAGTAAAAATTTAAAATTTTGTTAAAAATTTTAATTAGTTTTTAAAATTTGGTTTAAAAAAATTTTTTAATAATGGGGTCTAAAATTTTTGGTTTTTTGACAAAATTTTCCAAATTTTTCAGGGGATTTTTGTTATTTTTTTTTAAAATTTCCTTAAAAAGAATTTTTGGGAAAATCCCAGAAATATTTTTGTTTCGAAAAAAATAAATATTGGAAAAATTAAAATTGAAAAAAGGGTAAATTGTTAAACACAAAGCTTTTTGATTTTTATTTTTTTAAAGGGAAATTTCGTTTTGGGCTCAGTCAGTTGATTTAATTCTATTATTAGACAAACGTGACAGCGTCGTGTATTTGTATCGTTTGTCGGGTCTATGATTTTTCAGAGTTTGAATTAAAAGTTTAACAATCAATCAAGTCATGAGTTTCTCAAAAACTTGTTATACAAGGCGAGATACCGAGTGTCCTTTAGTTGGATCACCGGCAGATTTCAAAGATAATATTCTTCCTACAAAAGAAGATGTTCTCAAGTGCTTTTTATGGATAAGGTATACCCTAAAACTATCAGCCTGTGGAAAAGAGCCAACAGTTTCAGAAATTTCGAGCATACTGGTTGACAAGATCCTAATATTATGGGAGAAAGCGTCAATTCCTACAGTCACACGTAAACGTGTGTTGCAACTTATTAAAATGCAGCATGATAAATATTCAAAGATTTTGTGGTACCCCAAAGTCAAGAGGAATGATAATTATGTTTTTAAAGTTGAAGCTTATAAAGCAGAGAACAAGAAACTATTCGACATAAGTGCGTGCAAGTGCGAAAAATTTGAAGAATGTTCTTGTAGCAAAGAAAAAAAGGTAATATTCATATTATTTCATTTGACGGGATTACTCATCTAACAGATGATTATTTTTACATGTACCTCCAAGAGAACGAGCATTTCTCATGGATCAGAGAGGTCCCAGAGAAATATTTATAGGACGTGTTGATCCAAAAGAAACAAAAAAAATAGTAAATAGGTTTAGAAGAATTGAAAAAATGTAAGAAAGGGAAAAGTCGCATAATAGTTTTTGTCCTGAAAAACGATCAAAGACTTCTTTGGAGATATTAGCTAATCTGTCAGTTTCTTATTTCGTCATCTTCGATACAGCTTGTAAAATATCTTCTACTTCTAAAGACTCTATAAATGAAATACAAACTCCTAAAAATAATACACTTAAACTACCTACACTTGCTAAAGTGTGTGACAGATATGGATTATCAGACAGATCTGCAGCAGCAGTAGCTACAGCTGTTTTACAAGATGTTGGATTAGTGACAAAAGAATGTTCAGAGTAAATAATAGACAAAAATAAGTTAAGAAGAGCTTGAGAAAATATAAGAAACATAGTTGTGAATTCGATAAAGTATCAACCTATAAATGCAATTTATTTTGATGGTCGAAAAGACAAAACATTGACTACTGAAGAAAAAGATAACAAACTTCATAGAATAACTTTAGTTGAAGAACATATTACTTTGCTACAAGAGCCAGGTTCAGTATTTCTAGGTCATGCGATGCCTTCTTCTGGATCAGCGAAAGACCTACTTCGAAGTATTGTTGACTTCTTAAAAGAAAATAACTATGACCTGTCAGGGTTACTAGCAGTGGGGTGTGATGGCACCGTAGTGAACACAGGACCAAAAAATGGGGTCATCACTCAACTTGAAATAAAATTAGGACGTCCTTTACAATGATTCATCTGCCAACTCCATGCCAATGAACTACCCTTAAGACATCTTTTTCAGCATATTGATGGCCAAACAGTCGGTCCTAGTGCGTTTTCAGGACCTCTGGGCAAATTGATAGTTCACTGTGAAAATTTGCCCGTTATTCAATATGAAATTATCGGCTGTAAATTACCGGAAGTAGAGTTTTGCGACTTAAGTACCGATCAAAGATATCTGTACAAAATTTGCTTTGCAATATCCTCTGGTCAATGTTCTGCAGACTTAGCAAATCAGAATCCGTCATTCCCGATGGCTTACTTTGGCAAATCGGTTATTGCGGCTGTATATTTCCACAGAAGAACCTAGTTCAAATTTAAAGGAATTGACAACTTGTATCCTAAAAGTTTGCAATTAAACAGAACCCATCTTGTCCAAATGGGACAAAACATGTTTGACAATCTATTCAGCTAAGTCGATATTTAAGGAACGAGTTGCGAGCAATCATCGATTCAGTTATACAACGCAATGCATTTTTCGCACACCCGGAAAACATATTATTATGTGTGCTACATGACTCTCGTCCCTTCATCAGAGAACTTGCCTTGCGACGTATTTTAAATGCCAAGAAAAGGGAAAATCCAGAAGTAATCCGTCCTTTTATAATACCGAAACTAAATTTTGAAGCAGAAGACTATACTAATCTGATAAACTGGCACAACATTGACATTACTCCGCCCCCATTACTTCGTGATTTAAAACTAGATGAATTAAAAAATATTTTAAAAGAAACCCCGGATAAATTCATTGAAGTTTCATATTTTCCCTGTCACACGCAAGCAGTTGAAAGATGCGTAAAATTGGTAACTGAAGCTTTGTTGTCAGTTGTTGGCCCTAAAAAGCGAGATGGATTTATAAAAGCTAGGTTACACTCTCGAAAATTAATGCCAAAATTTGAGATCAAAAAAGACTTTTCACAATAAATATCTCCGTTAAACACTTCATTACATTTGTTTTTAGAGTTTGTTATTTGCTTTTCTTTTTGATAATACAGTAGAGAACGTAATGTAAAAAATGTAAATAAAACTTATTCCATTGAAAAATTAGTATTTTTGGCCTATCTTTATTTTAAGTTCCGGTAGGGGGCAGAAGATGTAATGCGATAAAAAAACTATAAATAAATATTTTAATCGAGGTAAGGAAAGGAAACTTTCGCATGCTATTCCCGATCGAAATTCCGAATGTCGATTTTCAAAATTTTTTGAAATTTTTGGGCTTCGGTAGGGGGCAGAATTACAATTAAAAAATTGTTTATAAACATTTTCATTGAAATAACAAAAGGCAACTTTTGCGCACTATGCCAAAACAAAATTCGAAAACTCGATTTTTCGGCCCACCCTAATATATATCCACATAGATAAATTATATATATATATATATATATATATATATATATATATATATATATATATATATATATATATATATATATATATATATATATATATATATATATATATATATATATATATATATATATAATTCTAACAATTATTATATATTGATTATGGATATTTACTTAAATTTGATACATTTTTGGTGGTTTGGGTTTCTAGCTCTTTGGGTTTAGGTTTTTTTACTTAAAATCAACTTAAAATGGAAAAAAATGTAGGAGAAAGTATTGGTTGCATCGATCCATTTAAGGAGATAGATGAAGCGGCCAGTAGAGCATCGCCGGATATACTGCCCATCTCGTATACAGTATAATATTGGCCACAATAAGTTTATGAATTGGTGTAAGGAGAAGGGTGTTGCTGGCAAATATACCGAAAATATATTCCTTGCGTATTTTAAGGAAAAAGCGAAAAATTGGAAACCATCATCGTTATGGTTGACTTATTCAATGATCAAACTTATGCTACGTATAAACAATGACGTAAATATCAGTAAATGTTTTAAGCTTATCGCTTATCTAAAGCGTCAAGGAGAGGGATAACAGCCCAAAAAATCAAAGATTCTGAACAAAGCTCAAATTGACCAGTTTTTGAAGTGTGTACATGATGATGAATACATTTTAATGAAAGTAGTTACACTTTTGGAAATTTTTGGTGCCTGTCGCAGGGAGGAGCTTTGTCAGTTGACTCTTGACGACTTGGAAGATATGGGCACTTTATTGATAATTTACATACGAGATACTAAAACCATGGTTATTATTATCGAAAGTATATGGATCTTCGTTCGGCAAATGTAGAACATCGGAGACTTTTCCTAAAATTCGCGAAGGGTAAATGTACCAGAAATCCCGTCGGAATTAACTCTTTTGGAAAAATCCTTGCTGCTAAAGCAAAACTTATGCAGTTTCCAAATCCGATGATCTATACGGGGCATTGTTTTCGCCGTTCTTCAGCAAGTTTACTTGCCGACGCTGGAGCAAATTTGACGATAATTAAGAGGCAAGGGGGTGGAAATTATCTACCGTTGCTAAGGGATACATCGAAAATTCCTTGAAAAATAAGAACTTTATTGCCAGAAAACTATTTACAGTGAAAACAAGAGCAGCAGATCGTGCCCCAACGTCGACTGAGAATGCGGTTTTTTCTGTTTAATCTACCTCAACTACAATGCTAGAACTGTGGAAGAAATCTGTTTTTCAAGTTGTTTGAATTGTACAATTAATATAAATGTATTACCTTTCAAATTTTGACGTTTCACTAGTGCTTTAAAGTCATATTTTTAGGACATCTAGATAGTGTTAAACATTGAACTTTTAACACTTTTGTAGAAAA
This sequence comes from Listronotus oregonensis, assembly GCA_019359885.1. Classification (NCBI taxonomy): domain Eukaryota; kingdom Metazoa; phylum Arthropoda; class Insecta; order Coleoptera; family Curculionidae; genus Listronotus; species Listronotus oregonensis. The sequence continues at coordinate 175,066 of JAHBCN010000220.1, forward strand.
AATCATTTACATACAATTTTACTACCTAATGACACTAAGAATTATAAACAGCGACGTTTATGTAGAGAAAAATTACGCTTTAATATTTTAATAATAATGGCTTCTCTATGATTTGTTACTATGGACTACTAACTTTTTGTTAGCTTCTTTAAGTATATTATTGCGCCGCGAGTCATAAAATCATACCTAGCTATTTTTGTTTACCATTTAAACGTAAATAAAATAGGTATAAATATATTTAAATTTGCCAACTAGAAATTTATTAGCTTATTTACTTTCTACAATTAGAAGTAATGATGCAAGCAAGTATCCCATTTTTAGTTTTATTTGGAAAATCCATTTCCTCAATATTTTTATTTCTTAAATCCTGTGTTAAATTTTTAGGTAAGAAAACTATGATAGGTTTCATTTGTCTTTTTTTGGTAAAAGATGATATTTAAATAAAAAGAAAATTGGACATTTTCTCAATAAATCCTATTAGTCCGATGCTGGTGCTAGTAGTAAAAAAAAATATTACCAACGACATATTGCCGCAATAATAAATTTGGGAAAAATGATTTCTATGCTAACCTTTTCTTAAAAGAGGACTCTTAGCCATATAATAATAAAGAAGAATTTATTTAAAATTATTGATTTGGATCCACTTCTGGCAAAACCAGGAGTAACATTTTAAGTTTGATCCGGTAAGATTACAAGTTTCCTATTTACACCTTATATATGTATGCCAAATTTTAAAACGATATATTTTAATGTAACGAAAAATAGTTGTGTGCAATATTTTCTTTGACACCCGTTTTATTTCAGCATATAACTTTAAAATTTCAATAAAATTATTTCAAACAAATATGGAGGCTAAAATATTCTTCTAAAAACTAAACATTTTTAGAAGAATATTTTAATATTGGGTAACTTAAACTCTATTTATTATTATTTTTTGTTCTCACAAGTCCTTGCTGGTAAAAAATTATAATTTTCTCTAATTGTTTGCTAATTTTTATATTGGCACGTAATACAAACACTAATAATTCTAGGATAAGACTTTGATTTTTGAAATAAGTAAGTTAACTATTTTTTTTTATTTCTTTTTCAATTTAAACAAGGCATTTATTGTTAAGTAACTAAAAATTATTAAGCAGAAACTGTCTATTTTCTTGAATATATTTTTTAACTTCTCATACCCCTTTTCTAATTACTATTTTTAGAAAAAAAATATTTAGGTCAAAAAAATGTATAAATTTATTTCAACTACCTATGAAGGGGCTGAGGTACGTTAACAAATATGGAAGAAAGCCCGTATACGATTTCTTTTGCCCCGGCATGCGGCAGTTGTATTCACTAACGCAACCCGAAACTAAGGTGTGCCTTAGTGTAATTATTGACAATCTTTTTGTGTTTTGTGAATATTGTGATAAGCTTTAGCAAATTTTTAAACTATTTTTGTTTAAAAAGGTCCATTGTGTCCTATATTTGTGTAAAATCAGTGTAGTGTAATGTTTTCACCAACATGCATGACGAAATATTTGAGAAAAAAACATGCTTATTACGGTTCAGTAAGGTATGGCAATACTGAGTTTGAATGTGTGTGATTTCATTCTTTACTCTAGTAAATTGAAAACATTTTTAAATATATCTGTACCATTTGATGAAATTTTACTAAAAATATGATATGCAATGTAGCTGACAAGTATTTTAAGTTTATGTTACATTTTATTTGTAAAAAGCGTGGAATGAGCAATTTTAAATTTGGATTAAACATTAACTTTAAGGTTTTAAAACATCGGTACATATCGAATAAATATTAATTTATATATTGAAGGTAAAAATTTAAAAATAAATGATAAAACATTTAATTTAAAACCCATTTTAAGCTTTATAAGAACCAAAATACTTCTATCTAATGTTGATAATTTGTGTTTTTACACCATGGTAAAATGTCTGTATAAGTGTGGTCATTGTCTTTAAAACACTAAATGAATTTATTCCAGTTACATAATTTAAGTGTTTGTTTTCAGAAAAAATAGTCTTTGACTTTATTAAATTCACAATAATTTTACAATATTAAAACACAATCTCACGAAAAAGAACGGCAAGAATTTAACAGAACTCCGGCATCAAGCAATGTAAACAAACGGGAGATCGATAATGGCATACGTGCTTGCTTAGATCACATTATTTCCGCCCAGAGGGCGTTGAGATTTTTGGGATCGCCAATATCTTTTTTTGTCGACGTGACACCAAGTTGCGATAAAGGCAAAGGACGGCAAATTATATTTATTGTATTATTTATCTTTAGTTATAGCAAAGTCTGCGTAAACAACTATACAGGGAGGGCCAATAAAAAAAATCGCCCGGAACCGTCAATTTATTTTTTGAGGGAAAACATTTTATGATTATTTCCAATTCTGTTACTATTTGCTATAATAAAGGCTTTAGATGTTATACATATTTTTTCTTATAGGCTTATTCAGTTGAATTTAAAAATTTAATTACGTGAATCTAACAATTTTATGTATTAATTTTTTGGCTATACACAGGCTGTTTCAATTGGACAGATTTGCGGCAGACTATGAAAATTTCTAGAGGAAAAAGAAAATGCTGATCCACTTCTGCATTGCTTAAATCTAAAGGAATGATCAATGCAGAAAGCCACATCTTACTTTGCCATCTTCGAAAGAAGTCCATAAATTTGCTATTTATATATAATATGTTAAAAAATATATACACAACAATTTAATAAATTATTTTTAAAACATTCATATTTATTTTTTAAATCAAATATTTGGTGAAATATTTTAAATTTGCTCAATAACTTATTAGCGCGTGCATAGAAAAAGTGCGATAGGTCAAAAACTGTGTGTGTGTGTAACAAATGAGTTAATGTTATTTCAACAGTAATTAAAAGAATAATTTAAATTTTTCTTTTAAAGATATTGGCACCTCTTAAAGCTTTTTGATTTAAAAAATGCCCGAAATTTCTAAACTGGTTTAAAGAAAAATTAAATTATTTTAATTATTGTTTAACTTATTTTACGTTTTTTTAAACTTTACCTTATCTCATTTTTACCCTAAACAGTAATCTCTTACACATAGTAAAATTGTCTGTCGCAGATAAAAATATTGTCTTATTTGTAATTATCTACCTTAAAAAAGTCTTTTTACTGCATCAGATAAAATACTTATCTTATTTAGATGGCATATTATTTTAATAAGACTAAAAGTTATCTACGAACGCAGCTTTATTATCTAGGTATATAACAAAATAAAGATATATAAGTACCGGAACAATTTTTTTTCTAAGCTACTTTAGGTAATATTAGTAAAAACTTTTGGTTATACTGGACAAAGTTTTGGTGGTCCCTATAGTGCTTAACTATTTTATCAAGTCCATACAAGTTTTTTTTTCTGTGTAAGGTATCACTTGACCCATCATCCTATTTAACATTTTAGTGGTAAAGGTCGCCCCTCCTGGGAGGTTGAAGTAACAGAATTGGAAATAATCATAAAATGATTCCAATTGTTTCCGTTTTGATCGTTATTGCCAAATTCATTTTCGGGAAAAAAGTTAAGTGTTAGTTCTGGCAACTGTGTAAAAATGGTACTCTCGATATCCACCCAACAAATGTAAAAAAGTTGAGTGGGGTGCTGGTACATATTTTTGAAAGAGTAATTGCTGGTTTTCGGAAGCTGTGCAAAAATCGGCATTAGGTGTGCAAAACTGTGTAGAACTCGTACTTTCGAAATCCACCAAATCTGTTTATAACTTCTTGTATATTAGTGTGCAAAAAATGTAATTGCCGGTGCAAAATTGTGCAAAATGTGTGCAAAAATATCATGCAATAAATGTTAAGTGGGGGCCCACTAACTGCCCAGCGAAATTATTAACTTAAACAATTAGAACTAACTTAAATTAAGTCTAGTTTATTCGAAGTTATTATTAAGAAGAAATAATGATGCAGTTCCTTAATTTGCCGAAAATATATTGGGTAAAATAAATATTTAGTTAAAATTTTAGTTTTACAGCCAGCCAGAACATACTTAATCTAGGCATTAATTACACCACTTTAACGCGGTAACCAATCATTAACTATATCGCCGAGAGAAAAACGTTAGTAAAAAGATGTAGAAAATAATGTACTATTACCAAAAATCCCATGAATATTTTCATCGAAATTTTAGTGATAATTTTCGCCATAAATTTTACTAGAATTCACTAACTATAGTGTTCTGATACAGCTGATAATATAGTATTGGCGTCCAAATTTTAAGAAAAGAAAGTTGTTTTGTCCATAAAATTTAAAAAATAATAAATGAAGAAGGCAGATATTAAGTAAACCATAAGATTTTATAGAAAAACAAAACATTTCTTAAGAAGTTATACAAGAAAATACTGAAGATTCTTTCGTTTTTTAATTTTCCAATAAGATCAGATCAATTAGACTTGTTTGTTACTCTAAATTGCTTAGTAAAAGTAAATAAACCTTATACAACAGAAGATACCAATGTGGAAGGATATAGAAAAGATCATAAAGTAAGATAAAGTATCGGATAATAACAAACCAAATATTGATATTTTAAGGGGCTTATTTACGCCATTTAATAATAAACAATGATAACCAAACTCGCTTAAACTAAAGTGATAAATTTTAACTTATTTAATATTGATAACATAAGATCAGTTATAACTTAAAGCTATTTTGCTTAAATGCCTTTTGTAAATTTCTAATTTGTTAATTACTATATAACAAATCAGAAAACAATTAATTTAAAATATAAGTGATTAAAATGTATAGTTGTCTTTTAAAAATGTTATAATTATTAATATTTGCTACAACAAAATGACAGTTTCTTTGGATTAAATTTGAATCCCACCTGATATTTAGTGAGTCATTTATTAATTTAATTTTAACAGCTTTACAGGCTCTCCAAAAAAATGCCAGTGTCGTAAGAGATTCGAAAAAGACGAGTGGGGCAAAGCCCCAAAGTACATTTTTTTAAGACGCTTCCTGGTATGCCATCCAGCCCAGACACGACTTTTTGGTATTAAGAGAAGAAAGGATATCCTTGATCTGTTTGACCTGAACGAGGAACAGTGGCAACTGTTCAGATTTTTCTTGAGAGAGAGAGAGAGAGAGAGAGAGATAATTTCATTTTTAAAGGTTAGGGGTGGAAAAGAATTTGTACAAAAGCTTTGACCAATGTTTTTGGAAAGGGACCAGAAGGATTTACTGCCATTCGAGCAAGAGAGGACTTTATCTTTTATCCGATTGTCTTTGGCTTCTGAGATGAGATCACATACGCCGCCATGGGGACGAAAAGGTGAAATTTAACCCTGTAACCTGGGAATCGGAGGTGGTTGGTTGATATTTTGAAACTTATTTGGGTTTCGGTAGAAAACAATATGTGGGTTTTGGAAGATTGAAGATAAGGATGGACAGTTTATGTTGGAGGTAAGCCCACATATATTTGTAAATAAAATCAAACTCTTCGATGGTGGCCCTCCAAATGCATCCTTCACCCGGAGATCTGATTGAAGGGGCATTTTACCTCCGGAATATAATTTCCAAATTGTATGACAAAGAAAAAAATATAAAGGGAAAGAACGAAAACTAACCCACCCAGGACTCGAAACCTCCGATAAGACTTCACAAGCCTTTTAAAAGTTAAATGGGGTGGTAGGAACTCAGGTAAGAAAAAACTCTTTTGCTACCTGATGAACACATTCTGAAAACTATGATTGCGCTCGCCCAAAATTGACGCAACGTGTCTCCAGATTCACTGGGGTAATAAATGGCATATTGTTATACGACGTTATGTCGTAGTTAAAAAAAACTCTTAAAATATCTAAAGTTTTTATATATAATTAAAATAATTTTAATTCTTATTTTTATTTAGATTTGGTTAATTTTTTATATTAATTTTATCCCTAAAACAGTGGTACACCCATTACCAAAACGTCGATAAGGTTTTTGATTCTTAAAAGAATATTTCATTATTTTGTTTAAGGCAATTTGCAAGTTCATATTGATGGTCAATTGACTCTATGTACACACATGACCTATACCCTGGAACCAAGACCGAAGCGACCTCATCTTAGCGAAGCGTATGAAGATTATTTGATTAAAATTCGAGCGATAATCAAATTCATACTTATAAAAGAAATAAAAAGTGCTGTAAGTAATTTTTTAAAAAATAAGAAGCGCATTCAAGATGGCTACTTTTAGTTTTTTTTTAAGAGACAGTTGTGGCAAAGATATATATGTTTTATATTTCTGTCGTGAATGTAAGTTTAGTCTTGAGTTTAGTAGATTTATACATACGTTTTATTTGGTCTTATTTTTAATTTGAATTTATGATTGTTATTGGTTTTAGAGCTTATTGCAAATGTTGTTTGAGCTAATACTAAAAATAAAAACAATAAATAAATACAGTAGTATCCAAGTTTAGATCATACAGATATGTTAGGCATGTTATGCATATAAGCAATCTGTCATAAAAGCAAAATAATATGATTTAAAATATGATAAATTAATAATACATCAGGGGCCTAAATATTATATAAATATATATATATAATATATATATATATATATATATATATATATATATATATATATATATATATATATATATATATATATATATATATATATATATATATATATATATATATATACAGTATGTCCGCGGATGCGGTTAACAAAAGGACAAATGGACCAAAAATTAAAAGATACGAAAAAGTCATTCTTAATAAAAAAAATCTGCTTGGCGAAAAAATATAAACTACAATAAAAAAAATAGATTTTTGCTAAAAACTGCAAAAACATAAAATCAAGCAAGAGCAAACACTCGTTTTTCGGCTTTTTAACGTGAAATGATAATTAAAAAACTTGCTCCAAATTTACTTCTTATCCTGATTCCGAACTTACTGAAGAAAATTTAAATTTACGAAAAATAAAAAAATTAACATTTTTGCAAGTGGCTATTTTGCATTTACATTTTTTTACATTTTCTATTTTTTTTCATTGTATATTTATTTTTATTAATGTTTGGTAATGTAGAGGTACTAATCAAGTAAAAGTAGTTAAATGCGTTCTTGGAAAAATGTTGATTTTTTAAATTTTGGAATCAGGTTTTTGGAGCAAGTTTTTATTTATTATATATATATATATATTATATATATATATATATATAATATATATATATATATATATATATATATAATATATATATATATATATTTAAGGGTTTTCGGTCATTTTAAAAATCATGTTTATTGACTTCGTTTATTTAGTAATCATAGAACTAAATAAACGAAACGTATTAAAGTATATATATATAAACTCAGCACATATATAATATATATATATATATATATATATTATATATATAATAATAATAATAATAATAATAATATATAATATATATATATATATATTTTTAAATATATATAGGGTGTCCCAAAAGGTAAGGTCCCAAGTTTGGGATCATGTAGATTGAATCAAAATAAGGTAACAACTTCATATAACTTTTTGCTCTATGCCCCTTTTTTACCGAGCTATTAGCTCTTAAAGGTAACAATTGAAAATCGATTTTTTATTAATAACTTTTGAACGGCTTGTACGATCTGGATTTTTTTTGTTGATTAATTCTAGCTAGTAATTGTCTTGCATTAAATGCTATAAACATGCCCCGAAACCATCAAAAATACCAGGTCCGGACTATCAAATTAATAAAAAACTTCGAAATTTTTGCAGTGTTGCCATATTTAACATTTTGACCTTACTGGTAGATTCCCCTGAGTTTTCTATGGAAAAAAGGTATACTTTATCTTTATTGATAGGACTAGCGGTTTTCGTGTAAAATGCATTTAAAATCATTAAGGTATACCCGAGGCCTCTCGATAAGATATACTCTGGGGCTCTCAATAAGGTGTACTTAAGGATTCCCTATGAATCTCATGTCAAAATCTACTACCAGAAGTCAATTTTCAGCTGAAAATTATAAATTAAAAGTAAAAAAAAACTTAATTTATTTTAACAAAAAATAAAAACAATAAAACCATACAGCAGAGTAGAAACTTTACGAGTATGATTATTAGTGGAATAACAAAAAAAACTGCTATGCGTAAATTTAACTAAGGTATGTGTTTAAAGTGAGCAACCTGTACCCTGTACAGCTACACATTTTCTTAATTTACTAAGACATGCTCTTTGAACCTGAAACAACATGTTAGGATTATTCCTTATTGCAGCGCAATGAAACATAATTCTTTCTAATAAATCTTGCTGTATGGTTTTATTGTTTTTATTTTTTTGTTAAAATAAATTAAGTTTTTTTTTTAACTTTTAATATATAATTTTTAGCTGAAAATTGACTTCTGGTAGTAGACTGTGACATAAGATTCATAGGGAGTCCTTAAGTACACCTTCCTTAAGTACACCTTTTAAAGAGCCCCAGGGTAAGGGTATCTTATCGAGAGCCCTCGAGTATACCCTAATGATTTTAAATGCATTTTACGCGAAAACCGCTAGTCCTATAAATATAAAGTATACCTTTTTTTCCATAGAAAACTCAAGGGAATCTACCAGTAAGGTCAAAATGTTAAATATGGCAACACTGCAAAAATTTTAAAGTTTTTTACAAATTTGATCCGGACCTGGTATCTTTAATGGTTTCGGGGCATGTTTATAGCAGTTAATGCAAGACAATTATTAGCTAGAATTAATCAACAAAAAAAAAATTCAGATCGTACAAGCCGTTCAAAAGTTATTAATAAAAAATCAATTTTCAATTGTTACCTTTAAGATCTAATAGCTTGGTAAAGAAGGGGCATAGAGCAAAAAGTTATATGAAGTTGTTACCTTATTTTTTTCAATTTTAAAAATATTCTTTACAAAAAATGGTACTATTAGGATGACAAGTTAAATAACACGGATATATATAGGACAATTTACATTTGTAAATACCGCATGGTCTTAATTATTTTTTTTTTTAATAATATCAACGCTAACAAATAAATATTAACAAATTACACAGTAACACATACATTATAATACATAAAACAATTAGTTTTATTATTATTTTTTTAATCAAAAAATACGTACCCTGAAGAAAACATTATATTATTATTTCAATAGTTGGTAAATGTCACTGTTGATAGCAGGAAGGATATAAGAATTTAATTTTTTTTTAGTGAACAAATTTATAAAACAATTTGTAAAAAAGGAAACAATTTTTAAATGCCTATACTATATAGTCCAGATAATTTATCATTTGTAGGGACAATTTTTGTTGTTTTTAAAAACTAAGAAATTTTTTTTTTTTGTCCTAAAGTGACTATTTTTGACTATTTAATAAAATTTTAGTATATTTGGCTTAAGTTGTCAATGTCTTTTTTGTTTTTTACGCAATTGCTACTTTTTTCTATATGAATCATTTCCTTTACAGTTAATTTATGGTAGTTTTTATCAAAATCTAATATTTTTCTTTCTGCAAAGTTAAAGGTACGTTTTGTTTCGTGTTCGTGTTTGTGTAATGCGGTAGATGCAGTGTTTTTGTATTTGTGACCATTTAACCGATTGGTAAGATGTTGGGTTGTCATACCTATAAATTTGTTAGGGCAATTTGAACATAGAATTGCGTAGACAACATTTATTTTTTTTTGTGAAGTGTTCGGCTTTTTAATTTTGTAAACAACTGATTTATTAAGTTCTGTCCTTTGTGGCATACCGTTATATTGTTTTTTTTAAATATCCTTAAAGTACCATTTTTTGTAGAGAATATTTTTAAGATTGGAAAAAAAAATGAATAATTGACTTTTGAGAAAGTCCTCCATGTAGGAGCGAAACATCAACTTATAAAAGAAATAAGCTACAAACACATACTCCTACAAAATTGCTTTTTTCTTCCTGATTTAACACGATGCCGATGCAGGTATTTGGACCGCATCTGTTTTTAATAAGGCTTTTTACAAGGGTGTTATAATATAAAATGTGTACTTTTTTCCAAACTTAATTTAATAGTTCCATTTTATTACATTCTATAAAAAATACAAATTCACCTCAGTTTATCTCTTGTATGAGATATTTGTAAATATTGCTTTTGTCGATTATACCTCTAACCACAACTTGTACCACATGATTTAATAATGATAATAATACCCCTATTTAATATTTGTCCATTCTATACAAGTTTTCTAAGGTAAATAGAAATCTGTTTTAATCAAACCATTACTTATTTTTCTGTATGTGAGAGTGACAGGTATAATTCTTTTATCCCCTTCCTGTAAGTAACATTTTTAATGTATATTATACTTTATAATCAAAGTAGGCCTAAAAAGTTTTACCTTCGGTAATTTCCATATATAATTTTATTTTAAGTTCTCAAACAAACACTTGCAATGAGCTCTAAAACAAATAGCAATGATAAATTGAAATTTAAAACGAGACCAAATGAAACGTATGTATGAATCTACTAAACTCGAGACTAAACTTAAATTCACGACGGAAATATGACACTGACTTTAGGTGGCGCCATTCATGGTTGGTAAGCATGTTATGTACGCCATGATTTTTTCAGATATATGGCACACAAGAACACTTATTATATGAAGGCAAAGATACATGTTTGTCAAATAATTAGAAAGGCTTGTTGGGTTACTGTGCTGAGACAAGCTACTGGCATTTTAGTAAAAGTAACGTTTATAATAAAAACATTACAAAATTTTATACATTGATAACCTACCAAATGCATAAGCAATTTTCTATTTTAGAGTTTATATATTTTTTTTCAGGGTGTTAATATAAGTACCTTTCTAAGAAAATTGTCAAACTACTTTTAAACATATATTTTTACAAAAAAATAATTTACGTTGATAAAGTGCATTAATAGCATCGCTTACAGATTTTGTATATAATCGGTGCATGTTAACTGGTTACTTTGTTAAAGGATTAAATGTGAAAAGATCTTATTAAAATACTGAAACCTGAAACAAATTTTTGTTTTCTTTTTCAAGTCCGAAAGCCGTCAAAAAGCTTTTCTGGTTTTACACAATAACATTTCTGCAATCACAATATATTCTATACTAATGGCTTCAAAATAATACCTTCAGCAGGACTAGCTTACTTCTCAACATTTTTATTAAATATTATAAACTCAATCCTCAATGTAGCATATTTATTGCTCAACTATAAGCTAATAAACAATTACTTCTAAAAGTACTCAAATATCCATCTTCCAAAAGGCATATTGCAACTTTCATATTTACAATTTTAAACATGACAATTTTCTTATGCTAACGATCATCCCAATTTTTAACCCTCCAACGGATGTTATTCCAAAAATGTTAAAACAAATAATCTTTAATAGTAATCATTAGCCTATAAACTATTTTTTATACTCTTAAGTCCACAAATGATGAATTTCGATATAACCTTTCACCCCCATTTTACCATTATACCCCTTAACGGACGCCTCCTACTGATAATCTACCTTTGTGCCAAATGTCATCTTAATAGGTTAAGTAGTTTAGTATGTAGGCTACTAATTACGATTAAAAATTATCTGTTTTAACATTTTTAAAATTACATCCCTTGGGGGGTTAAAAATGGGGATGATCGTTTAAATAGAAAAATTGTCATGTTTAAAGTTGTAAATATGGGAGTTGGTAATTAGGCTTATGTTATCCCAGAAAACTTGTAGGCGATAGCTAAGAAAGGATTTTAAGAAGATCCCCTCCTAGAATTTTTTTTTATAAAACTTTGTCATTTTTGCACTTAGGAAGTATGCAAATTGGTATGTAGGCTATAAATTGCGATTAAAGATCATCTGTTTCAACATTTTTAAAGTACATTTCCTGGGGGGTTAAAATGAGGATGAAAGTTTGTATAGAAACATCGTCATTATTGAAGTTGTCAAAATCACACTTGGTAATTAGGCTTCTGATTACCCAGAAAAATAGAAGATGTCAGCTAAGAAAGAAGTTTAGGAAACTCCCCCTAATGTGTAGAATGGAAAATGAAGGTTTGTGTGAAATTTTGTTGACTTATGAAAATTAGTATGTATTGTATTAAAAATCGTCATTTTTGAAGTTAGTAATTCGGCTCTAAGGCTCGGGGAGCGTAATGTGATGTGACGCAATCTAGTGGGAGAGGGGCAATATCCCGCAAGAACCAGAAAAAAACAAAACAGCCAAAAATGTAGGCTTATCTACTTCAAATGTTGTATCTCAAAAATTTTGCAGGTTTATTTTTATACAGAAATATTTTACCCTACGTGAACAGACCAAAATTCTAGCATCCAAAGTTTTAAGAAATAGCTATTTTTTTTTCTTAAATTTCTTAATGAACTGCAACATCCTACATATACGGACAATACATATAAATAGGTGATTTCTTTTTAAGTTGTTGCCTTCCTTCAAATTTCATCGCAAGCGCCTGCTTTAAACCCCACCAACGTACAAAACCATAGCCTTGAAACTTGTAGATCCAGCCGCCACGCCAATTTCAGTAATCAAAAACGTAGGCGTGCCCCTATTTAAAAGCTTTATCTGATTGTTGCCCTTCTGTAAAATTTACTTTTTACCATTTACTACAGTTTAAATCGAAATGTACGATATATTACACCTAATCACTTACACTTTGAATTTATAAAAAAAAAATCATTACACGTAAAGTACGCCCATGATTTACAGAATCTGCTAGAATTGAGACCTTGTTTAAACCAATATTATGTATATACCAAATTTTCTTCGATTTAGTTATGGCGTTCTTTTATTATGATTCTGCCAGGGAGTGAGAGAGGGAGAAAGGGAGGTAGAAAATTTGGTAATTATTTTAGGCGCGTCGGTATCCAAGACTATTTGGCGCTCTCGGAAACTGCTTACTTCAATACTTTGAACTAGAATTTTTTTGATCTTATTGTAGTATTGAATTTTTCTTAAATAATTTATTACATTTCTAATGTTATGTCACAAGATGTATGTGTGTGCTTGGCGCGGTGAGTGCTTCGTTACAGTGAATACAAGCTGGAGGATCCTCCGATTGCAGGATATGTATAAGCCAAGTATGGCCAATCATGAGGCGGTGAAGTATTGTTTGTTTTCTTCTACTCAGTCTATGAAATAGAAGTCGTTTGTATTATAGTAAATATTTTGTGCAGTTTGTTATTGTCCTGAAAAAGATTCTATTCCTTTTATTTTATGTTTTTTATTGTAGAAAAAGTCATTGGAAAGAGGTACGTTTAATACAGAATGGAGTCGTATGACTGGTGAAAGGCAGTAGCGGTTTTTGCTAAATGATCAGCCGTTTGGTTTTTTAGCAACATCCAAATTTGTTTTTACGTTCGTTTATTTTTAGTTATGTTTAGGAATATGATTTGATTACGCATTCTCTAAACCTAAGATACATATTAAGCGACAAAATTAAAGCGACTCCTTCAATTTCTGGTTAGTTGTGGTTGGTGTGTAATTAAGTTTAACTAATCGATGCTATCGTGCAAGCTGCCTTATGGAATACATTATTTGGTTGATCCTAAACAAAAAATTATAGAGGTCTAGAGGTTTCGCGTACCACAGAAAACAATAAAAAAGAATTCAGAGTATCAAAACAGGTTGTTTTAAAAATTATCCAAAATTTTCGACGTCGTGGGAAGGTTGTAAACTTAAATTGTGCATTATAAAGTTAAGAAATTCTGACAGTTTTTAAAAATTTATGACATTTTGTCATAAATGACATATTAAGTTGTTTGACTGGTATATTTCTAATTTCCAAAAAGACAAAAAAGGTGAGGTGGTGTGTTATATGATTTTAATTTTACCTGCAATTACTTCAGTATCAAGCATAGGTAACTATACATTATTTAAATTACCAGATATTGATGCTACACTTTTATGTTAATTTAATAATATAAATTTCCTTTATTTTACGTTTTTTTAAACAAGTTTTTTTTGCTTAAATACTAGAAGCATTTCAGTTTATTATGGGGTTGCTATCAAATGCGTGTTGACATATTTTTGATTTGTGGAAATCTGTGTTTTTATTGTATGTTCTATGTTCTTTTATGCGTTTGGCTAATGGTCTGGAAGTTTCACCTATATAAAATTTATTACATTTACAAAGGATCTTATAAATAAAATTTTTTGAGTTTTCTTATACATTGTATGGTTTTGTTTTTGTTACTAGAGATCTAAGAGTGTTTTGTGTTTTAAAGATAGTGCCAATATTAAATTAATTGTCTATTTCTTGAATTTTATTTGATAAGCCAAAAATATATGGTATAAATAGATTTGTAATAGGTCCATTTTGATTTTGTTTTAAATTTGGTTATTTAAATTTTTGAAAGCATTTATGTATAACATCAAGAGGATAATTATTTTAAACTAAAATAGGTATCTTTTAAAAAATCTTTTTATTCTTTGTTTTGATTAAAACGAAAAAAAATATTAATAAAATTTATATATATTTATATATATATATATATATATATATATATATATATATATATATATATATATATATATATATATATATATATATATATATATATATATATATATATATATATATATATATATATATATATATATATATATATATATATATATATTATATATATATATATATATATATATATATATATATATATATATATATATATATATATATATATATATATATATATATATATATATATATATATATATATCCACTTTCACAAGCCGCAACCACCTGTACGCTAGGGATTTTATAAACAAATATGGCCGCTGTCTTTAAACTTAAAAGTTCGCAATTTAATGAAAAAACAAGGTTTGAAAGGTGTTTATAAAATATTGTGTGCCACTTTACTGTAAAAATTAAGAATTGTGTACAAAAAGAAGGGGGAATATGGTAAAAATGGGGTTAGTTTGATTTTTAACTTTGATGATGCATACCTCGAAAACGAAACGTTGCCGAAAAATGTTTTCAGATTCGTAATCAGCGCGCCAAAAAAACCCGTATTCCAAATTTGGTCAAAATCGAGACAATTACCAAATTTTTGACTCCAAAAAAATAGCACACTTTTTCAGTTTTTTTACATAAAAAAAAAAAAAACGCTACATTTTTTATGGATTTTGTTTTTTTAGGCTCTATGCATCTTTTTTTAAAACACGGTAGGTACTGGTGGTTTTCTTCTAAATTTTAATTACCAAAAAAATCTCTTAAGTTTGCTAATATGAGTACACCTATCCAACTAAAATCGGAGTTTTTAGGTCATTTCATAAATCGTGATCTTTGTGGGTACAATAAAAAAGCACCATTCAACGATAATTTACACTCCACATTATATCTAAAACTAATAATGCCTTATGTGAATTATCCAACATACTTGGCGCCTGTGAAATGATAAAAAAAGATAACTTTTAGTAAATAATTCAAACAACATACCAACTTATAGTTAACGGCAGGAAAAGAGATACCGATGTCCAACAAACAAGCCTATCAAAAATACCAGGCCGTCTTCCGATGGCAATGACCTCAAAATCACTGGAAACATTGTATGAATGAAAACTTTAAGGCAATTTAAAAACCGATGAGAGCATTATCCGCTCACATTTAAAAAAAAATTACGAAACATGCCTAACAGGAAATTAAATACACTGAATGGTTGTTAAATACGTGTCACTTTTATGTAAATATAGACAGAATCAACAAGTTATGTTTACAAGGTGAATTACCTATCTTTTCTGTTGGTAACATTTTATTTTTAAAGAATTAAAAGTTACTTACAACGGTTGCTTGGACATGGACGATTCCTATTAAAACACTGTTAAAACATAAAATAATCAATAAAGAGTAAAAATATAAATAATAATAACTATACTAACAATAATAATAACAACGAATTAACAAAAAGCAACGACGAAACGTTACAGTTAAAAGTTTCTCACCGACTGGAGAAGTGAGAGAGCGGAGAGCGGTAGCACGTCGCCAAGTAATCATCAACTGAAATTTGCACGCGGATGTTCTGCGCATACGCCACGACTGCATTAAAATCTCCGTGTAGAATTACTAAATGCATTAGGTACATTTTATGCACCGGTTGTACGGCAACTGTCATTGATGAACTTAAAGAGCATTTAAAGTAAACGCGGATGGACAAGTTTTTGTGATACTTTGTTGTTTAGCAAAGTACTACCTTGAAAAAAGTTTTTTTTATCGTGAATGTGTTATGTGTTGCCTATGTTTTACGGTGTTTAAACCTAAAAAAGAAGCTACAGAACGGTGTAGGTTTAATCTAAATAAAACATGGTAATGTGCTGGTGTTAGAAATGTTTAAATAGTATAACTAGTACTAAGTGTAAATCCTGTATTGCAAATCCATCTTGATAACAACCACGTATTCAACGTCCATAAAATTGGCTCTCATTTTAATGCTTAAAGAGATACCGAAAAAACCCACAGATGGAATTTAAGAAAAAAATTGTTTTTTAAATATCCCCCCTCCCTGGGAAAAATCAAACTTTTAAAGCAAACCCTCCATTTGTATTTTTTTCGTAAATTTAATCAAATTTTATCGTTAAATGCCGAATTTCGCAAAAATATCTACGTTTCTTTGAAAAACCCTAGCCAGTTAAAAATGTTTTTACTCAACACTTTTCCTATGTAAATATTTCAGGTGCCTCTAATTTCAAAAAAAAATGTAGATATTTTTGCAAAATTTGGGATTTGACAATAAAATTTGATCAAATTCACAAAAAAAATACAAAAAGAGGATTTGCTTTAAAAGTTCGGTTTATTCCTGAGGGGGAGAATAACAAAAAAAAAACAACTTTTTTTTCGCAAATTTTATGATGAAGATTTTGTTTACCAAAGTGTTTTCCTTAAAGTCAATAGCATCTGGTACAGGGTTATTCATTTTAAAAGTAAACAGGGCTTTATTTTTAAACTACCCTGTACTTTTTTAAAAAACAAATATTGCCATTTCGTGTATTTTTTTTCCGTAGAATTTAATAATCTAATTAGAAAAACATTTAAAAGAAAAACAAAAGAGTTACAGCACGAGTAACGTATTTTTTAAATGAAATGCCCCGTATATTTTTATATCAATAGATACAGATTTTCAAGAGAAATTCGGTGATATAGGGGTTGCTGGCTTTATTTCCTGCGGTTCTGCTGTAATTGTCTAAAAACTGCATGATACTATAAGGATAGTTTCACCTGAAAAAACCTGCCGCCACAGGTTACAGGTGCTTATTTGTCAAAGTCAAAAATTTTAAAAATACGTTTATAACTTTTTGGAGTAGTTTTATAATGAGGTTTTCATCAGAAGAACGACTTCAAATTATATTATATGCTAAAAATGATATGATATATCTATTTCTAAACCAAGCAGCCAAATAACAATAAACGGAAAAAATTAAAATACAATACGAGGTAAAATATGGTAGTAATAAGACCACTTATAACAAAAAATTATAATATTTCTAATAATTTAAATGTTTTATATGACCCCCATTACTTTCGAAACATCATATATAACCCCTCCTTAGCCTTTCTAAGCTCGCCGATATTATTTGAGGTTTTTGGTCAAGTCGATTAATTTCATTTAGAATTTTTTCTCTGATTTCTTCCGTGTTTGTGTTCCCATTTTGGTAAACGACATTTTTTAAGTGACCCCATAGAAAAGTGTCCAAAATTTTAATATCTGGACTATTAGGTGGCCATCTAATAGTGCCATAACGTCCAATCCACTGATTGTATCGGCGATTGAGATACTGCGCAACTTGACGAACAGCATGGAGTGGCGCTCCGTCTTGTTGTCAAATTATCTTGCGATACGTTTCGAGTGGAAATTTTTTTAAAATGTCCTCAATATCGTTTTCAAGAAGATTGAGATATCTTTTTCCACTTAAGGATCCATCATAGAATATTAGCCCAACAATTCTATTGTTAAGCACACCCCATCAGACATTATAATATAATAAGTATATTTTAGGTATTTAATCTCTTAAAATTGCCTGGGATTTTGTCTTGCCCAGCTGTGCGTATTGCGTCGGTTAAACATTCCCGATGTAGTAAACGTAGCTTCATCCGTCCAAAGAATCGTTTGAAACAGGGTAGGATCATTATCTTGTTCATGGATTAAAATTTCGGAAACAAATTGAAAGCAAAGTTCCTTTTGTTAACGTGTTAAATGCTGCACTAAAAGAACGTGATATGGAAGATACTTAAAATATTTCAGTGTTCTCTGAGCCGCCGCATAGGTTACTTTTCTTTTTGCAGGACCATACCTCAAGTCTCTAACTGCATCAGTAATTGACTTCATAGGATACAAAGTAAAATAATTTAGAATCGCTCGATCCAGGTTTTTTTTCTCATTGCAGTCCTTTTTTTATATGTAAAGATTTTGTTTCTTCGAATAAGACCTTCAGTTTTAAAATCGTTTTTACTGATATATTTCGGTGAAAATCTGCAACATATCTTCGTTGTGTTTCCCTGGCGTTTTCTCCACATTTATAATAGAGAGAATTATAATTTGAAGCCGTTCTTCTGATGAAAACCTCATTATAAAACAACTCCAAAAAGTAATAAACGTATTTTTAAAATTCTTGACTTTGACAAATAAGCACCTGTGACCTGTGGCAGTCAGTTTTTTTTAGTTGAAACTATCCTTATAGTATCATGCAGTTTTTAGACAATTGCAGCAGAACCGCAGGAAATAAACCTAGCCGCATGTTCTATATTTTAATTTTAAATAAAAAAACAAATAATTAGGTCCTTTATTTTATTTTTAGGTGCATATTATGGGTGTCCGTAAAGTCTGAAATTACCAATTTTTTGAGAAAACTACACAATTTTAAGAAAAGCTCAAACATGCACGTTAACTTTTGCGCGGCGTGTTATAAAAAATATAAGCATTTATACAGGGTGTTCCAAAAAAGAGTTACATCATAAATGGGACAGCCCGAGGGACAGCCCGTATATTTTTACGTATTTTGTTTCTACGGTTTATTTCAAATGTTTTTCATTAGGTGCCTATGCAGAGGGTTGTTTTTGCATGTTTTTCTATTAGTTGAGGATATGCTGCTATTATGTTTTAAACAGTTTTAATTTAAACTAAAAACAATGCATCCTTTTTAAAATACATACCAGTTTGCAGCAGATTTTGCAATTAGTTTGTAGGTATATAGTGTACAGGGTGAGTCAACGATGGCGAGGAGTAAGTAATTTTATGCCTTGAATATAAGATTTGTAAATAATGTGCTTATGTAAGTATTAGATATATGGTTAAATAGTATATTAAAATTAACGATATTTTGAATCAGACAAGGCACGTCCATAAAGTATTAGGATGCTACAAAAGTTTTTTTTTTATTTTAAATAGAATACCTATATCTACTCATATTTTTACAGTTTTGGATTCTATTTATTCAATTCTAGAAATTCCTATACCTACTTCATATTATATACCCAGAAAGTTGCGTAGGTATAAGAATATTGCCATTTAGGAAAGTTTGGGTATACTTAATTATTATGGAAAAAGTTAAAAATTGGTAAAAAAATTGAGAATGAACATTTCTAGAATGAAACATTGGAATTAATAATGTAATGATAACATATGTGTGTTCCATTTAAAAAAATATGTCTTTTTATCACCACCTTGTGCACTGTGCAGACATAAAAATTAGTTTAAAAAATGTGTAACATGTACCTAAAAATAAAAATCGACGGTTCCAAGCATTTTTCTTAAACTTTCGGACTAATTTATATTGAAATTATCCTATACATTACTAATGCACTATACAGTGTGTCCCAAATTGGTGGGGAATGTATGGGGATCTTGGAAACCACGATAGATAGAAAATCGGTTAAATGGGGAAAGTTTTGGACAATTATGTCAGTAAGCTAATCCCGTTTACTACATGTTATTATCTATTCAGGTTTTTGAGAAATTTTGAAAAAACCTAAAACATGCATTTTCGAAAATCGGCCATATTTTTTTTAAAGGTAAAAATTTTTCAAATCTGTGAAAACATCTTTAAAGCAACTTTTTTTGTTGAATCTGACCAAGTAGTCAATTTTAATTTTTTTCGTTTCGGGTTTTTAGAATCATCATCAACTTTATTTTCTCATATGGACGCCATATTGGATTTTTACCCAGCCAAATAGTGCTTTTTATTCCGATTTCAACAATGTATAACATGTTATAATTTAAAAGGTTATAACCTCATTTATTTTAAAAAACAAATATTTTCTCAGTTGGCCTTGATTCCGGCGAACGTCATTTTTTTTTGTAAACAATAAAATATTAGTAATTGGCAAAATAGATAAGTTGAACAGACATTTTACAGAAATGGGTTCGCGAACATAGCTATAACGTTAACACCGTCTTACAACAAAACTACACGTTACAAGTTAATTGCAACAAATGTAAACAAAAACAATAAAAAGTGGTAAACTAATATTCCTACTAAAATGAAGATGTAAAATAACGACCTAAAATTCCAAATGTTATCCATTTCCCTCAGCATATTAACGATATTTTTTTAAATGGTCCTAACTACCCTATGAGTGGTTGACTTAGGTATGTGGAATTCTCTATTAACATCCCTGGCTGAAGATGTTGGATTTTCTTTAAAATGTTGGTTAACTGCAGCATCTCGTTGTCTATTTTCTTCAACGTACTTCTTAGGTCGTGGTTTTTTAAAACTTCCGAATTCAAGCAAATTTGTATCTAGTTTTCGAAAGTATGTTAGTTTAGGATGCAGTTTTTATTTAAATAATTAACCATTTAACAGAGTTGAAAAATTTTTAATAACGTACCCGAGCTAACTTGATTATGACACTAGATGACCTGGTGAAATATTTCTTTTTTGAAGTAGATGAGGTTATAAACTCCTAAACCATAACATATTATACATTGTTGAAATCAGAATAAAAGGCACTATTTAGCTGCGAAAAAATCCAATATGGCGCCCATATGAAAAAGTAAAGTTGATGATGATTCTAGATTTCTAGAAACCCGAAACGTAGAAAATTAAAATTGACTACTCGGTCATCTTTTACAAAAAAAGTTGCTATGAAGAAGTTTTTACAGATTTAAAAAATTTTACTTATAAAAAAAATATGGCCGATTTTCGAAAATGCATGTTTCAAGTTTTTTCAAAATTTCTCAAAAACCTGAATAGATAAAGCCATGTAGTAAACGGGATTAGCTTACTAACATAATTGTCCGAAACTTTCCCCATTTAACCGATTTTCTATCTATTGTGGTTTCCAAGATCCCCATACATTCCCCACCAATTTGGGACACACTGTATATTGAAATTAATTTAATTGAAATAAACGAAAGCAACTCGAGACAAACGAGACAAAACGAGACGAGACTCGTCTCGAAATATATTATCTCGAAATTTCGAGACGAGACAAGGCTTTATCTCGTCTCGCGGCAACTCTAATTATAAGCAGATATTCGTACCTTAGAGCTGATAGATGTTATTTTTTATGGTTTAATTAAATGATTTGTAGGAATTTGATAAAATGTAATATTGTTTTTTATTTCATTTTAATTTTTTGTTGTTTTTTTTTTAAATACATTTAATAAATAGTTATTTTATATTATTGATGTTTTTATGTGTTAAGGATAAGCTTTAAAAATACTTACACACAACATATTGTGCGAAACGTTGCAGTATGACTTTTACATACAGCCTATACCCAAAAAAATACAATAAAACAAATAAATAAATGTATATATATATATATATATATATATATATATATATATATATATATATATATATATATATATATATATATATATATATATATATATATATATATATTATATAAAGTTAGATTTCTAGAACAGGTAAGTCTTTCGTACGTAAACCGTTAATGCAGGAGAAAGGTAACTTAAACTAATTTAAAATTATATGAACTCGTTCAAGAAAAAAAAATAGCAGAAATATTATAAATAATTTTAAAAGTTTGTTTGTCTTACCCACTTGAAGTTTTAAATAAATAGTTACCAACTATTAGGCGCTGAAACTTACCTAAAAAAAAAAATTAAATAGAAAATTAATTTGAATAAAGGGTATTATTTTCTCTTCCTGCTCAAATTTTTTGACCTTTACAATTGTATTTAAGATCACATTCTGACCTTTTTATTAATATATATTTACATAAAGTACTTTAATAAGTGCACGACAAAAAAAATCTGCTTTTAAATTTTCTCTAAATAATTAAGTTATTTATTATTTTATTCCGTGCGCGTACCGTTCATATATAGTATCGAACAGCCGTCTGCTACAGGGCGTGCACCCACATTGGCTTCAATACTTTCTGCTCTTTTATTTACAAACAATTTATGTAAATAGAATTGTAAATTTTGAATGCATACTTTTACTAATCGAAAAAAAGTGTAAAAAGTGAAAAAAAAAATTGGCTTACTTTTTATTTTTGTTTTCAGAGAAAACGTCTTTAGAGAAAAATGTGACAATATTTAATTTTTTTTTCTTTTTGGAGCACAAGGTAAGGGTTTATTTTTGTTTTCCAAAGTTACATAAAGATCATTTACCTATCATTTTATCAAATATTGTTTATGGTCCTTGAATATTTATTAATTCTCGATAGACCTGAGCATTTTCGAAAACTCCGGAAATTAAAAAAAACCGCCCTAAGAAAAACACGTTGTATATAAAAATACACAAATATATTTATGAAATTTTGCGAAATGTATTCAACACCTTCCAAAGCTCTATAATCCAAAAATAATCGGTTAAATTACTTTTTTTTTAAATATGAACAGATTGGTAGGAGGGTCAAAATATCGAGCAAAATCTAACTTTGACTCGAGATATTCTAAAGAAACAAAAAAAAAAGGAAACAGTAACAAGATATTATTGCTACACGTTCCTTCCTTCATGTAAACTTTGAATCATGCAAAAATATGCATGATATCGACCAAATTAGTTGAAAAAACGGATTTCCCGGCTCTTGAGGGCCATTTTCAGGCCCTTGCGGACATTTTTTTATATATATTTTCAGAGGTTATTGTATACATTAATACCTGCAAATTAAAAAAAATTGTGACGGCCCAACCTGATCTTCAGGTTCACTCCTTCGTTTACTGTACTATAAGGATATATTTACCCCAAGACGTGATCGCTAATTATACCTGCCCAAACACTGTTATGGTTTTCTGCGGGCCAAAATAGCAGTTCTATTTATTGACTTCGCCATTTAGTGCAAAAGTACTTATTTGTAAAAATAATCTAGCCCAAATCTACTAAATGTTGATTTATCATTATTTTACAAAACTAAACAAAGCTATCCGGATAATCTTCCAGTAACTCCTGTACCTTTTGTGTACTTTCATTAAGAAAACATTTTACTTGATTTTGCTTACTCTAATGCAGACGTATGGCTTCTGTTATATTTTTTTGTAAGTTTTTAAACTCGTATAATAGGTGTTCCTTGTGGAGCAAGTTAGACGTTTGTTTTTCTTCAAGCATCATGGTTGCCCTTTTCTTAGTATTTTCCTTACGTGGTCCATTTCAGAATAACGTTTTTGATTTTGCTAACAGACCTTGGAAAATTGCGAATACAAAATTTGAAGCATGTGACGCTCCTGAATGAAAATTTGACATAGCGTTTATGGTAGTTAAGACAAAACTATTTTATACTATAAAAATACCCGATTTGGAATTTCACCTTTGGAGAGCTCTAACTCCCTAGCGCTCCGAGAAATGTTTTCGGGTTATGTTTATAAATACGCTTTGTGTTATTTGTATGTGTAGTATATTCAATAGAAATATTGCACGCTTATTTCGAAAAACCCTGAGAGTTCTTAGGCGACTTAGGTATTTTAAATTCATTTTGCATGCATGTTGGTTAGGCTTGTACTTTTTTAATAGCGCCGTTAAATTGCTAAATCAGATAACACATATACAGTGCTTTTATATTAAATTTAAAATGTATCCATTAATAAAAGATGGTGAATAAGAATAAAAATACAAAGTGCCCAAACAATATAAAAATATGTCTCTATATTATGAAACATACTAAAAGATAACATTTTTAATACGGCAAAATTAAAAAATATAAAAAAAACGTTTTGAATAACGAAATAAAGTTTTTTTGTATGGTATGCGATAACGAAGAAATTTAAAACATAAAATCCTAAACTTTTAAAAACATTTTTTGGATCCAATTTTCCTTCCTAACTGGATTCTCATACAAAAAAGCTTCGTTTAGTTTTAAATATCATCCTTTTGTGAACTCTAATAATACACTTATAAAAATGTTGATTTTCAGATTTATTTTATTTTGCAGAGCCTATTTTTATTTTTTTGAACACCCTGCATGTTTATCGTAAGTGGCTTAATTGGAGAGGTAGTTTATTAGCATGTATTTAAACATTTAAATGTTTGGAGGGGAAAAATCTGCTGAAAGTAGCTTCCAGTCTACATACCCCAGATTTTTATATTATCGATGGCTTAGCATGAAAGCCTCGTATTTCCATTTTTTTTTTCAAAAATAGCATTTTGGTGGTTTTAGATAGAAAATTACATATATTACTAGAGACAACAACAGAAACCATGTATATCAGCTGCTCCCAAGATTTATTCAATTTAGTGTAAAGACTCTGTATAACCAAGGAATATTAGCTGCATTTTTTAAGTGTTCACAGTGTGTTTTCTTACTTTAAAACATTTCGTGGGTGTTAGTTTAAATTAAAAACTTGTAAAAAATGGAAATTTCTCTGGGCAAAATAGTGCAGCAAATCAGGTATTGTGTCTCCTGTAAAATTTATACTTTGTGCCATACGAGGTTTTTATACTAAGCCATCGTTATGCTTAGTAATCCTTATGACCCGCACTGTATAATTAACGCAAGACCCCTTGCTGTGAGTATCAAGAGATATCCTGATGGAAGTAAATATCACTTATATAAAAGTAATATAAGAAAAAACGGTATAATTTCGGAAAGCAAAACATATACAACTATGTTAATGGACGCAGTTTTACTTTTGTCACCTTTAGTAATTTTTTTTTATCAACATACTGTTTCCCCACATTAACAGTTACAACTGTGCAAGCTTTGTCTTTACAAGCTTCTGATAATGACATATAATACAAAAATTTAAACAAAACGGTAACGTTAATGTAATATCTACAATCTGTTGATTTTCGATTAAGAAAAACACCTGGACAAAGAATGTACCGCATTCATTCAAAAAGTCAGTAACCAGGGTTACTAGGTGTTTTTCTCAACTGAGTGAACAGATTATAAGTGGCCTACAATTTCTACAGTTACAAATTTACAATAAAAAAATACTTTTTAGATATTGATATAGATTGAAACCCTTCCAACAATATCGCAGATTTTAGCACAAGTAACAAAACTTATATATATTAACACTTTGTTATGTGATTTACCATTTGCTATGATGAAAATAAGTAGAAAAGAAAGTTTTGATGCCCGCCAAAAATTAGTTCCATATATTTACATGGATAAAAATTATTCAGGTACGTAGTTAGGGTCCAAAAATATACATAAAAATATATACAAACATGGGTCCGCAAGGCCTTCGTTTCCGAGATACAGGGTGTTCACCGTAGAGCTGAGGTGCTTAGAAGTAAATGGTGGAATTTTTAAAAGTTATAAAACCTAGCTTATGTTTTGCCGGACATAATTTAAGAATAATAATTTTATTGAAAATTAAAATACATATTGTTTTATTTTATTTTGCCACAATAAAATCAGATGCGTCGTAATTTTTTTAAATCCAAATATATCGAAAACGGTTGCTCATATCAACTTTTAACAAGTATACCTTTTTGACGTAAAAGTGACAAAACAATTATTTAATTTACTTAAAAATGTAATACAGGGCCGTACTAAAAAGTTGTGATTGTTCAAAATAGTAAAAAGACGTGTAGGTGGCTCTCCCTACAAGTAAGAGCCGTAATAAGATTAGATTTAAATCCGTCATACCAAAAAAACCCCGGATACCGATTTTTACTCCAATATTTACATTATCATAGATTTTATATAAAATAAATAAATAAATAAATAAAAATTTTAACACCCTGTATTTCGAAAACGCAGGCCTTGCGAACCCATATTTTTATATGATTTTTTTTTATTTTTGGACCCTGACTACGTACCTGAAGTATTGCCATTTCCTCATAAATCACCCTATATATATATATATATATATATATATATATATATATATATATATATATATATATATATATATATATATATATATATAAATTTATATATATATATATATATATATATATACATACATACATACATACATACATACATACAGGGTCTTTGATTATATTCACGTGGCTTCTGAGGCCTTTATTTTGAAGATAGAAAAAAAAGGGTTATATAAAAATTGTTGGATTTTTTCCATATTATCTTTTAAAATTATCAGTAAAAAAATATCGCATTAAAAAAAATGGAAAAATATAGGCAACTTTTTTAAATGAAACACCCTGTATATTATGCGCTACCTTCAAATATATATACATTGATATTTGGATGATGAACCAATTACAAAAAAGTTTCATATTAGTATCAAGAAAGCCATGGAAACAATAAAATTGTTGTTGCTGAATTTGGTGAGGGGTTTCTCTGGACCAATAATGTTTATTTTTGTGATTAAACATTCCTGTTAAAGTAAAGGAATATTTGTCGGTGAATAGAATTTTATTTAAAAACTTTGGATCCTGCTGCATAAACCTAGCTATTTCCAGTGTATACTTAGGTCGGTCCTGCATGTTTTGTTCAGGAAGATTCTGAACGGACATAAATTTATAAGGATAAAATTTTTAAAATTTTAAGTAAATTGTATAATCTGTTTTATTAAGTTCAGATGCCGCATCCGAGATTGATATTTCAAGATTTTCTAAAATTATTAAAAGTAGTTAGTGCTAGTTTACTAGAAAAAGTATAATAATTATGCAGTCCTTTTCTTCATTTTAAAGCCTTTTCGTTCAATAAACTTGGTGAATTTAATAGTATCTATAGATGGTACCAGTTGTTAAGGATATAATAAGAACAAGTAATATTCCCTTCGCTCTGTCGTCACATTATTATTGTTACCATAAAAAAGACGCGATTTTTCGTTTTTCTGAATAGCTTATCGACAAAAAAGCAATACAAACTACTTTAAATAGTTAAAATGATAAATTTTAACTTTTTACAATATTAATACGTCAAATTTATTAAAACAATTTTATTGCTTTCATAGCTTTCTTGATACTAATATGATTTTTTTCAATTTATTTATATTTTAAGCTTAAATATTTCAAAAATGGTTTATTCAAATATCATCAATGTATATTATATTTGAAATCAGAAAAAAAGATCTTTTATTGTAGCGCATAATATACAGGGTGTTCCATTTAAAAAAGTTGAAGTTGAAAGATAATATGGAAAAAAACCTACAATTTTTATATAAAACATTTTTTTGTCTTCAAAAATAACGGCTTCAGAAGCCACGTAAATATAATCAAAGACCCTGTACATACATACATACATACATACATACATACATACATACATACATACATACATACATACAGATATTAAATATCCTGACAAATGCACCAAATTATTAGTCACAAAATAAAGCTTAACTAAGTGACCAAAAAGTAGTAAATTTATATTTCTTGAAAAATGTTAGAAATATTACAAAATAACCGTCAAATATAATATATATTCAAGGACTCATAATTAACAACCCATAAATATCACAGCTACGAAACTGCTTTGTTAGAAAAATCAAAGATTGTCGAACATAAAATCAGTAACTTTTGGTGTACCTCAAGGTATCATTTTGCAGCTTTTTCAATAGGTTTATATCTGACTACTCCATTCAGATGTATTTAAACTATACTTAAATTTTATTCCTGAAGTGGTAAAAGCCTGTGGTAATAATCAATATAATTAAGAACGATTTAAATTCCATACACAAAAAATGTGTCGCAAAATCACTTGTTATCACTTAACCGACGCAAGAGTAAAGCTTTGCATTCTGTAGGCCAAAAGAAAGTAAAACTTTAAATATGTTCTGTATTGTTGTAGGGGATTCATTCATTGAAAAGTCGTCTTGGGTATACGCCAAAAATAAATTTTATACAATTGGACCAGAACCGAAGCGGTCCCATTGTATAAAATTTCTTTTCGGCGTGTACCCAAC
The DNA here is from genome assembly GCA_019359885.1 of Listronotus oregonensis. NCBI lineage: Eukaryota > Metazoa > Arthropoda > Insecta > Coleoptera > Curculionidae > Listronotus > Listronotus oregonensis. The sequence continues at coordinate 203,272 of JAHBCN010000220.1, forward strand.
GACGACTTTTCGAGAAACTTTAAGTATTGAGATGTATGTGGAAGATTAAAAAGATAAAAAAAAATATTTTTTAAATTTAAAATGTTGCATGGATTCAGACATGTTCTTCTTCTTTTCGGATTCCCTTGTTTTGTCCATTTTTAATTATGATGATATTGTACTTGTTTGACTACAGTAGACTCTTAGCTGACACCAAAACAATCAAAATTTTTGCATACGATTTATATGTAGTATTCGCAAGAGATATCCTGTTATCCACAAATTAAAGGAGTTGAAATGGCTAAACTAAACATGAACCGTAAATGCACTATGCCACCCTTTATCACCGGTTAATACAAACAAAACCGCCTTCAAATCTTTATAAGAAAATTACTTTTAGAACGGAAGTCCACAATTTAAATATCAGGCAAAAGGGCACTATAACAGCACCTCGCCACAAAATAACCTTATTTGCAGTTGTCTTACTTATAAGGTCTCGGCTGTTTATAATTTGGTTCCTACCAGTTTTAAAATACTCCCGCCAAAAACTGTTAAACAAAATATGATTTTTTTAACTAGGTGACATTTAGTTGCATGACCGTATTGTGAGTATACAAATAAATACTGTATGTACCTATGTATATATATTATGTGCTTGTGTTAAACAATGAATTCTGCGAGAGAGAAACCACCTAGGGAATTATTTGCTGAAGACCAAGGATTTATGGGAAAATACGGGGAAGTACGGGGAATTATTGGAAAGTATGGAGAAGTTAAGAAATTATTGGGACATCAAAATAAATTATGGAGCATTATTGAGTTGTTTTATACATAAAGAATCGCACAAAATTTATTTAAACAATTTTCATATGGCACTTCCGGTTTTATTACAAATATTTGAATAACATGGCAACCAAAAGGGTTTAATTAAATATATCATACATGTAAACACGAAAGGGGGTCACAGTAAATATGGAAAAGCTCGGTTTAAAGTGAATTTTCTTTAAATATGAATAGGTTTTACTTGGGTTTAAAAAGAAACCTGGATTTTTTTCTACCGATAATGGGTGTAGGTACCCAAAAAACGAACCCAAAGTTTACACCTCGATTTACACGCCCCTAATCCTGAAACTAGCTATATCCTTTAATTTTTTGTTGTGTTTCCTGGGACAACCCTTGAGACAACCTCAAGGAACTTTTAATCTGATCATTTTATGTAAACATTCTTTACAGTGTATTTATTCCCTGTTTTAAAAATACCGTTTAATAATTTCTGTGTTCTTGGTTTACAAAAATGTATTAAAATTTTAAATAAATATAATAACAATGAAATACTCCGTTTAAACGTTTTGCATTATCTTAAAAATAACATTCCAAAAAATTAAAAAAGTCTGCGAAGATTTAGCTTTAAATGCATATAAATTTGGGTTTTTTTACACTACACACCCTGTATGTTTTAATTAAAAATTACTTTCATTTACCTAAGAAATTATAATATATTTAAATTTCAAGAAAACATCATATAAGTTGTGCCCTTATTTCAAGGCATACGTAAGAAATTTCCACCTTCGTTCTAGTGCAAGTATCTAAATTGGAATTGTCCCAGTTTAGACCCAAGTGACATGGAAACCCTATTATAATTTATGTTAAATTGATTTACAGTGTATAAAATTCTTTTGAGTTGCAATCTTCTTAAGCTTCTTGCTCAAATCTTCTTATGCTCCTTAAACACAAAAAAGCTCCATTTAGCGTTATAATTTCTAGTTTTGGTATAACCACATGTTCTATCATCTGCAAAATATTTTAGTTGAACAGAGTATCCCCGTGAACACTACTTTGTAATTTTTTAAAAATATATATTAATGCGTTCTTCAGATAGCAAAGAATCATTCTGAGAGACGTTGAATATTTTATCACTTTGGTAAAAGTGAAATTTTTGAAAACATTGTCAGAACACTGACAGCTTTGCAAGCGAATTCGTAATTTGTTAAGAATTCAACGAACCATTCGGAACATAGTTATATTTGTCTTTTTTTTCCTCGCTTTTGCTCTTTAAATGTTAGTAAAAGAGGGGTGAGAGATGCCAAAAAAGAGCTAGATTGCTTACTAGGTTTTAAAAAGGGTACACTAGCCGGCCATAAAGTGATTTTTTCTTTACGATTTTTCAAACCTGAAAAATCTAGGTTTGCAAGACTAGATAAATTTATAAAATATTACGCAAATCAGTCAAAACTATTAATTTTCTAAAAAATTAAAACCAGCAAAAGATAAAAACAAATCATATTGCCATTTACAAAAGTAAATCGAATAAATTAAAAAAATTATAGTAAATCTTGTTTATATTAAAAGTGTTGCCACTATAAGTCCCAGTTATTTCCAAAATTACCTATGCGACTGGCCACGCATGTGTGTGTCTTATTTTTATTACACAGGTGCTTGTGTGAGTCAATATTCCAGCTGTTTATAGAGGCAAGACAAGAATCTATAAAAAAAATTAAGACCAGTTAAGATTCTATGAAAAAAGACATAAAAAGAGAAATTCAAATCAGTTAAAAATCCAGAAAGAAGTCCGAAAAAAGAAATGAAGACCAATAAAGATTCTATGAAAGGAGGCCTTTGAAGAGAAATGCAAATAGATCAAGAATCCATAAAAGATTTTAAGAAGAAATAATGAGAAAACAGCCAGAAACGAACCACAAATCCAAATACAACAAAAAGTACAGCAACACATTAAAAAAATAGCTCGTAAAGGTGTAATTCCAGAAATCCGTACGTCAATAACTGTGATGAAACCATCCACTTTTAATAGCCAGGTACCATGGATGTTATTATCTTCGACAATTTAAAGCTGCTTCCAATAAAAATAATTGGAATTTACTAAGATAGGGCAAGACACACTGGCAGGAAGTTTATAATGCGCAGCTGCAAGAACAAAGACAGAAATACAAAAAAAGCCTTCAGGAGTACAAAGCTGATATTGTGCGACTAAATTAATATGATTTATGCAGCGTATCCGGAAGAAATAAAACAAAAATTAGCAATGGGCAGTTTTATAAAAGATCTGTGCGATCCCGATATGAACCAAGCTTTAAGAATGGACAGCCTTAAAACGTCTAGGAGGCAGACAAGACTTCGAAGAATGAACTTGTTTTCCTGAAGACGGTAACTTAAACAATAGTGATAAACAATTGTAAAAATTCGTGCATAAAAAACAAACAGATCAGATTGATTCGATAAAGAAATGGCATCCGTCCGAAGAAGAAGTGAAATCGGATCCAGAGAAGATAGAAGTTAACCAAAAGTGGCCTATACCAAAAAACAGGCATGAAATGACTTGTTATACATGGATTTACTGACGTACCAAGAACAACAAAAGCTATGAGTAGGCTAAAGATTGTGGAGTAGCCTTAAGACAACTCAAGAAAGCCCTATGTAATCGTCCAGTATTGTCAGGTCCAATACCTGCTTAAACATTTATTGTAGACACTGATACGAGCAACACTTCTATTGGTGGAATTTTGTCACATATACAATATGGCCAAGAAAAAGTAGTATCCCAGTTTAGCAAAGTTCTTTCTAAACCTAATAACTCTAAAATAGCTTACAGAAGGTGTTTAAATTATTGGCCATTTTCAATCTGGAAATTTCCTAAACGATAAACAAATTCCCGCTGGACGATATTAATAATTTCAGGTGTTATATTGGTAATTTAATATCTTATACGCTCATTTATATCGTTTACATGATCTGGTTTATTTTGGTACACTGTCTTGCTGAAACCAAAGAGCAATTCTGTTGGGAAATACTGCTATTGCCGGAATTATTTCTTCATGCAGGAATTGGTTATACCGTTCACCATTCAGATTCCCTTATCCAATGAGGATTTTACTAGACATTATTTTAGGACTCTTAGGCTGGATTTGATGCTCGAATGACGATTAACGCTGAAATCGGTCAAGCGTAGCTATATATTATATCAATGAAAATGTATGGTATTCGCGCGTGGCATTTCGTCAGCTCTGCATTGTGGTTGATCATACATTTTTATTGACTGACCGGTTGAGCACTAAGTCCAGCCTCATTCTTGAACCGATTAACGATTATATCACAGAAATACTATAAGCTTTGTTACAATTAAGTACTTTTGGAGAACCCAAAAAAAGTGCGTCCAAAAAACCTCAAGACCTTGCAACTAATGATCTAGTACCAAAATATATACAAATATTAAAATATTTGTCACGTTTTGTAAATATTTAAGGAAAAGACAAAGACATTAGTTAGGTATTTTTTTTTCTGGGTTATAGGAATACTCCTCACTTAATTAAAGATGTCAGTCCTTTCAAACTACTTGTTATTAAAAAAGAATCGTTTTAATTTACCAACATTCATAATAAAAAAGAAAGATAATTATACCAATACACAAAAAAGAAAAGCCGAGAGAAAAGTAAAAAACTAAGGTAAATTGTATTTATATATTGTCCTCGATATTGTCTTTGCTTTTTTTTAACGTGATAAACAATCACATTTCATAAATACGATAAAATTTGCTGCACTTCTTAACTTCGTTTTCAAGAAAATCCTGCCTTGTAGGGTAAATGGCTACAGAAATAAGACCATCTGTTTAAGATTTATGAGACGCGCGATTTAATTTCCCACTTTGTTTAGAATGTGTAGTTTAAAACCTTCTTTTCCCTTAAATTTTTTAAAGTGCGTATGAGTAAACTATATTTTACTTAAGGCACCCACGGTCCATGTTTATTAATAATTAGGCTGAAAGCCTCTGTGCACTGTCCCAAAATAAAAATAAATCACTATTATACTATTGATTTTACTCTGTTTAAAACGTGTGAGAGATATTTTTTAAAAACTTTTTCCCTTTTTTTTTGGGACAGTCCACAATGGACTAAAGCTTAGTACTAAGGTACTGTGGATGTCTTACGTGGGATAAAAGATAGTTTATTGGCATGGGCCTTAAATATTTGAGGTCTGGAGAAGGAAAAACTTTTGCCACAGTAGATTCCACAGTCTATTTTATACACTGTAGGGATTGAGGAACGAACAAAGTGAAAAGTTTAAAACATTCGGATGTTGCGAAATTCGCCCCAAAAATACATATAAAATACGCTTCTTTAACTTAAGGTATTCTTAAACACTTTATGAACAAAACTCCTGATGTATCTATCTTCTTTTAAGGGTTATACAAGGACACAAGAACTTATTAGATTTTGAATGAGAGTTCGTATTTAAAATGATATCCAGAAAGTAAAAAATATTTTTTTACAATTTTAAATACGCAATAACCATGTCTAAGCTAAAATACTAACAAAAGTATCTGGACAATTAAATAAAATTATTTGGTGTACGCTAGTGGCTAAAAAAGGACAATATTAATCTTCTTATATTTAAGAAAAAATAGCTTGTTAACGGCCTTACCTTGTGTATTTATTTTCCTTAGGACACCTATATTTATTACACCTAGCATAGCAACTTTTATCAAAACCTGTAGCTCTTTAGAATCTTTTAGACCCAATTTGGTCGTGTTCTCAGAGATCATTAAAACGATTTAAAGTACATATTCTAGTATTTTAATTTTAATAAGAAGTCTATTCTAAATGGTAACAAATAATAGAAACATACTTTTATTTCAAAAATATTTACTTAAAGTTTTATTATAAATTAATTTTTTTTAAAGGCAGAATCATATTAAAAACGTTTAAAAAATAATTTAGGTAAACGGGTAGTTGGCTTTTAGGAAAGAGAATGTATATAAATATATATATATATATATATATATATATATATATATATATATATATATATATATATATATATATATAGATATAGATAATAAATATATATATATATATATATATATATATATATATATATATATATATATATATATATATATATATATATATATATATATATATATATATATATATATATATATATATATATATATATATATATATATATATATATATATATATATATATATATATATATAAGTAACAAATCTATTTTTAGACCGCTTTGCTTTCTAATGTGTACAAGAATACGCTCCCTCTTAGAAAGGTCCAGAACATCTGTTAAATATACAAAATGTTAAAAAAAAATCCTATTTAATCGCTTTAACTTTGTAAATATTGGTCTTAGTAAAAAACCGGAAGAAGAAAAAAGCATTATTAAATATATGCAGATGCATTAAACTTGTTGCAAAATAGACCGTCAGCCTACCGCAGAAAAAAGTGACCAATCGTACCCAATATGCCCTTTTAAATAGTGAATATTGACTATGTGCTTATCATTTATTTATATATTTTACAGGATGACTGCAGTAAATTAAATAGAAAATAGACCTATATTGCGCAGAGTTTTGTATTGTATTGAATTGTAATGACCGGGGTCGCTCGGCTCTAGTGTAGCCCTCCTTCACTTCGACCTAAAGAGATCTTTTGTGAATACTCTTCGTTGTTTAGTGCCCCGGGAATTCCTATCCCTTTTTCCCAAAGTTGGATACTACCTTTCAAGTTGAATATATCTCTAGGAGTAAGATATAACCCCTTTGGGGTTTAAGCCGTTGTCGGTCAGTTCTCTGCATTCACAGAGATGTGTTCCGCAGTTTCCCTTTCTTCATGACAAAACCGACATTGTTCATCCTCATGCAGTCTTTCCCATTTTTTTGAGGTGATACCTCCAAGGGCCATGTCCTGTTAGGAAGTCGGTAACCAGTTTAAGTTCATTTTTTTGAAGTTCCAGTAGCTTCTTTGTGTACTTAGGTGAATACGAAATAAATCTTTTCGCCTGCCTTTGTCCTGGGATGTTGTTCCAGTAAGTCTCTTTCTGACTTTTTTCCCATGTTCTGAGTTCCTTGTAGAGGTGGCCTCTAGTGGTGCCACAGAAGGGCTCAGGTCCATAGAATGGTCTCTGTTCTTCTTTCTTGGCGAGTTGGTTTAGCGATTGTCGGCATTCCCAGGCTAGCTTTGAATGAAAAGTGTATGAAGTCAATGCCTTCAAAGCAGCCTGGCTGTTCGATAAAATATATATGGTTGCGCCTCGAAGGCCTTTTTTGACACATTTAGAAGCGCAAATGTCAATTGCATGGATTTCAGCTTGGAAGATGGAGAAAGCCTTGCCGAGAGACTTTGATAGTCTGCATCTAAGTCCAAAGACACCAGCCCCAACCCCTTGTTTCACCTTAGATCCATCGGTGTACCAGACAAGTGAGCCTTTTTTATGCTTTGTTGCATTCTCTTGTTTGGCGGTCTTGAATAAACATTTCAAAAGAGCGCTGGAAGTCCCGCACTATAGGCATCATGTCCGTGGGTTTGGTCAGAGCTTCAATCTTGATTTTTTCCAAAATCTTAAGGTGACCAGTCAGGTTTCCTGACTTGCGCAAAGTTAGCCACCTTGAAATAATTTTCCGCCATATTTTTTTCATCAGATTTCGTTTGGTTTAGATGGTATATTGATAAGTACAAATTTTTCCAAGATGGCTATTTTTTGCACTTTCTAGGTCTATTTTTTAGTTCTAACCAGAACTAACCGCAGTCATCCTGTAAAACCTATCAATAAATAATTAGCGTTGAGTCAATATTCACTATTTAAGAGGACATACTGGGTAGGATTGGTCCTTTCTTCTACGGTAAGCTGACGTTCTAAAATGGTGATAAACAAAAGACAAAGGCAAAAAGTATAGTTCCTACCTATTTTTTAACCCTTTAGATTCTTCTGAGAAACTCCATATGCGGCCAAAAAAACATCATGCCATGATTTTTACAAATTACTTCAGATTCTGGAACTTAAACTTGTATTTTTTTTATTTATACTAAAGATCTCAAGCTTTAAAAAAACATCTTAAAAATGAAAATTGAATCATTTGGCCGTCCTCAACCACTGTTTAAAGTTATCATTTTTTGCTTAAAAACAAATTTATTTCCTTTCCAAATTATCCAGTAAAGATTTACTGAAAATATGGTTTAATACTACTCGCTAAGACGCTTTTTTTGTAAAAATTTTCAGTCGGTCAATTGGTCAACAAGCGGTTAAAGTTGGCAGGCGTTTACACAGAATCTATGAACAATAGCAAAATATTTTTTTGCAAATGCTTTATATTAAATTAGTGTTTTGTTATTATTTATATTTTAGTAACAAAACGATTTAAGAGAAAAAAAAAATGTTTATAATTTGTTTGAACAAAATTTGTGCCATTCTTCATAACTTTAAACTATCGGTGAGAGTGCCCAAATTATCCGATCTTAATTAAAAAACGTTGAAAACTTCAGATCTCTAATATACGTGAAACAAAAATATATGGGTTAAATATATGGAACTCACACAATTTGCAAAATGTCAATTGTTATAAACGAAAATGGAATGTAAAATTATTGTGCAAAAATTTTTACTTTAGAGAAATTTGGCATGATGTTTTATCATAGCATGAAGTTGTTTCTGGCCCAATATGAAGGTTCTTAGACAAATCTAAGAATTCAAAAAATCCACGCAAATAAGCTACATACTTTACCTTTTTTGTTACCTATAGGGGCTTTACACTCGCCCAAGAAACGCGGCTGCGAACTTAAACGAGATTCGCGTGATCTCTGCGAAAAGAATTTAGCCCGTCTATATACGCAACGTTTACGCTTTCGTTCATTATTTTTCTTTGTCGCCGGCTCAAAAACCGATATCGAATGGGAAAACCCGTAAAGCGCGAACGCAAAGCCGCGGAAATTTCGTAACGAAACTCTTATCTTTTTACAATTTTTCTTTACGACCAATAGCCACAAAAATGTGAGAAATAAAAATAGAAAAATATGCGTTTTCTTCTATTTCTTCACACTTTGTCTCTCCAACAAATGTTTCGGACCTCTCTGAGAAGAAGCATATCTCGATTCTTGTTTTATATATCTTTTCAAAAGGGTTTTCAGCAAAACAATGTCCTTGTGTGTGTTTTTTATAGACAAGACTTGGTTTAGCGTTCTTTTTATTAATATTAGCTTAAGCCCTTTCAAAATGTTCATAGTTTGGACCATCATAGTGCATAGGAACAAAAATAATTAGGAAATTTATATTCAAAACGCTAACCAATAAAACACGTAATAAAATAAAGACTAGTAGGTATTGGCATGAATAAGAAGCTTACCTTCCAAGTATTCCATTCGTCTTTGAAGTCTTTTAAATTTAATTTTAAGAGGGAACGAGAGGCGCGGTCCGAAGCGAAGGTTTAAAAGGGACCGGCAGGCTGCACGTGCGGGCACACATTGTTTGCTGTTGCCATATCTTTAGCTTGTCCAAGTGGTAATTTTAAAAGAAGCATTTCTTCTTTATATCGATCTTCATTTGATATTATGTTGTCTTAAAAATATTAATTTAGTGTCTAAAGCAGATCTTACATCTTTTTGCCCAACAATTAAAAATCAGATTCTGAACAGCAAATAGTTAAAACGTAACAAAAGAGTTTTTTTTTTAACTGCAACAAGACGTACCTAATAAATAGTTCTAAAAAGCCATAGTTAGATCATAAAATCATCGCATTAACATAAAAAAATATATAATATACACATGTCCAATTGAATTTTTTTTTAATTGGAAAATTTTATTGTCTTTGTTAAATGATAGGCTTATACTAGAGTACATCAGTTTGTTTAATTTTACTTCTCGCAGTTTTCGCTTGACTGTAAAAGCCTTTCGTGATTTTGCGTTCGATTAATGTTGACATTCCGAAACTGCAAAAAGAATATAATGAATATTTCCTTTTCAACAAAATTACAATCTTTGTAATATATGTGAGCGATCCGTTCACCAAAGTGGAGAATATTGGCCTAATTTTCTGGTGTTCTCGTGAGACAAAGGAAGACGGGCATTGTAAGAACCAAGTATTAATTTAAGAGTGATAAAGGACATATCTTTGGTATAGATTTTTTAATCGATTTAGCTAATTGTTCGCCTCTTAATTATATACTCAATAGGGTATTTTTTTTTAGAATTTTACCCTAAATCGTTTCTTTATCTTATTTTTAAAATATTATTTTATTCTACCTGCGTTTCGTAGAAGTCCCTGAAATGAATTATATTAAATAGGTCAAGAATTGTTTCTGTAAAGACACTATTCTCACAACAACGTCTAAGACCAAGAAAATAGTTGCGATCATTTATTTTTTGATATAAGTCAAATTTAGTTGGTCCTGAAATATGACTTTTCCAATTAGATATTGTTACTTTATATATATATATATATATATATATATATATATATATATATATATATATATATATATATATATATATATATATATATATATATATATATATATATATATATATATATATATATATATATATATATATATATAATTATATATATATTATATATATATATATATACGGATTTTTAGAATCGAAAGCTCTACGAAAAAAAATCTTTATTATTCATATTACGGCAAAAAATAATTCTTTACAAAAAGTTATGCTTGTCGAGAAATTAAATTTACAAAATCTAAATTTTCGATAAGATGTAGGTACAGGGTGTTAAGACAATAGGAAAACATATAAATGCTTAAAGAGTAAAGAACCATTATTTATTATTTTAAACACACATTTTATAAAACAAAGTTGTTTAAAAGCTAACATAAAGCGTAAATACAAATTTCCAAATGATTCCAAATAATAATAATAAAATTCAAAAAAACGTGCACGTGTAGTTGAAAATTTTAAAAACATTTGTCTTAAAATTTCTTAATACTTTAAAACCAGAAAGAAGTACGTAATAACATGTTTTGGTAACAAGACAACTTTCCTTGCACAGGCTTGGTCAAACAATGGCTACATAACTATTTTGGCGAAAAGTGAATAGGGAGGTTTGGTCAAATTCATTATCCAGCTAGGTCGCCAGACCTTATAATACCAGACTTTTTTTTATGGGGTGCATTAAAGCAAAAGTTTTTTTTACATTATCTGCCACATAACATGGAAATCTTAAAGAGCGCATAGATAAACTGAATATGCCGTGAATAATTTGTAAAGTGTACCATAAATTTATGAAGTTAGTGAAAAAGTGTGTCGTGGTGGCATATAGAAAAAATTTTAAACGTTCGATTTTTATTTTTCTTAATTTGTATTCAGGTTTTATGTTAGTTAATAAACAATTTTTTTTTATATCTATTTTTTTAAATAATAAATAATGGTACTTCCTTCTTAAAGTATTTATATGTTTTCCTAATTTCTTAACACCCTGTACATCTTATAGAAAATTTAGATTTTGTAAATTTAATTTTTCGACAAGCAGAACTTTTTGTAAAAAAATATTTTTTGCCGTAATATGAATAATAAAGATTTTTTCCCTCTTGTGCACTTCATCCGCGGACACACTGTATATACCCAGGGTATCGAGTTCTTAGATGCTATTTACTGCATTCAGTGGAATCTTTTTATACAAATAAGTGCTACGCCTGAAAAACTTTGAGTAAAAATACGTTTGGAAGTTTATGAATAAAAAGGGCTTTTTGGGGAAAAAGATAAGACGTCAAACACTCGGTATTGTCGTCAACCTAAAAGAACTGCTTATTCTTGCTTTTTGCTTGGGCTATTTTTTTTCAGATTAAATGGGGTTGTTTTATTTGGCCTGTGCGACCGAGCGGCAGGTGATTGCCGGCGTGTGTCCGAAGAACCGCTGCCGTTGCCTGATTAATGCAATGCGCCACTTGGCTCACCTCGCAGCTGCTCAAAAACTTGATTGTTGAGGGAGCGGGAGGGCGACGGACGTAGGGGTGGTCCGACCTTGAACTCGATGGCCCGCCAAAATTCGGCAGTTATACGCGTCGTTTCTAGGAATTTCTCCCCTGTCCTATGTGTATTGGGACGAACGTCAAACCGCCCGCTTGGGCTGCTTAAAAATAAAAACTATGAATGTCAACATAAAAAAAAAATACACAAAAAGGAAATATTTTTCAGTTTTCCGTTTAATAGCATATTAGACCGCCATCGCCATGCCAATTTAAGATAAATAAAACCATACCAATGTATTAATATAAGAAATATGAAAGTACACCAATATTTTTATATACCTTAAAATTAAAATAAATACTTGATAGAAAAAAAGACAAAAAATCCTAATAATTATAAACTAGAAACATATAAAGATAAATCTCGTTACATACACATATGAAAAACGATGTTATGAAAATATGGTATTAGGACATAAGAACAGACACAGAATGCGCGCTTGAGAAAACGAACTTCTCAACACTAATGCATTCGCTTTTTGCCAGGAACACCCCTAAAACAGTTACCTAATGGATTTTCAATATGCTTTCAAAAAGAGATACAAATCAGTGTAGATGATGTCAGGATCCGAGGCAAGGTTACGAGGGGACGCCCACAGGGAGGGGTTCTTTCACCACTACTGTGGAACTTGGTCCTAGACAGCCTCATTGACCGCCTCAACAAGGAAAATCACACCATAGAATACGCAGATGACTTGGTCATACTGTCCACAGGGAAATTCAAGAGCGTACTCTGCAAAAGGATGCAGACTGCCCTCAGGATAATAGAAAGATGGTGTGCTAATTACGCGCTATCCATCAACCGAAAAAAGAGAGAGATGGTTCTTTTCACAAGGAAATGGAGGATGGTAAACTTGAACGCTCCTAGACTCCTAAAAACACAACTTTGCTACAGAGGTGAAATACCCTGGGGTAACCTTTGATAGTAAGCTAACATAGAACTCCCACTTGGAGAAAAGAATCAAAAAAGCATACATTTCTTATAAGCAGTGTCGCCGGACCATAGGCAGATCCTGGGGACTTTTAGCTAGAGTCACTTTGTGGATCTATACGACCATCATAAGATCTATGCTAACCTACGGTGCTGTTATCTGTGGGACAGAAAGCCCAGGAGACGACAGTTATCCGAAAGCTAGATCATGTACAGAGAATGTCTTGTCTCAACACCACCGGAACCATAAGAACAACACCAACTAGGGCCATGGGGGTAATCCTAAATCTTACACCCCTTGACTTATTCGTCAAGGAGGTTGTTTTGACGGTTATGTTGCGCCTCCGCACTGTTGGATTAATGCCCGAAGTAGGAGTTGGCGCACAGAGGCGTTGTTTGTGGAGTGAGGCGATGGGATCGCTTCCACTGCTGCAGGCGGAAGTGGACTCTATTGCGTCATGTGTTTTGTTTTTAACAAACCCTACAAAATTGACATTAAAGGAGAATCGAGCACAAACATGGTAGGTGTGGTCAATATCTATCTTAACTTAAACATCAAATGGGCTATGGGTGAGTTGGCCAGCGTGCTCCAAACTGAGCTCACAGGTAAAACCATAGCTGCAAAAGAAATAAGCAGTAGAAACATCACTGGTAAAGTCGTGCTTATCCATACGGATTGCAGACAGACACTACTTGTCCTAAGGAAACCACGCTACACCTCGGGTCTTATACTAGAATGTCACCGTGCCCCAATGGACGGTTTCAGCATGAATGTGGGCACTCACTGTTTTACCAAAGGACACGCGCACTCCAAAGGCAACCGCATCGCTGACTCGTTAGCCAGGAAGGCTGCCGGGATAAAACCTTTTAACCCAAACCTTTCGTAGGTCTGACAGGGTCTACGATGAGGGACCTAATTAAAAGACACTTTTATCAGCAGGTTACAACACGATGGGATGAAACTGTAAACGGCAACTTTTCCAGGGAGTTACTGAACTATACTGACATAGATACACCTAAACATTACTTGGCAATGCCCAGGGCAAGCCTTCGTCTAATCACAGGCGTTCTTACTGAACATTGTCAACTGTGAAAACACCTCTTTAGAATGGGTATAAATGACACACCTCTGTGTAGAGGTTGTGAACAGGAAGACGAGACGGTGGAGCACATCCTTTGTGACTGCCCTGCACTCTCGAGTGCTGTGCTTTAAACTGGTTCCAGTTATGCCTGTTAAGATATCATAGTCTTTATCACATTAAATGCTGTTAATAGGGATCGATTTCTATTCCTAAATCGAATTTCGTGACTTTCACTTCTGATAGACCTAGGTATATATGATAAAGCAAATTATGATTTAAACTCATGAGTTCTAATAAATTCTAAAATATCTTACAAAATTTATTTTTCTGAGAAACTCACAAACGTGACTAGCTTTAATTTTGGTGACGTTTAAGTCATCACACAAAAGAAGAAATTATTATTCGGATACAACATACAATTTTAAACATTATTATTAGTTTTTTTTATTATTTTTGTATTTGCTACGAAGAGTGCTTACCCTAATTTTTTTATAAAAGTAAAGTAAAGGTCAAAGGGGAAACAAAATTTATTATACTCTAAACTATTTGGTTTTCTGAGTTGCAAAATTAGGTAAACAAATAAACTCGCAACTACACTATTTCTTGTTACAAACATTAAAATGTATTAATGTATTACCATATTTTTTGGCCAGTATTGAATTTAAATCTAGGCTCGCGATAGTGCGCCAGGCCAAGTTCCGGTATACCGCACGAATGTTTATATATTACACGGAATGTTTTTGCCTATTTTCTCCCTACTTTAACTTCGGTCTCGTTTCGTATAAAATTTGGTACGTAAGTTTACGTGAGTATTATAATTACCTGACTGATTGACTTATCAGAAAAATGGGACACTTTCCGAGGTAGTAGAAACTTGAAATTTGGTATGTAAGTAGATTTTAGGATACAAGTGAGGAAAAAAACTAAAAATAGCACATTTTTACTCGGGCAATGCTGAAATAGGTTTTTAATATCGTATATTAAGAGGTAATTAAGAAGTTGGCAAACAATTAAATAAAATATATGATGCCTTAAATAAAAAGATATTTAACCTCGTGGACATGAAAAGTTACGATTAACAAATTTAACCAAAACTAGCACAAAAGATAATTATGGAGACGTCTTAATTCTAACTGGTGAAAAAACTTCATATTGGGATAGTGTGATAAAATGTACAAATGGTTAAAAACAAAAAATCGTTTATAATGCCACCTTTACTATAAAAATGATGCATCTCTTAATTTCATATAACAAATTACCTGCCCATTTATAAAAACAGACAAATGTATTTAAATTTTAAAATTAATTTTTCTTACAATTATTCTTCTACACACAAAAAAAAAGATTTTTTTTTAAATATGAACCAAGATGGTTTTAAAAAAATTGTATAAAAACCCTGTGCTATTATATTAAAAACATATTTTGGTTAAAAGATTTTAGAAGTCTTAAAACAAAACATAAATTTCCTTAGTAAATCGACTAAGGAAATTCATGTTTTGTGTTCATTTTAATACCAATTATTTCAAAGTAACAACACCATTTCTCATTTCGAAAAAATGAGTCACATGAATTAAAATCATATAAAGTCATAATTTAAATTCAAAGCTATCTTGCACTGAACTAATAAGATGTAAAAATAATAAATCCAATTCTTAAAATTGAGAATATATAAACTCTTGTTTTGTAATATAAGTTTCACTATTTTAGCAACGGACTCTTTCAGTTAAAACCGCCTTTATCTCTATTTAAAATTTCAAGATCTCATTCCAAGAACTTCTTGATTTTAGTAATATACCATGCCAATACCAGAAATAAGTGCAAGAACATCTGTACTAGTATATGTAAAATAGAAAAAGATAGACATAGTTAGCCGCTGCGGCGATGTCCGTGACGTATGTGTCTCCTTTCGCGTCTAGTGGTTAGTTGTGGTTAGTTAATTATCGATACGACCTTATGTGTGAAAATTTTAAAAATCTTAATTGAAAATTTGATGCTGGTAAGTATTTTTTATTATTAAAATATTTATACCTTAATGTAGTGAAATAAAACTTAAACAACTTTTAAGTCCCCCAAAATGATAAAAATCTACCAAAACGTTTGAATAATTTTTGTACTGTCCGCCATTATGAATAGATAGGCATGATTGGCATGAACCACAACGACGCCGAAGTTATTAGATAAATTAGATTAGCACTAAGGTAATTAATAATTCAATGAGTTTTCAAGAAATATTGGACAGAGACTGGACAGCAATATAATTTTAGGAAAATTATGTTAAATATAGAAGATTCTTTACATTTTTAAAATATTTTTATACAGGGTGTCTGTGAAAGGTCTTTACAAAACGCTAGCACATATTCCTAAGTCGAAAAGACCTTTTACAGACACCCTGTAGATAATTTGCGGGAGATCAATGGAAACCTTTATGAAATAAATTGGTTAGGAGATTATACTTGGCCAGGCATAAGTTTTTCTCATTTTTTAAAGCCTGCATCTCTGGCCGATTTTAAAACACAAAACAAATTTTGAAAGTAATAAAATTATAAAATTTTGGTTGTCGGTACATACAGTCTGTTTTACTTTACTTTTTAGGTAATCATGGGGGCACTCATTTTAAAAGGGAAACGTCAACCACCAGTTGAGTTCATGTTGAACAGAGTTTAAACCAACCTTCTACAACCGGCCCATATCACATTTCACCATAAAAGACTGTTTGCCGCTTATTGAGATATTTTATATTTAAAACTAAGGCATGTTTCTGTGTTAAGTTTCTAAAGATTAAGAATAACCTGAGTTTGTATTATTTAGAAATTTTATTTTTTTTATTGCTAAATAATATATATTTAAAAAAAATTAAAACTATTGTAACTTTTAGCAAGTTTTTTATTTTACTACACAGGTACCTCCTACGTTTTCAGTGTAGTTACAGAATTCAAAAATTTACTATGGATGGTGCACCAAATCTCTATTTTTTGGATCTAAAAAAAAACATGTTTATAAAATACGACAGCGGCATTGTCTCTGGTTAAAATTTTGCATATTTTCTTTCATGAGTCTGGATGTTTAAATCAACAGGGTGTTTTGGAAGAAAAAGCAAATATTTTATAAGGGATCTAAGACGGAAAAATTTAAAAAAAGTTTATATAAATATTGGTACGGAAATGCATTTTTACCCAGTGTGTTGAAAGTTTAAATAAAAAATAGTCTTTCTTTTATACCATAAAATTGGCAAATTTTACATAAACCTGTCAGGTTTAACGAAAACTTACCAAGAGGTTTGCCGGACTCACATTTATATGCCTTTTTTCATATTTTGAACTCGAATTTGACGTCTAAAATAACCCATTAAAATATTTACTTTTCTTCCAAAACACACAGTATATTTAATCATCCAGGCTCATAAAACAAAATATTGGAGGTGTCAAATTGAGAAAATATTTTTTCAAATGAATTTGAATAGTATCACAATAGAAAAAAATAGGGATTTAAATCTAAAATCCTAAATTACCTGAAGTAAATAAATAAGGTATTAAAACCGCCTTTGCAGTATGTTACAATGAAGAACAATTTCTTCAGTTTATGATGCAAAGTTCTTAAATTGAGAAACCTAAAGCCTTGTATTATGTGGTAATTTTATCAATTAAAAATATTAAGGTTTTTAACTGAAAATCAACACATCAGTATTTTATAATAATGGTATGAAATACTCTGATTAAAAGATAATTTTTTAAAAATATGTAATTAGTTGTTTCATCTGAAATCTTAAATATCTTAAAAGCAAAAACATTTTTTTTCAGATTACGTCCATGGATATGAAGAAATTGGCTTCTTCATTTGACAAAACAAGTCAGCATGCTTTCAAAACGAGGCAAACGCGTTTACAATAAGATATTATTTTTTTGAGTGTAGACACTGAGAAAGCTTTGTTCTTAAAAAATCACAAAAAAAAACAAATTGAGTTAATAAAGCCATTTTTAAGCGATTATATCATCCAAACTGTCTGAAAATTATTGGGCAAAAGTAGCTCTTTTTTTTTTAAGGATTCAAATTTTTTTTTTTTTTTTTAATAATTGTTAATAATATCATTGACTAACAAGATTATAATTAGTTTCCAGTAGCTTGCTGATTTACAAGGGTATCGATATGAAGAAACCGGTTGGGGGTAGGTATGAATTTTTACAAATGGTGTTTTCTAGTTTGGTACACTTGCGTTGCGTACATTTTAGAAATTTACCTGATATATTCTTGTTTTGTACACTAAAGTTTTTAAACACTTTTATGCATCTCGTTTCGTACACCGACCATTGTGACGATCCAAATAACCAACCAAAAAAATACCATATTAAAAATTATTAAAATTTTGTTAATAAGTGTTACGTAGGAATAGTTAAGACAAATTCACAACCCTTAGTTCTGGTCGGTCATGGTTAGTTAAAGCAGTTTTTTATTTTCTCCAGTTATATTTCAGACGTGATAAATCACTAAAAGTAGGAACAGTAAACTTTTCCGTTCAAACTGCAATTCTGCCATGGCTTTATCAAACGTAGGGATAATTTAGACAAATTCAAAAGCCCCCAGTTCTGGTCGGTCATTGTTAGTTCTGGTTAGTAAAAGCGGCTTTTTATTTTTCCCAATATTATTTCAGACGTGATAAATCACTAAAAGTAGTAACAGTAAACTTTTCCGTTTAGTTAGATAGTTAAAACACATATTATTATTATTATTTTAATATCACTATTATCCAAATAAATATTTTATATTTCTGCGTCTTATATGTGACCAATATTTTTTTTGATATTTAGTTATAAAATTAGTTTTAAATTATTTTACCATATTTTATGAACCAGCAGAGACAGGCATCTACCTCCGTTTTTGGTGTACGGAATGAGATGCGAAAACTAAACAATTAATTTTGTGTACGAAATAAAAATATTTGGGGGAAATTTTTGAGGTGTACAAAACACGACTGTACAAAATAAGAATAAATCCGGTTGAAGTAGGTGTGAATTTTTACAAATTCAATTCCAGAAGGGACAAAGAAATTTGCCAAATTAACCCACCAGCTAGCAGAAACATACTTTAATTTTGGATCCTATTAAAGCTCATATTTTTAAGCACTTTGATTACCCTATTTTAAACTTTTTTGCTCCTCGTTTTTACGGAAAAATCCGTGGTTCTGCAAGCCTAAATTTTTTATATTTTTTTAAATATGCCTGGTTTAAAAAAAAAACCTTTTTTTTAAAGCGAGTCATGTACCTCATTTGTTTATTGTTGGATGTCTCATTCAGTAAATATTTTTTTCCTTTGTGGTTGTGCTACCTTAAGGTACGCCAATATTTTAGGCTCTTTGTAGGAGCTTTAGTATACCTATTTTTATTCATATTAATTAATTAATTTAGCAAATAATAATTTGTTTAACTTTATTGTTTTGCTAGCTTAAGGTTAAGCCAGCAGAACCACATCAATACCTCCAAATAACAAAACATTTCTAAAACAAAATATATCCCATAATTTAGGCTAATAACCTTAAGTCCTAAGTACGCCATCATTTAGGGCTCTTCTTAAGCCCCTTAGTATACCCAGTTTCATTAATTTAATCGCTTAATTTAGCAAATATTATTTTTTAAGTCTGTGGTCGCCTCTCATCAATACCTGCAAAGTTAAAAAATACATTTGCTAAATTAAGCAATTAATATTAACAAAACTGGGTATACAAAGAGGCCACTTGAAATTTTAAAAAATACAAGGTAATACTAAAAATTAAAAAAAAAAACTGGACAGCAAAAAAAATTAAATTACGATGATTGTAGAGCCTAAAAATAGTATAAATATATCGCCTGCCTTTTGTTTTAGATTTTTTTTCTTTTAAAATATTAACGTAGTTTTGCTGGCTAACTTTAAACTAGCAAAACCACAAAGTTTAAAAAAAATTTGCTAAAATAAACGATTAGCAATAATAAAACTGGGTGTACTAAGGAGCCTAAACTGATGGAGTATTAAAAAACACAAAGCTATTTTTTTCTGAAAATTGGATTGTCGTATAGCCAGCTATAATTTTCGTGAAAAAACTCTATATATATATAATATATATATATATATATATATAATATATAATATATATAAAATATATATATATATATATATATATATATATATATATATATATATATATATATATATATATATATATATATTTTTTTAGATTCTTTTTCTTGTTTATTTAATTACAAATGGAAAAGAAAAGGTTTTTTTTTTCCAGAAAAATGTATTTTTTTTGACGTTTCGGGGGGGATATTCCCTAGCCTTTTCAAATAGTTGTAGTAGTCTGCAAAAAAATTTTTTTTTATAATTACCTTTTTTTTAAATTTACATTAAATCACTAAGCCTACCTTATAATTAACATTTACATATACATGTACAGGTGCATACATCAACAAAAAACAATTCCATTTTGAACACATACAAATAAACTAACGAAAACAGATACACGCACGAGCCGAGGAACACGTCACATTTTTAAAATTTAGTTTTGTATACTGATTTTACTTTGGCTGGAATGCTTTATCGTTTGTTGTTGGTAAAAACTGATGTTAAGTTATTTTTATAGAGAGGGGTGTTAATTTCTTTTTTTTATTTTTAAAATTTTTTTGGTTTGATTAGTTTAAAACCGTTTTATTTAATTTATAAAACCCATAAATTTTATTAAGTTGTCTATGTCATTTTTTAGATTTATTGTGTTTTGTTTTTTGAATTTCAATCATTTCGTAAAATTCTCTTTGGTGTGGTTTTCAGTTGCTGCAAAAGATCTTAAAATACTAATTCGTTATCTCCAAGAATTTATGGTTTGCCTAAACTACATAAAAAGGATATTCCTTTACGCCCCATCGATCATGTATACAATCACCATTCAAAAAACTCTCAAAATATTTAAAAACATATTGCAAAAAGTAATAAATAAAAACCAATACTACATAAAAGACTTTTGGGGATTTTAAAAACAAAATAAAAATATAGTGATACCTGAAGACTATACATTAATCTCACTAGATGTAATATCACTGTACACAAATATTCCTATAGAATTAGCAAAACAAATTTTAACAAAAAATGGAACGAAATTAAAAAATACACCGATATACCCATGAATGAATTCTTAAATGCCATTGAGTTGACATTAAATTCAAATATTTTTTATACAACAAAACCTTAAACAAATTGAAGGTTGCGAAAGGGTGCTGCGATTTCTAGCGTCATCGCACAAATCGTTCTAGAGGACCTCGAAGAAACAATAATAAACAAATTAAACTTCAATATTCCATTTTTTATAGATAGGGAGGATTGTATAACGGCAGTACCTAAAAACGAACATGAAAATATATTAAAACTATTTAACAGCTATCACAACAGATTACAATTTACTATTGAAATCGAAAACAAAATAAAATAAACTTTTAGATCTTACACTGTATCATACACAAAAACCATATCAAAACCGAATGGTTCACAAAAGAAACTTGGTCCTCTAGATACTTACATTACGACTCTACCCACCCAATCTCCCAAAAAAATCAGTGATACTGGGACTCGCTGACCGGGCGATAGAACTAACTGATCCTGAATACAGAGTCGATGCATTAAGAAGGCAAAAGAAGCGAAAAAAAGAATAATTACTCAAATAAGTTAATTGAATCAATTTTTAAAAAACGAATTCATAGATTTTACAATAAAACAAGTAAAGTATCAAAAGCAGGAAAATAAAAAAAAAAACTACCTTACTCTTCCATATATTCCAGGTTTGTCAAAAAATCTCCAAAAATATATTTAAACATAAAAAAATCACAGTATGTCATAAAGCACATAATCTTCTTAAATCCAATTTTTCAAAGCTAAAAACTAAAATACCAAAAAGATAAAAGAAGTAACGTCGTATATGAAATTCCATGCTATAACTTTTAACTCGGTGTACATAGGACAGACTAGCCAATACATTAAAAATAGAATTAATGGACATAAATTTGACAAAAAAACAAAAACCCCCCTTTACACATACATCAGAGACGAGTCACAGGTTTGATTTTGATAACGAAAAAATATTAAAAACTGAAAACCACACCAAAAAAGAGAATTTTACGAAATGATTGAAATTCAAAAAAAAAAAAACACAATAAATCTAAAAAATGACACTAGACAACTTAATAAAATTTATATTTTATAATTAAATAAAACGTTTAATCTAATCAAACAAAAATTTAAAATAAAAAAAAAGAAATTAACACCCCTCTCTATAAAAATAACTTAACATCAGTTTTTACCAACAACAAACGATAAAGCATTCCAGCCAAAGTAAAATCAGTATACAAAACTAAATTTTAAAAATGTGACGTGTTCCTCGGCTCGTGCGTGTATCTGTTTTCGTTAGTTTATTTGTATGTGTTCAAAATGGAATTGTTTTTTGTTGATGTATGCACCTGTACATGTATATGTAAATGTTAATTATAAGGTAGGCTTAGTGATTTAATGTAAACTTAAAGAGTAATTATAAAAATTTTGTTGCAGCTACTACAACTATTTGAAAAAGGCTAGGGGAAACCGGCCGAAACGTCAAAAAAAAAAAAAATAAATTTTCTGGAAAAAAACACTTTTCTTTTTTCCATTTGTCATTTGAAGGACTGCAAAACCCAAGAAAAATCTCCCAAAAAAATTTAAAACAGTCCAAGAAATTAACCTTATAAAAAAAAAAAAAAAATATATATATATATATATATATATATATATATATATATATATATATATATATATATATATATATATATATATATATATATATATATATATATATATAATTTATATTTAGCCCTAATGTTTTGTATACCTTGTTTGGTTAGTGCTGCCTTTTGTCTCATTTAGTAACAATCGTATTTTCTTTATTTTTTAGAGTTTTTTCACGAAAATTATAGCTGGCTATACGACAATCCAATTTTCAGAAAAAATAACTTTTGTTTTTTAATACTCCATCAGTTTAGGCTCCTTTTGTACACCCAGTTTTATTATTGCTAATCGTTTTTTTTACAAATTTTTTTAAACTTTGTGGTTTTGCTAGTTTAAAATTAGCCAAACAAAAATACCCTTAATATTTTAAAAGAAAAAAAACTAAAACAAAGACAGGCGATATATTTATACTATTTTTAGGCTCTACAATCATCGTAATTTAATTTTTTTTGCTGTCCGTTTTTTTTTTTTTAATTTTAGTGTTACCTTGTATTTTTTAAAATTTCAAGTGGCCTCTTTGTATACCCAGTTTTGTTAATATTAATTGCTTAATTTAGCAAATGTATTTTTTTAACTTTGCAGATATTGATGAGCAGCGACCACAGACTTAAAAAATAATATTTGATAAATTAAGCGATTAAATTAATGAAACTGGGTCTACTAAGGGGCTTAAGAAGAGCCCTAAATGATGGCGTACTTAGGACTTAAGGTTATTAGCCTAAATTATGGGATATATTTTGTTTTAGAATTGTTTTGTTATTTGGAGGTATTGATGCGGTTCTGCTGGCTTAACCTTAAGCTAGCAAAACAATAAAGTTAAACAAATTATTATTTGCTAAATTAATTAATTAATATGAATAAAAATAGGTATACTAAAGCTCCTACAAAGTGCCTAAAATATTGGTGTACCTTAAGGTAGCACAACCACAAAGGAAAAAAATATTTACTGAATGAGACATCCAACAATAACCAAATGAGGTACATGACTCGCTTTAAAAAAAAGGTTTTTTTTTTAAAAAACCAGGCATATTTAAAAAAATATAAAAAATTTAGGCTTGCAGAACCACGGATTTTTCCGTAAAAACGAGGAGCAAAAAAGTTTAAAATAGGGTAATCAAAGTGCTTAAAAATATGAGCTTCAATAGGATCCAAAATTAAAGTATGTTTCTGCTAGCTGGTGGGTTAATTTGGCAAATTTCTTTGTCCCTTCTGGAATTGAATTTGTAAAAATTCACACCTACCCGCAACCGGATTTATTCTTATTTTGTACAGTCGTGTTTTGTACACCTCAAAAATTTCCCCCAAATATTTTTATTTCGTACACAAAATTAATTGTTTAGTTTTCGCATCTTATTCCGTACACCAAAAACGGAGGTAGATGCCTGTCTCTGCTGGTTCATAAAATATGGTAAAATAATTTAAAACTAATTTTATAACTAAATATCAAAAAAAATATTGGTCACATATAAGACGCAGAAATATAAAATATTTATTTGGATAATAGTGATATTAAAATAATAATAATAATATGTGTTTTAACTATACTAACTAAAGGGGAAAGTTTACTGTTACTACTTTTAGTGATTTATCACGTCTGAAATAATATAGGAAAAATAAAAAGCCGCTTTTACTAACCAGAACTAACAATGCCCGGACCAGAACTGGGGGCTTTTGAATTTGTCTAAATTATCCCTACGTTTGATTAAGCCATGGCAGAATTGCAGTTTGAACGGAAAAGTTTACTGTTCCTACTTTTAGTGATTTATCACGTCTGAAATATAACTGGAGAAAATAAAAAACTGCTTTAACTAACCATGACCGACCAGAACTAAGGGTTGTGAATTTGTCTTAACTATTCCTACGTAACACTTATTAACAAAATTTTAATAATTTTTAATATGGTATTTATATGGTTGGTTATTTGGATCGTCACAATGGTCGGTGTACGAAACGAGATGCATAAAAGTGTTTAAAAACTTTAGTGTACAAAACAAGAATATATCAGGTAAATTTCTAAATGTACGCAACGCAAGTGTACCAAACTAGAAAACACCATTTGTAAAATTCATACCTACCCCTAACCGGTTTTTCATATCGATACCCTTGTAAATCAGCAAGCTACTGGAAACTAATTATAATCTTGTTAGTCAATGATATTATTAACAATTATTAAAAAAAAATAATTTTGAATCTTAAAAAAAAAGAGCTACTTTTGCCCAATAATTTTCAGACAGTATGGATGATATAATCGCTTAAAAAATGGCTTTATTAACTCAATTTGTTTTTTTTTGTGATTTTTTAAGAACAAAGCTTTCTCAGTGTCTACACTCAAAAAAATAATATCTTATTGTAAACGCGTTTGCCTCGTTTTGAAAGCATGCTGACTTTCATAAGTGGCAAAAAAATGAGTGTGAGTGAGTGTTTTTCGTAAGAAACCCCTTAGTTTTAAGGTAAGATTAAATTTTAATATATTATATAGGTAAAATTTCAATAAAAAAAAAATTGTATTGCAGATTAATTTGTTATTATAAAAAAAAAAATACATATATACCAGATGAAGGCCCTTCCAGGCCGAAACGTCGTAATTGACATAAATTATATGAAAATTGCTTAGTAAGCAACTGTTTTTATATATTGCCTGACCTTATCCCCAAGAAAATCCAGAAAATTTTGGAAAAGCATAAACAATATATCAAGGCAAAGGTCAAAGAAAAAATAAACTAAATATATATATATATATATATATATATATATATATATATATATATATATATATATATATATATATATATATATATATAATATATATATATATATACAGTATGTCCACGGAAAAGGTGTTGAAGAGAAAAAACTTTTTTACTTTTGATTTTACCGAAAAAAGCTACTCTTAAAGTAAGATTGGGATAGAAACATTTGACATATTTTATACGCGGCGTTCAAAAAATTGAAAAAACTTAAAATGTTACAAGAGTAAAGTGCATTTATTTGAGAAGATATAGAAATAAGTTATTAGGAAAAGTTGTTCAAAATTAAAAGGTAGTCTGTAATACCAATTTTCAAACAAATCGGCCTACTTTTATTTATTGTGATTAAATTTATTTTAAAATCAATTTAAATTTTTAATAACTATTTCATTTATTTTTTTGCTGTTAAGTAAGCATTTAAAGCTGACGTTACTGCAGCTAATGAATTATAAAAGTGTCAATAAAGCTTGTCACTATCAAGGCCTACTAGTACAATAATGAGTTTTTAATTTGGAATTAGTTTATTAATATTAAAATAAATTTTATCACAAATTATTAAAAGTAGGCCGATTTTTTTGAAAATTGATATAAGGAACTATCTTTTACTTTTGAACAACTTTTCCTAGTAACTTATTTCCATATCTTCTCAAATAAATGCACTTAACTCTTGAACCATTTAAAGATTTTCAATTTTCTGAAGACCGCGTAAAAAATTTGTTAAATGTTTTTATCCCAATCTTACTATTAGAAGTAGCAAAATTTTTTTTAAAGTAGCTTTTTTTGATAAAATTAAAAATAAAGAAGTTTTTTACTACTCAACACCTTTTCCGTGGACGTACTGGTGTGTCCACGGAAAAGATGTTGAATGGGGAAAACTTCTTTATTTTCAATTTTATCGAAAAAAGTTACTTGTGATAAAAATTTTTGCTACTTCTTAGAGTAAGACTGGGATAGAAACATTTAACATATTTTATACGGGGTGTTCAAAAAATTGAAAACACTTAAAATGGTACTGCAGTAAAGTGCATTTATTTGCAAAGATATGGAAATAAGGTACTGCAAAAAGTTGTTCAAACGTTAAAGGTAGGCTCTAATACCAATTTTCGAAAAAATCGGCCCACTTTTATTTATTGGTGACTAAAATTTCATTATCAATTTATCAATTAACTAATGCCAAATTTTTGTACTAGTAGGCGCTTTTATAATTCATTAGCCGCAGTATCGCCATCTTTAAATGCTTACTTAACAGCAAAAAAATTGATAATAAATTGTTATTAAAAATTTCTATATATATATATATATATATATATATATATATATATATATATATATATATATATATATATATATATATATATATATATATATATATATATATATATATATATATATATATATATATATATATATATATATATATATATATATATATATATATATATATATATATATATACAAGTATGGCGCATTATATGAAGCCCACTACGTAACACAGGTGAGGGGCAGCCCGACTTTTGGGAGGCAAGGGGATTTCAGTAGTGTCGATACTACTACGATTCTACGAAGCCCAAGTTTATATACAAGGCAACTGTGTTTATGTTATGTCGATTATACGAAGCCTGGCGATGATGCCGGTTTTTATTTTAAGTGTATATTTTAATTAACAGTTACTACACCGATTATACAAAGCCCGAATTTATATCCAATTGACTGTGATTATGATATACCGATTATACGAAGCCCTGCCATGTTAATGCTTTTATTTTAGAAATATTGTTTAGTTATTACAGTTTGTTTCGTGTTAACGTAGATCCACTTTATATTAGGGTTGTTACAATGCTATTCAGCTGCACACATCATCAACTGGCTGTTTAATTAATGATGTTTTGCTTAATCCACAGAAAATGCCATTATTTCTCACACACGGAGTTACATATCTCCTACCAAAGGATCAGCATAATACACAGGACCCAACGAAGTATCGGCCAATCACTTGCCTTCCCACGCTTTACAAGGTGATCACATCTTGCCTTACACAACGTATCCAAGCACACTGTGAGCAAAACGACATTATTGCAACCCAGCAAAGGGGATGTGCCAAAGGCGCAATGGGGTGCAAGGAGCAGCTTATTATCGACTCTGTCGTCTGTAACCAGCTTATACTGGTCGTAGAAATCTTTTCGCTGCCTACGTAGACTACAAAAAGGCCTTCGATTCAGTACCACATGAGTGGCTTGCGGCTATATTAAGAATATACAGGGTCGATAATTATATTGTGTCCTTTAGAAAACATCATGTTAACGTGGAGGACTAAAATTCAACTGCAAGTGCCCTCCAGCGACAACATCGAAACTGGCACTATTCCAATACGAAGGGGTATATTTCAGGGTGATTCATTAAATCCATTGTGGTTCTGCCTTGCAATGAACCCACTTTCACGCCGTCTTAACTCAACTAAGTATGGCTTTAGTATTAGGAACAACAAAGAAGATGTGATAAGGCTGAATCATCTGCTATATATGGATGACCTTAAACTGATGGCAGCTACCAAAAACCAGCTCGAGCAAATGCTCAAAATCGTCGAGGAGTTCTCCGGAGATATAGGGATGCGGTTCGACTTGACAAATGCCGCGTCCTAAACATAGTTAGAGGAAAGATACAACCGGGTGCATTTGAGATGCAAGACGGTCAAAATATCGCGGCAATGGAGGCTGAAGAGACGTATAAGTACCTGGGAATGAAACAGGCGCAAAGAATCGACCAGCGAACAATGAAGGAAGAACAGCAAACGAGTTTATCAGAAGGGTAAGAAAGGTGTCGAAAACTTATCTAAACAGCAAAAATCTGTTTAAGGCGCTTAATACATACGCATGCTCCGCACTCACTTACTCATTTGGAATTGTGGAATGGAGCAAAACTGACATCGATAAGCTACAGAGAAAGATGAGAACACTCCTTACAAAGGCACACAAACATCACCCACGTAGTGCAACTGAACGAACAACGCTTCCACGATATCAAGGGGGAAGAGGATTGGTGGATATTGGAAGCAATTAGACCAACAAATAATAAACTTACGCAGTTATTTCCATAGATTGGCAGACTCTTCCCCGATACACCAAGCAATATGCGGAGCCGAAGATTCAACACCGTTGCGACTGATGGATCGTGAAATGCGCAGACACCATCAAACAGACCAGGAGAAGCTGCAAGCCTGGTTGGAGAAACCCTCTTCATGGACGTCACCCCAATGAGGTCGCCCAGGAAAATATCGACAAGTTCGCGTCGAACTACTGGCTGACGTCGGGGAAGATGTTCCCAGAGACTGAAGGCTTCTTATTGGCTATACAGGACCAGGTTATTCCAACAAAAACTATCTGAAGCATATTGTTAGAGACCCGTCTATAGAAAACGATCGATGCAGATATGGATGTCAAACATCGGAGACAATCCAGCACATAACGGGGGGTTGCCAAGCATTTGCAGCATCAGAGTATAAGGAAAGACATGATTCAGCAGCCAAGATACTCCATCAACAATTGGCAGAGAAGCTAAAGCTTTTACAGACTGAAAAATTGCCTTACTACAAGTATACTCCGAACCTATTCTTGAAAACAACGAGTTTAAATTGTACTGGGATAGAACTGTACTCACAGACCAAACTGTTGCTCATAATAGACCAGATATTGTATTGGTGGATAAAGTTGGGAGAAAAACAACACCGATTGACGTCGCTATCCCGAACAACAACAACCTACGGAGAAATACAATGAAAAGATTGCCAAGTACAGAAATCTAGAAACACAAATAAGAAGACAGTGGGGAATGAATAACGTCCAAACGATCCCCATAATTTTATCAACAACTGGCATTATACCAAAGACCCTTCTACAAAACATCAAGGGATTAGGCCTCGGTGAACATCTGTATAAGGATATGCAAAAGGCAGTGCTACTTGCGACCGCTCGGACTGTCCGGAAATTTGTTGGGAATACAGCAGAACATAACGTCACCTAGAGCCTGACAACATGGAAAGGGCTCCCACAGAGCTCAATCCTTTTGATATCTGAAGATATCTGGGATGAGTGAATGTTCCCCTTAGAGGGAGTGCAAAGCCGTGTGGCTTAAAATCATAATAATAATAATAATGGTCTTTTATTTTCATAATTTCACAAATATATATTTATAATAAGAAGAAATAAGACATAAAAGTAGAACTCTTAGCAAAGCGATATTTTAGCCAATGATGGCTTTTCTCTATATAACCTCACAGAGAGTCTACACAAACCTAACTTAAAACTAAACTAAAAACAAAGAAATTATAGTAAATACAACAGCCAATACTTAACTAGAATACATTAAAAGAAATAATAATTAGAGACAGCAATGTACATAAAATACAGATATCGGCATTAAATGTTATTAGAGGAGCTTCAATAAAATAACAAAATCATCAATTATCATTTTAACGTCAGGTTCACTTTTCACTTAGCAGCAAAGATAACTTTGAACCTATAAGGTCTTAGGCTTTTATACTCCATGGGGAGCATATTATAAAGACGGGTAGCGCGGTATGTGTAGCATTTCTTGAACAAAGCCGTAGAATGGTTTGTAACACTCATAAGACCTTAGGTAAAGTTGTATCCCAGTGGTTATCACTTTGTGGACGAAGACTGCACGATGCATAAAAATAAATATAATAACGAGTATCACAATAAGATTTTTTTACATATAGACAGCTGTAATTTTTATTACCAACGGCACTTTAAAAATAAAATAAATATAATTTGTTTCGGCAACTGTAGATATTAAGGTTTAAAGTTTTGGCTTTTAATTGCACATATTTTAAAAACTATAAGATTAATGGAAAATTGCAAATGTAGATTTTTAAAGACCATTTCAAGTATCAAGCTAACAATAAAACGTTTGTGTCCAAGGAAATTCTTACCATATGGGATGCTTTTTTATTTTTGGTTTTACGAAAAAAGTTATTTTTTATGAAAAGTTTTCCTCGAATAAAATGACAATGCCCTATTAAGATTTAAGTTAGCATTACAAGGTGGTTAAAAAGTGTAAAATCAAATGGCCAAGAGGGAAGTTCCCTAAGTATTTAGGGCAAAATGTATTAAGGATGTATTGGTAGAATGAAATTTGTGCTCAAATGTAGATTTTCAAAACAATTTTAGATATCACGATAAAAAATTTATTAACAGTAAATAAAAAATACTTAAAGTTAAAAAGTTTTTCTTGTTAGCTTGATACTTGAAATTGTCTTTGAAAATCTACATTTAAGCATAAATTGTGGTCCTATACAATATACCCTTGATACATTTTGTCCTAGAATACCTTTCAATGGCACTTCCTCTTGGCCCATTTTAGCTTTTTACATTTTTTAACCACCTCTCCATGCTAACGCAAATGTTAATAATGCATTGTCATTTTATCGCAAAGCAGAACTTTTATGAAGAGTAACTTTTTTTCATAAAACCAAAAATAAAAAAATCCGTATGGTAAGAAGTTGCTTGGACACGCTGTATATATATATATATAAGGGTGTTACATAGTGATGATGGGGATCCGTAAACCGTAAGAGATACAAGGTCGGTTAATGAGGCAAAGTGTAGTGGATGCAACAAAATGTTTCGAAATTTGAAAATTGTTACTTCCGGAGATATTCGAAAAACCGAATTCTCGCAAAACGTTTTTATTTTTTCCTGACTTATTTGAGAAGATATTTTGAAATAAACGTCACGTCAGCAGAGATATTTTTCCTCTAAAAATGACGTTATTAAATTTAATCCGACGTTTGTTCCGAAGCAACCCCATCAACTTAATTTTTTTAAATACGGTCCTAGATTTTATTTAATTTTTTGAACCTCTTATTATCCCAATTACAAAATGTATAACACTTAATATTTATGCAACAACTATGGAATGCCCCTGTAAGAAATCATGTGCCTTCCTTGTCTAACACATTGTCTCTTATGGAAAATATGTTTATTTAACAAATAAATATCAAGTGTTATATATCATTGTAATTGGAATTAAAAATGCTTCAAAAAAATGCAATAAACAATCGAAGGCTGTATTTAAAAAATAAAGTTGATGGTGGTTTGAAAAAAACGTCGGTTTTAAATTTAATAACGTCTTTTTGTAGAGGGGAAAAAGTACTGACTGACATGACATTCTTTTAAAAATATCTTCTCAAATAAGGTCAGGAAAAAATAAAAACATTTTGCGGGAATTGGGGGTTTTCCGGATATCTCCGGAATGAGGGAAATTTTTTCAAAAAAAAATTTTGTTTAGCATCACCCCAAAAACCGCCTTTAACCCCCTTGTATTTAGGGTTTGAGACCCCCAGCTTCGAATTTGTCACCCTGTATATAGTCTTTTATGTCTTTTCGCTACTTAAAAAAATACTATAAGTATCTTCCCTAACCTTAAATAAAATATATATTAAAAAAATAAATAAATAAAGTCATCCATACTCCTGAAATCTTGAAAACCCATTTTTAATTTAATATGTTTTGTACATGGTTAATTTTTTAAATTTTTAAAAGATTTATTTTTTATTTTTTATTAAAATAAACATTAAAAAAACAGATTTTCCCAAAAATTTTTAAAAAGAAGAAATAACTTATTTTATCACAATGTTTGCTTTTTCTTTTTAAAAAAATTGACCTTAGAACACCTTTTTTTTCATATTATATAAAATTTTAGAGTGCGCTAACTAGTGGCAGTTATGATCAACTAAACGTATATTTTGAAAAACAAACATACTTACGAAGCCCAACAATTTTTTACAAAGTCGTGTTTTAAGAGTCATCTATTATTTTTTACATTAAAACTGTCACCACGATTAGGAAACTTGATATGTGACGCTAAAATTTGAAATGATTTGGGGAGGTTCGTAAGATGCCGCTATTTTGGTTATTTTAGGATTTATACATGGAAAATTATTAAGCCCGATTTTGGGCTTCCTAAGTAGGTGGAAGGGCTTCATATAGCCCGTGAAGTGTAAAACGGGTTTTTTGGGTTAATAAAGTCGGATTACATATATATATATATATATATATATATATATATATATATATATATATATATATATATATATATATATATATATATATATATATATATATATATATATATATATATATATATATATATATATATATATATTTTAAAAAGGCCCTAATGTTTTAAATTTCAACAAAATTTTCCCCAAACGAGAGCCCCAAAATAGCCCAAAAATATAATTTAAAAAAAAAAAAAATAATTTTATTTGTGCCGATTTGTGTGGTTCTGCTAGCTAGCAGAACCATGGATTTTTCTGAGAAACAAGGGAGAAGAAAAATTTAAATAGGGTAACTAAATAACCTACAAACAGCCTTAAATTATGGGTCCTAATAGGATCCAAAATATAAGTGTGGTTCTGCCAGCTTAAGTAGCATGAAAAAGGACCTTAAGAAGTAAATTATATTTAGGAATAGAAAGATATTAATTAAATTGGTTCATAAGCTAGTGTCGGTTTATCAAATTTTCCAAAGATCAGTTTTTCTGAGCTCCGACCCCCCAACCACTTATTATTATGAACAATAAAATCCTAATTGGTAATAACATCGGATAATTTACACTGGAAAATATAAAATCTTTTTTTGTAGAAAGAAGTTCAAAACTCATTGTATGAAATGCCAGGAAAGGAACTAGTAATGGACCTTAAAGAATTTTTGAGAAAAGCAGAGATGTGGTTTACGTTGATTTAAGGTTTAAGGTATAGTAGTAAGTCTGCAGCTAAGAACGTAAAGTTTTATACTTATATACATATGAAAATAGAAAAAGTTGATAATTTGAAAATAGCTGGGTGCAGTTTTGCGATTGATTTAGGTTTTAATTTAAAAAAGATATAGATACAAAAAAAGATTGGTATGCGTCTTGTAAAATAATTTATAAAAAAAAATAGATAACAATTTTTACGTTACTGCTAAGAATATCTTTGTATGTGCTATTATGCTATAAGTGAATTACAAATGAAGGTTTTTTGAAGATGTAGATGTTTAATTTGTTTTAATATATGTCTTTGTAGGTTTAAGACAGCTATATTTTTAATCTATTATATAGCAATAATAATTAAAATTATTAATACGTGTAGGTATTTTATGTTTTTATAATAACAATAAAATAATGTTTACTATTAACTTTAATAAAGGCATATTGTGCCTTTTTTTAAACAAACTTTCCTTTAGAAGCCAACGAACGTTTTCTGTAATAGAAGATGTTAAATTTGTTTTAATATATGTCTTTTTAAGTTTACGAATTGTGTATTCTTAATTAATAATATAGCATTAAAAATTAAAACTGTTAATATGGGCAAAGACAATTGTAGTTATCACTATAGACACACAGAGCAATGTTAAATTTTTGGTAATAGGTTTGTACGCTCGCTTGCTGAGATTCCTTGAGTGAGCGTCCATCGAGAGAATATACGTGCACACGCTGCTGTATAAACGAACGTGTTGCCAAACAAATAAAATAAGTAACAGAAAAAGGGTTT